>CM019826.1:160619679-161097444 GCA_009763385.1 Coix lacryma-jobi var. lacryma-jobi
GGATCAAACATGTGCTTTTGCTCAATGGTGCAAGATGAGAAGCACATGGATTCATGGGTCCACACCGAAAACCAAATGCAACCAACTTCACAAGACTTGCTCCATGACATGTGGGGTCACCAAGGGAGAGAAGATGGTGGGCCAGCCCTGTCATAGGGGGGTCGGCCGACCCCCCATTTGTGGGACCCAGCAGCACTATTCATCAGGGTGACATCAGCACCTTCTAGAAGATGTACCCCGGGCCCACATGTCAGAGACAGGGGTCGGCCGACCCCATGGTGACCCTCATCCAAGTCGGTGGCAAAGTACATGTTTCACACGTGAACAATATCCAAGCCATTCATCAAGGTCGGTTGCTATGGCGGTGGATCCAAGGGTGAAGAGAGGATGAGCACACGGATCGCTGACGTGGCGCCGGAGTAGCCCCTACTCCACCTCCACTATAAATAGAGGCCTTCACCCTCTCATTATATACATCTCACATAGTTTACATATCTCACAACACATATTTCCACTTTCATGTGAGATCAAGCAAGGCGTCAATCTAGTTAAGTCATCTATTTAATTAGGATTAGTTCATAGGAGTAAAGGTAGAAACATAGGAGTACTTTATACTCACTCGTTGTCCTCCCACCTAGCTAACTCTACTAAAGTTATCTTTCATATCATATACTCTTTGCTTAACTTATTTATCTTATCTATCTATCCTCCCTTATATCCACTTATCCCCTTTTGCTTCTCTAATTGATAATAGATTATAGTAAGACTAAAGGATCTATCTTTCCTCTCTCTATATCTTTCCTAGCTTGCTTTCCTTTGGGATAAAATAAATAATGATACCTTGGAATACTCTAGGGTGAAGTGCTACATCGGTATATTCTGTGCGCTTGCAGAATTATCCAATAGTCAATAGTTTTACCACCAAGACACTTCTAGCGTCGTTGCTGGGGTTAGGCTCCATAGTCTAGTTCTAGTGGTTGCGTTAAGAAGTGTCAACAAGCATTTCTAGCGCCGTTGTTGGGGACAGCAACAGCCTAGGAGTTTAGAGAGAGTGAATTCAGAGACTGCTATTTATTAGTTATCAATTAGTATAGGGGCTAACCCCTCACCTGTCTAGTTTCTTTTCGTTATCGTGAAACTAGTAGGTGTATGAGCGGTTTCCAACTGCCGTCAAACTTCATTGAAAATCCTAAGCAGTTGTTGAGGAGGACTAGATTTTGTCAAGTTCCACCTTAGAGGTTCATCTCGAACCAGAATCCGTTCGAGGAGGAAGTTTCTGCACCAGCTAGAAGAGAAGCCATGGCCCAAAAGACCATCTCCGAGTACTTTGCACCGTCGGCCAACAATGTCGCCACGGGTCTGCAGCTTAACTTTGGGGATGCGACTTTCGAGCTCAAGCCAGCTCTCATCAACATGGTGCAAGCCAATCCATTCTGTGGGAAGCCGCATGATGATGCCAACGCCCATCTCCAACACTTCTTGGAGGTATGTGGTACCTTCACTATGAAGAATGTGTCTGCAGACGTCATCTGTCTTTGTCTTTTCCCATTCTCGTTATTGGGAAAGGCGAAGCAATGGTTCTACGCCAACAAGAGTGAGGCCACCACTTGGGAGAAGTGCGCCAATGCATTTCTCAAGAAGTTCTTCCCGATGGGCAAGACCAGCGCCCTTCGTGGAAAGATTTCCAGTTTCCAGCAACAAGCTGATGAGACAATTCCCGAAGCATAGGAACGTCTACAAGAGTACATTCGCGCCTGTCCTCATCATGGGATAGAGGAGTGGCTCGTCATCCAAGGTTTCTACCATGGCCTGATCGGTATGTGTCGGTGTTTCGACCCCGGGGGTATGACACCAACTAGTAATTATGATCGCGTGCTCTCTTCCCGGATGGTGATGCAAGATGACACAAGGATTTATCCTGGTTCGGGCAAAGAAGGCCCTACGTCCAGCGGGGGGAGGATGTTCTTGTATTACTTGCACCTAAGTGCTTGCACAGGGGCGAATACAAGCTCAAGGAGCGTGGACCGGAGTCCGGACTCGTGTGTGTAAGTGCGTTGTGTTGCGTTTTTGCTGACCCGAGTGGATGTGGACCTGAGTCTCGTCCCGTGCGCGAAGGGCCCTGGTGTCCTCTTTTATAGAGCAAGAGGAGGCCAGGGTTACACAGGGTTGCACAGGGTTGCACAGGAGTAGGGATGTACAATGCCAATACGGTGAAGAGTTGGGATTCTGTCTTGTCGGGGTCGGTGTAGCCGGTGTGGGGGTTGCTGTTGAAGCGTCCTTGAAGCGTGGCCTCCATCCCTGGCGCGGACGTGGGGACGTGGCGACGTGGAGGTCATGCAGCGCCCATCCCAGTACGTACGTGACGTGGCGTGGTTCCTCTGGGTCTTGGGGGTACCTGTCCTCCAATAGCGTGAAAGTGATCAGGGCTCGAGGGGCGCAGGACTGGCCTCGAGGTGGCACCTACGGGGGGCTCGAGTCCCCGCAGGTATGGGCAAGTCCCGGGAAACCCGATCGTACAGCGGGTATCCGGGCCTCGAGACGTGGCTTGGACGTGCAACAGTGTAGGGTATGGCCCAACAGTGTTGCACTTGCGCCTTTTTGCCCATGCTTGTGGTGAAAACGAGTTTTGACCCCTACTCCGGTTCACTGTGGCGCACGTCGGGCTCCAGAGGATGTGACCGGAGTAGGTGAACGCATTAAATGCACAGTGTGGGATTGGCATCCAGTGCCTGGCGCCGCTCGAAGGAGGTGTGAAGTGTCTCGAGGGATAGGCTGCCGTGCTAGAGAGGCTTGAGGTCCCCGCGTGGGGTCTCGAGGAGCGATGCAGGGCTCAAGGCCTATGTGCCGGGGCTCGAGGGGTTGGCTGCCGTGAGGCGGACAGTAAGGCTTCGGCGGCCCTGGGCTCCCTGGTGTTGGGCCGGCGTTGTAGGCCTCGAGGGGTTGGCTTTTTAGAAGGTTAGACTTGCTAGGTTTGTTATTAATTGGTGTTCTAGGTTTAACCTATTTGTTTTGCGTTGATTGGGGGTACCCCTTTTGCGGTCCCCCGACAGTAGCCCCCGAGCCCTTGTTTGAGTGCTTGCACTCGAGCAGGGGCTCTCGATTGGGATCTCGAGGGTCAGCTAGCCGGTTCTCGAGGGTTTGGTTGCTTTAATTCCGTGGGTGTTGCGCGAGCGACACCCGCGGGTGTAGCCCCCGAGGCCACGGGGGAGTGGTTAGGGCTCCCTCGTGGGCTTTTTCTTGTGTGTGAGTGTTAGTTGCATTTTTTAGGTTCGGGAGTGTCGAGCCCCCGAGTTTTCCGACCCTCTTTCATCGAGGGGTGCTAGGCTGAACTGACCGGCCGGCTCTTCGAGCTGTCCGGCACGCCAGTTGCCCTGGCTTGTCATCCCGCGAGTCCTTTCGATCGGATGCGAGGGGGGATGCCTCGTACTACCACGAGCGGGCGAGTATCGAGGTTCCCGGTGAGCTGGTAACGGGGAAATCCAAGTGAGACCTCGTGCCCCGTTCGATAGGGTCGACTGAAGCCCGGAGGCGATCTCATAAAGCAGGGGCGCTCGGTCTGCAGGAGTGCCGGGACCATTCGATAGGACCCGGTGGCTCGATGCCTCCCTCCGAGGGGATCTCACAGCACGTCATGCGCCCCGCCTTGGATACACGTGAGGGGCCTCGAGGGCTAGGCCCTTGAGCGATGCTGCGAGTGGCGCCCCTTGGTGTCCCTGACTCGGGTGCTCGAAGCCGGCTGTCGAACCCTCTTCGAGGGCCAGCCTTCGCTGCTTCGAGGCTTAGGGCCGGGGCCCGTTTTTACCTTCCTGAAGAAGCCTCCGTCGCTTGGAACCCTTCTGCCCGTTGGGCGCGCCTTTTTAGGCGAGGTAGTGGAGATCGTGGCGCTTGGGCGACTGATAAGAAGTCAGAGCGGCGGCCGTGGTGGGCCCGGAGGAGCGGAGCGAGTGCGGAGTTGCCGCGTGTACCTGTCGACCAGCTCGAGACGCGGTTAGGTGGGCGCATTAAATGCGTACGGTTACCTTTTCGCCGCCGTGGGAGACCTCGCCCGTCGGGGTTTTCTCTTATAAATACCGAGTGAGGGGAGAGGAACCCTTTACTTTGCCTTTGCCTTCACCGCCGCCGTAGCTTCCACACGTCTTCTTCCTGAGCCAGCAATTGGGAATCTTCCCGGCCGCCCGTCCACCGCTCAGATCCGCGCCGTCGCCGCCATGGCCGCTTCGTCCCAGGTGCTGCCGGCCGAAGACTGGAGCCCGACGAAGACGACGCAGCAAGAGCTGGAGACGCTGGTGGAGCGGGGGCTTCTCCGCCCCAACCCGCAGGAGGGTCCCGCGTGGTGGATTCTCCCATCGGCGGACCACCGGGAGCCGCACCCGCCGGAGGGGTACGTGGTGAGCTTCACGCGCTACCACCGCATGGGGCTCGGCGTCCTGCCGAGCCGCTTCATGCGAGGGCTGGACCACCACTTCGAGGTGGAGCTGCAGCACTTCTCCCCCAACTCCATCTCGCACGCCGCCATCTACGCCGCGGTGTGCGAGGGGTATCTGAAGATTGAGCTGCACTGGAAGATGTTTGTCCACCTCTTCCGGGGCGAGCTCTTCCACAAGGCCGCGAAGCCGAGCGGGAGGAGGCTCGCGCGCGTGGGCTCCCTCACCATCACCGCGAGGACCGGGCCCTCGTCGGCCAACGTCCCCCGCGACTACCTCCGCTACAAGCTCTCCACCAACCAGGCGGGGTGGGACGACCACTGGTTCTACCTGCGGAACAAGGATGGGCTCCTTCCGCAGTACACCGGCAGGGTCATCACCCAGCGCCCGGAGAAGTGGAACTGGGGCGTCGCAGCGGACAGGCAGCGTCACCTGGAGCCGCTGATGGACACGATGCAGGTGCTGGTGGAGGAGAAGAAGCTGACCGTCCAGGCGGTCATCTGGGCGTTTCATCAGCGGAGAGTTCTTCCTCTGGCGGACCGCCCCCTCCTCATGTTCGAGATGGGGCCGAGCGCCCCGCTTGAGGCGCTGAACCAGTCGAGAATGGCCGAGGGGGAGTTGTCTTGGAACGAGGCTATCTCCCGGGTGTCGGTCACGGTCCACGGGTCGTTCCGCCTAGAGGAGGCCAACCTGATTGCCATGGCGCCCGACGAGGGGTGCCTCGACCCGGTAAGCCTCCCTCGAGCTAGACTGTCTCGAGCCTCCCTTCTTTTCTCTTTTCCAAACCTTGTTTACTTTCCTTGTGGTTTTTCACATCAAGTTTTCTTTTTTGCAGGGGGCGTTCACATGCCGCGCGTCGAGACCCCCGGTGAGGGAGGACGCCGCGGAAATACAGGTGAGGCGCCTCACTGCCCAGAAAGATAAAGAGAGTAAGGATGCCAAGAAGAAGAAAGAAAAAGAAAGGAACTTGCGTCGGGCGGCCCGGGAACAGAAGCTTGCGAAGGCTCGTCGTAACCGGCAGCCTGGAGAGGAGTCCCCCGAGCTCAGCTCCACGAGCTCGGAGGAGGAGGACGATGATGAGGAGGAGAGTGACAACGAAGGGATGGATGCGCATTTGAGGCGCGCGGGGGTCGTCGACGTCAGGGCTGACCGCTCCTCTGTGCAGGAGGATATCTTGGAGGTCCCCCCGGCGAAGGGATCGCGCAGGACGCAGCAGCGGAAGGCTGCGCTGAGCCCTGCCTCGTCGGAGGCTCAGGGTCAGTCGAGCTCCGTGCTGGACGTGCCCCCTGACGCGAGGAAGCCTCGGACTAGGAGCGCCATCGCCGCGGCGCAGAAGGAGGCCACGACCGCGTCGACCCGGGCGGGGGGTCTCGAGAAGGGCCACCCCTCGAGAAGCGGCCAACACGTCGGGAAGGACTCCGGGCCCGACCGCCGCGAGTCGTCGAGGGCGACGTCGACCCCGCGGAGGAGCGGGCAGCACGAGAGGGCGTCGAGCCCCCGCCACCATGACCGTCGAGGGGGGAGCCCCCGGTCGTCTCGTGACGGGAGTCTGAGCGAGCCCGGAGCCCGTCGCCGCACCGCCGCTGGGAGAAGGAGGCAGACACGGGGGGGCGTGACTGCCAGCTCGAGCTCCAGAGTAGGTCCCGGAGCCCGCGTCGGGAAAGGCGCCAAGATGACCGCTCGAAGGAGACGCGGTCGCCCCCCAGGGACAAGAGACCAAAGGAGAGTTCCCCGCCGGGGTCGGGCCACGGGAGGCACCGGGAGTCTTCCCCCCATCCGAGCCATACGGAGACGGCTCAGGGGCGTGGCTCGAGCCAAGGGGCGGGCTCGAAGCCCCCGAGCGGGTCCGGCGATTCGGGTAAGAGGCCGCGCCGTCGCTTTTGGTAAGTAGCGTTCCTCATCTTCGTTGGTAGTGAGACCTTACCTCTTTACCTCGAGTGATGTGTGCCATTTCTGGTTTTTCAGGGAAAAGCGCCCCCGGCAGGAGGCGGACCCCGCGGCATCCAAGCGGGCCAAGGTCTCGAGCTCTGCCGAGGTCCAAGCACCTCGAGGTATGGCTCCTTCTTCTGCTGGAGAGGCCGCTTGGCTGGTGAAGGCTCGAGCAGCCATGGCTCGAGGAAGCCAGATGGCCGCTGCGGATCTTGGTGAGGCCGTCGCCGTCGACCACGGGGGTCGAGGCTCTTTCTTGATTCTGACGACGTTGTTCTCCTTTTCAGCAGGGGCCGTGGCTCCTGGCGCCGAGCCCGCCGCCACTGCGTCCACTGCAGTACCACCACCACCTCCTCCTCCTCCTTCTCCTCCGGTGGCGCCTACCGAGAGGGCCACTCCTCCCCCCGTCACGACGACCATTTTGGGGGGAGCACCGGAGACAAGCACGGCTCCGTCGGCGTCCGGGGCTGAAGAGACAGCGGCCCTCGAGGCCCCAATCGACGCGAGCCGGCCCACGGAGAAGGGGAAGGAGGGAGAGGCGTCGGTGGAGAAGGTGCCGATGGTGGAGGAGCTCCTGGACGAGCTGGAGCAGGAGCCGTTCCCGGCCGAGGGCTCAACGCTGGAGGAAGCGCTCGAGGCACCGGCCGGGATCGACAAGGCGCCGGAAGACCCGGCGATGGAGGAGAGCTTGGGGACGAGCCACCCCTCGAGCGATCCGCTACCGCTCGAGTCCCTGCCTCCGCGCGAGGCCGCGCCGTCGCCTCGGGAGGGGACGGAGCAGCAGGAGCAGACGGCGGCGGGGCAGAGGGAGCCGCAGCCTGTGCCGCCGGTTGGTGGGCCGCAGCTGGCGCCGCTCGAGCCAGAGGAGGAGGGCCTGCCCATCGTCGAGATCGATCGACCGGTGTGGCCGTATCCTGACGCGTCGAGCCCGACCGGCGCCGTTATCCTTGCCGAGCGGTCGACTCGGCAGGGGGCCCCGCGGGAGGCGCGGTTGATCTTCAGGGAGGTGGCCGAGCTCGTGGCGGAGGCGGAGAGGTCCTTCTCGGAGGAGGCGGAGAAGTCCACGCAGGTGGCGGCCGCCCTCGCGAAGGCGGAGGGGGAGCTTCAGGAGCTCCGCGCCGAGCTGGGTCGGAATGCGCAGATGGCGAGCCGGCTCAACGTGACGCAGGTGGAGACCCAGGCGGCTCGTGACGAGGCCTCCCAAGCTAGGAGGGAGGCCACCGCCGCTCTGGCCACGGTGGAGGCGTCGAGGAAGGAGGTCGCCGACGCCCGAAGCGAAGCCGCCGCCGCCCGGTCTGCGGCAGATGCGGCGAAGAAGGAGGCCGTCGACGCCCAAAGCGAAGCCGCCACTGCCCGGTCTGCGGTAGAGGCGGCGAAGAAAGGGGCCGAGGAGGCCAAGAGCGAGGCCGCCACCGCCCAGGCTGCAGCGGAGGCGGCGCGGCAGGAGGTGATCCGGAAGGATCTGGCCCTTGCGGAGACGGGCAAGCTGGTCGAGGACCTTAGGGGCGAAAAACTCGACGCGCTGTCCCAGAAGCGTACACTCGATCAGCGCGTCGAGGTCCTTACCAGCGACTTCGCCGCTCTGGGCGTGCACTGCCAAGGTAATCTTCATGCCTCGTCTTGCTTTGATTTCGGGATTCTTGCCACGCCGCGGACTTACCCCCTTCTGTTTGTTGCATAGACGTCGAGAAGACCTCCGAGGAGCTTCGCGAGACGAATAAGGCTCTCGTGGACCAACTCCAAGGTGAAACCATGGTGGCGGAACGAGCTCGCGTCACCCTTGACAGGCTCGACTCCATGTGGGGTGTCGACCCGGTGGCCACGGCCGAGGGCACGGTGGCTCGAGGCGACGCCCAGGTTGACGCCCTGTGTTTCTTCGATGTGGTCGCGCGGGACCGCGTCAGGAGCGCTCTCCACCACGGCGTGAAGCAGGCGCTTGCGGCCGTCCGCTCTGGCTTCCGCTACCCGGTCAACGTCGTTGCCAAGGGCTTCGTCGAGATCGAGGGGAAGGACGAGGAGTGGAACGACTGCCGCGTCGACAAGATCCTGGAGAAGGTGGAGAGGCCGGGGGCTGTTGGGGGAAGGGACCCTCGGCAGAGGCGTCACGCAGGCTGGCTCAACAAAACGGCCCGCGCACCTTCGCCGCCTACCCCCCTCTTCCATCCTGTTAAGTCCCTCAGGTCACCGACCAAACCTCTGAATACTGACCCAGCCTTCGGAAGTGTTCAGGAACCTTTTTGCAGGAAAGGGGCGTGAAGAGCGCTGGGAGCGACCCTCGCACATTCCCGCGTACCTTCGTCGAGAGGCCCAGACCCAACCGGTGGCGAAGGACCTCAAACTGTCCGACCGGGCGGATACCTCCGCAAGACGAAGGTCGCCCCTCGTCTTCCCGTCCGGGGGAGCTTGGACCGAGCGGCGGCGGGCGCAGGGAAGGAAGGCTAGGGTTTTGGGCTCCGGCTGTGTTTGTACGAGTTTGCCCTTCTGTATGAGTAGCGCAGAGGAATCTTTCTTGTACCCTACTGTAATTTGGACGGCACCCCTTGGTATCCCCTATAAATACCGGGGGGTGAACAGTGTATGGACATGATTCCTTTTGGGGAACAGAGCCACAACAACTCTGTCTTCGTTTCCTTAACCTTCGCTATCGCTTCCGGTGCTTGGTCACCTTCGCCACTCCCCTGCACAAGTGCGGAGGTGGGGCAAGTGTGTTTCCAACAGTTTGGCGCCGACCGTGGGGATCGAAGTACGAAATGGCAGGAAACAGGAGAGCGCCCACAGCTAGGGACCGACGCGTCGCCAGTGAGACGGCGACGGTGGTTCCGCCTGCTGAGGAGATTGTGCAACCCTCGGGAGCAGAGGATGTCACCCCAGAATCTGAAGTCCCGGGCCCCCAGGCTCGAGTGGTGACACAGCCGCACCCCCACACTTCTGGAGAAGGAGAGGGGAGAGATGAAGAAGAGTTGGGCCTCGAGGCCCTCGAAAGACTTCAAGCTGAGCTGCAAGAGAAGAAGAGGCGCCTGGATCAGCTTGAGAGGCACAACCGGTTGCGCTCGATCAGACAAAGGGCAGACGAGGCCAGGGAACAGCTTCGCCGAATGGAGGAATCCCTTGCTGCGGCTGAAGCCGAAGCCAAGGGATGGAATGATGAGGAAATACCCCCGCTGCAAGAGGGGAATGAGGAGCAGGATCAAGACAACCTTCGTCGCCATCCACCACCCCCACCACCACCAATTCACCCAGAACCACATCCTATGAGGCCATTAAACTTTCGCCAACTCTACCCAGATGAGAGAGAGCCTAACCTTCGCAACCAACGAAGACCTCAACAACACCAAATGCCCTATGACCCAAAGTCACCACTCTCCCAAATACTCCAAACCCAACCCTGGCCACCGTGCTACAATCCACAAAACCTACCCCGCTACGACGGGCTCTCCGACCCTCGCCAATTCATAATGAGCTATGAGGCAGCAGTTGCCGCAGCAGGCGGAGATGAATCAACAATGGCAAAGTCCTTTGTCATCATCCTGCGAGACATTGCACAAACCTGGTACAGCAACCTCCGCCCCGGAACAGTGGATTCCTGGGCCAATCTCAGAGACAGGCTCTGTACAAACTTCAAAGGCATTACACCAGCCCCATCAAACCCCATTGAGTTGTTCAACTGCAAACAAGAAGAGCGCGAACCACTTCAAGATTATTGGCGAAGGTTCATCCAAATCAGAGCAAGAACCCCGGGAATATCCGACGAGGCTGTCATCCTCGCTGCAGTCAGTGGCCTGCGCCCAGGCCCATGCTCTTCGAAATTTGCCAGGAAGCCGACAAACACAATCGAGGAATTACACGAGACAATGGAAAGATACTGTAGAGCAGACATGGACTTCAGAGCGAAGTCCGATGCTCGGAGGTCACAGCAGAAGCCGCAGCCGGGGCCTCAACCAAGAGCAAACAACCCTCGCCAAGAACAAAGCAACATCAGTGCCATCAACAAACCAACACACTATGGACACCAAGAACGGGGCACTCAACCCCCGAACAACCAAAACCCCCAAGGTTTGCCACCCCCGCCAGATCAGAGGAACCAACAAAAAGACCCCGCAAAAATGTATTGTCATTTCTGTGGTCTTGGAAAGGGGCACTCCACCAAACAATGCGAATGCTTCGCCAAGGGAAAAGAATTCCAGGAGTCCAAAAGAGCCGCTTCGGCAGACAACCGAACCATCAACCACACCAGGAAACCAAACTTCCACCCACCAAATCCTCCATACCACTATACCCCCATAAACTACGGCCTACCTTCGCAACAACCTATCTACGCGCACCACCCACTCTACAACCAAGCCTCTTATCAGCCAACCACCATCCCACAACGCCAAAATCCACCATACACAGTCACATACCCAACAACCCCCCAAACCCAAACCCCAACTACCCAACAAGTCAAAAATGCTCTACCGCCACCACCACCAATACCCGCTTTACCAGCGCCTCAACCTGTCAAACCCGAAACCCAGAGCCAAACGACCATCAACAACCCAACATCAACCTTCGGTGTAATACTAGCTATCACCGGAGGTTCAAATGAAGACCATGGCAACAAGCGGCAGAGGAAAGAACATGCCAGACGGGTGCACCATGTAGCCGTCGAAGGACCACACAAATTTGGTCGTTGGTCCCACATTCCCATAACCTTCGACTCCAGTGATATGAAGTTGAGAGATTTCCCTCATACCGACGCCATGGTGATCGAGACCAATCTAGCAGCATGGACTGTCACTAAAATTCTGGTCGACACAGGAAGCTCCGCAGACATCCTGTTCGCCTCAACCTTCGACAGCATGAAGCTTGATAGGAACCTCCTACAACCTGCTGACAACCCTTTATACGGCTTCGGCGGTCAACAAGTGAGAGCCATCGGGAAAATTTCTTTGCCCGTGACCTTCGGCGACCAGATCAACTGCAGAACCGAGCACTTAACCTTCGACGTGGTCGACATGTTCTATCCGTACAATGTCATATTTGGCCGAGGGGTAACCAACACATTCAACGCAGTCATCCACCCCGCTTACCTCTGCATGAAGCTTCCCACTCCGAAGGGAGTGGTCGCAGTTTATGGAGACCAAGACATTGTCGATTCGGGGTAAGGGATATTTGTTCTTTATAGTTACTGCATTCAACGGTCTGTAATCCACACACATCCTCAAAGTTTTATCCTTCTTCTTCACAAAGATAGCGGGACATCCCCAAGGTGACGAACTAGGGCGTATCAAACCCTTATCCAAAAGCTCTTGCAACTGAACTTTAAGCTCTGCTAACTCTTTAGCGTGCATCCTATACGGTCTCTGAGATATGGGTGCCGTTCCAGGGACTAACTCTATAGCAAACTCCACATCCCTATCCGGCGGTAGTCCAGGCAACTCATCAGGAAAAACATCCGGAAACTCACACACTACTGAGATCTCAGCTATCTGTTTTGCGGTGACGTTGAACAACACTCCGATCTCGTGGGGGTTTCGGGGTAACTTAAACCGAAAGGTAGACCCATTCCGGGGACTAACCATAGAAACTACTCGCTCTGCGACGTCAAGATTGACCTTCCAGAGTTTCATCCAACCCATACCTAAGATCACATCCAAACCCAGACCAGGGATTACGATGGGATCCACTATGGCCGTCTTATCCCCAAAAGTCATTTCCACTCCTTTAGCCATGTTACGCGCGGAGAGAATAGCTCCGGCGGAACTTATCTGATATCCCCGATCTAACTCTACCAACTCAAGATTACTTCTCAAAACAAAGTTCTCACTTATGAAAGAATGCGATGCTCCAGAATCAAACAGCACAACTGCGGGGCATTGATTAACAAGAAACGTACCAGCGGTGACAGGCTCTCCTTCTGGCACTTCCTCCACGGTGGTGTGATGCACATGACCTGCGCGAGGTGGAGGCTGGGTGTATTGCTTCTTTGGACGAGGGCACTGACGTGACAGGTGTCCCGTCTGACCACAGTTGTAACATGGCCCAATCACATATGGAGTCTTGGGGCCTCCTGCACTTCCTGCCTTATTCTTGTTCTGCATCAGAGGAGCAGTGTAGGGCTTCTGAAAACTGGGACGGGGCCGGTTGGTAGTGATCTTCCTTTGCGGGGGACGGAACCTTGCTCCAGCCACTGGCGGGCGATACGGGGTGCGTGCTCCGAAAGGGGTTCTCTGTTGAGACGAACCTCCTTCGTTCGCACGACGGCAGTTTTCTGTCGCCAGCCTACTGTCATTGGCCTCTTGATTTAGGCAGTCACTGACAAAGTCACTGAAGGTGGTGCGGTGACTGTTACCCATCTTTGAAAGCATGGCGGCGCTCATGCCACGTTTGAAGCTTGCGATCTTCTTGGCCTCAGTGTTGACAAAGTCTGGGGCGTAGCGAGCTAGGTTGTTGAAGCTGTGCAGATATTCGGACATAGATCTGGTTCCTGAGACAACCTCATGAACTCTGCAATCTTCATTTCCATCAGACCACTAGGGATGTAGTGGTTGCGCATAGCAGTCGAGAACTGATCCCAAGTGACACGTGCATTTGCAGGCAAGGCTGCACGATACTGGGCCCACCACAAACCTGCGGGTCCTTCCAACATGTGCGCGGCATACTCTGCCTTGAGCTCTTCCGTCAGCCGAAGTAGACGGAGCTTTTGGGTGATGGAGTTGAGCCATTCATCAGCCTCAAGCGGTTCGGTGACTTCCTTGAACACCGGGGGACGGGTGTCCAAGAAGTCACGGTAGGAGCTATACTGGTTAGGCTCTGGGCCTTGGCGTTGATGATGCTGCTGCGCAGTGTTGTTAGCGATATTGCGGAGGGTGACCTCCATGTGCCTCTGCATCTCCTCCATGTTCCTTTGGCTGCCCAAGAACTGGCCGAAAAACGCTTCCGGCGTCATTGGCGGCGGTGGGGGAGGTGACAAGTTCTCCTCCTGTCCTGCCCCCTGTCCGCGTTGGCTGCGAGTGTGTGCCGGCATCTGCATATCCCATTAATAAGCAATCATTAGGTGATGTTACATTGATCATGAATAAATACTGCGCTGTACATAATTCGAAAATTTAGCACACGACCAAGTATAATTACTCATTTCCATATAACATCACAGAATAATCGCCCGAAATTAGACATGCAACGACGGATTTCCATAAAAGATGCCAGATCGAAGTCTGGACTTTGTCCCAAAAGACATACATGCCATCAAACATCTCAAACATAAAACCAACACATGTTTAGGGTGTTACATCACTTAGCGAGCGTGCTCAAGCTATACAAAAGAAAACGACTCCTAGCGAAACTAGCGCTCAGGCGTCTCCAGCGGCGGATGCGGCGTCCTCTGCGTCGACGTCGATCATTGGCTCGTCAGCGTGATCCTCCTCCGGTGGGGCGTCGGGACCAAGGACCTCTCCGTCCTGGGGATCCGGGGCCTCGGCTGCGGCTGGGGCGGCGGCCTCCTGTGCGGCGTGATGCATCTGGTGTACTGCCTCGTGGAGCTGGTCGATGTAGGCTTGCTGTCCATGGATCTGCTGTATCAAGAGGTGGGCTCCCTCTCTGAGTTGGTCGAGCGCGGTGCGGGCCTCATCCCTCTGAAGGGCGGTAGTCAGGTACATCTGCTCTGCAACAGTCCTGGCAGTGGCCTGTGCTGCTGCTGTAGTACGGGCGTCGTCACGCTCAAGAGTGATCTGTTGAATCCTCTCCTAGAGACGAGCTACCTCGGCATCAAACTCTTCCTGTAGCTTCCTCTTGCTCTGGTAGGTGGCGGTGAGGGTGAAGGACACGCTCTCGAGAGTGTGCTCCAAACTCTCACATACACCCAACAAAGCTCCGGTGGCGCTCATCGCGGGCGTCTCGCAGTAGAACCTCTCCTCTGGGCTCCCTGTCAAGACTGACTCCAAAGTCTGCTTCCAGCGCAATGGAAAAAGGGATCCACGGGGGAACACTCCTGCCATAGCGCTAGCTAGGTCGGCGGGGAAACGGGCGATGATATCCTTCAGCACAAGATACGCTGCCCTGTTGGCTCCATCCTTGGCACATGTGCCTCTGGTGATCTCCGTCCATCCTGTCTAGTGGGGCTTGGCGGGCAAAGCTTTGACTTTGATCTCAACCATGACCAAGGAATCCTGCCCGTAGATCCCCTTCTGCCATGAGTACCTGGGCTCCTGTCCTTCCTCATAGCCCACGGCCTGCAGAATCCTCCAAAGGATAGTCGGCAATCCGAAGTAGGACAAGAACGTCTTCCGGGTCAGCTTGGTGGCCAAGCGGTGACGCGGAACTCCTCTACCTCCGGTGGCCTTGCGAGCGGTCAGCTTAGTCCGGGCCATCTGTAGAAACAAAAGGGTTTCAAACTCTCGTGAGACGGATATTAAGTTGGCAAATTTTTATATAAAAGAGACAACTTTTAATTAAGGGGAGGTAATATAAATGCAAGAATATAAACATGATGCATGATCGTACTTACGTTCTCACTCACTAACATGACTCGTAAGTCCTAACGTTCTAGTCGGTGGCAAGAACGATCTCTCATGCGTTATCTACACGTTCTACTCGGTCGCACAGTTAGTGTACCTGCAGAAGATTCATTTCAGCCCAAAGCAATCCCAATGATAAAACAATTGAGCATTGGCTAATATGCGCAAAATACATAGAAGCCAACACTAAACACCATGCACCAACATAGAAAACACCCTCAAAAACATTGATACCCTCATATGTGTCTGCGTGGAGCTCGCACATACTTGGTATAAGAACTCTCACCTAGACCGACGGTTGGACGGTCATGCTCTCATATCTCACAAAATCATTTTATGCATGTTTTCGCGATCGACGCATTCTCTTTTCCCGAGAATGGACCAGCAAATAAAGATCCAGCATGAAGCAAAACCCTGAACCCTGTTAGCAGTTAAACCACCTGAATCCTAGTATAGGGCTTAAGGACGAGACTGGGCACACTTAGTAATTGAAAATAGTTTTGAAAATAGTTTTGAAACACCCATTTTAGTTCAAAAATAGCTCTTTACGGAGGTAATCACTTGAACCATGCTCCGATACCAGTTGTGGCGGAACCGTCCTGATTATAAGAGCTCAAGTACCGTCTTAGTCAAATCTGTCTGACTTCGACTCATACTTGAACCCATATAACCCCGGTAGTCCAGAAATCTCGAAGGATTTCTATCACCGTACAACATACAGGATCGCATTGTTCAAGAATTACATTCGCAAAGATACATCACAGAGAACGAAACCGAATTTAAAGTATCAGAGTGCGAATTTAGAACAGAGTTATTACAATACCGAATTTAAAAGTGCGAAAGCTGAAATAGTTTGAAAGTCGACCACCACACATGTGGTCCAAATAAAACATTGTTTGACAAATCCAACTCAACACAACTCACTCTTCTCTTTTTAGGTAATGTGCCACTAGGAGTCTCAGACCAGCAAAAGAAAAGGGGAAGCTTCTGGACGACCCTGCCCTGGGCCTACTCCTCATCACCTTCCACCGGGTAGAGGCAGTGCTTACAATAGCCAAAGTAGACCTGGCCATCTGCAACAAACGGGATAAACCCTGAGTACGGGAATGTACTCAGCTAGACTTACCCGTCCAACTGAAAATAAAGACACCAAGGGTATGCAAGGCCTTTTTGGGTGGATCTGGGATCTTTAGTTGCGAAAAGCTCAAATTAAGATAAGTGAGGATTTAATGATATTGCTGAGCTGTCATTTTTAGACCTATTTCTTTACTCTAGGTTTGCACCTGAACTATTGCACACACTTGAGTCTAACAAACAATAATATAACCATATCCAGTTGACTTATCCACATTTTTAGTTGAACCTTTAAAACATCACATGGAGTTGTATCGTGGTGAAGCTCGCCATAGTTTCCCACTAACCGGGGGAGACGGCGACTCGAATCGAATTCCAAACCAGCTGGTGAAAGACCTTTAATACCAGCCCACACTTTCCCCGTCGGGTCCATGCATTGGGCAACCGCTCGACGCTTGTTCGTGGTGGTAATCGTCGCGGTTCAAGCACGGACCGCCCAATTGGAACCTGGCGATGGCCTCACGCGGCAGATCGCAATTTCCATACTAGAGGGCGCGACACGGGTCGAAACCGGCCCGAACAGCTTCTAACCGGCTTTGGGGTCGATGATTACGGCACCGACGTATCCCTAAGTAAAAGGGCGCGTTCAAAAATGAACGAGGGCCAACATCGATACAAACCTACACGATCCAACGGACGGACTGCCCCCAAGTTCCAACTTGGTGCCCTGCCTTCCAGTTGACCGTATTTCATTACTACTCAGGTTCTTTTCCACGATAGCAAATATAGCCAACCGTGATCCGGTAACTACCCATCAGGGTATTACGGAAACATTCTTAACTACTACTTTTATTAAGCAAGCTAAGCAATTCTACATGGTAACTAAATAACAGGATAACAAGGTAGATATTAATCAATAACCAAGGAATGGTAATGCAGCAAGTAGGATTCATCCCAACTCCTAAACCTAATGCATCACAATATAAAAGGACTCAAGTAATTTTAATTGCAAAAGGTAGGAAGCTTAATATGCTCCGGGGCTTGCCTTGATAGAAGACTGAGGCCTCGTGGGAGGGGCACTCAGGCAGGTTAGTGTCGGCCACGGGGTCGGCTTCCTCGGCTTGATGCAGTTCCGGGATCTCCTGCTCGGCGCTTGTCTCCTGCTCTAGGTCTTGCTCCTGAACTGTCGATCCTATTGCAATGCGGTTGAAAAATAATAAATAAATAATGCGTAGTGTGAGATGGGGTGGTATGAGTGTAAATATTTCTTGCAAACCAACAAAACCAACTTGTTGAACCATTTTTTACATTGAGGTAAACACTTAATTATCTCATAAAACAATTTCATTAATCCACCTATTTCTTATTTAATAATTCAAAAGAAATTTGAGTTTGAACTGCAAGTGCATTTTTCTGGACTCAGAAAAATCCACAAAAATTTCAGAAGGCAAATGGCATCTGCTGGACTTCACTGAACAATTTTCAGCCAGAAATAAAATAGAGAATTGCAGATATAAAAATAACAAATAAACTGCTCAAAAGGTGCTTTGAACTAACTTTTCACACAAAAGGTGTTCAACAGCAGATTTCATAATTTTCCTAGCTTCATCTACTCATACACATTCTACTGTAGAAAACTTGCTATCAGAGCACAAACATGCAAGCCTACACAAAATAAACAAATCTATTCCAGTTTAAACCATTTGAACTACAACCCTACTGGAAAAGGGTGCTAAACTCATTTTTATATTTTTCCCAGATTCTACTTCACATTTCATACTTATCAAGAAAGTTCCACGAACAGAAACATTATTTTATTTCTTACATGAATTTCCAAAGGAAAACACAGAAAAGTACATTTGTAAAGCAACTTCAGATTCTTCCATACAATAGCTCCTGCTTAACATTTTTTTTAGCCTGAACATGTCATAGAGAGACCACACAATTTTTCCCACATTTTATTTTGGCATATAAAATAGCTTAACACTTATTCTAAGAAATCAGTCAAAAAGGACTTTAAATCATAACAGAAACTTTTTCCACATAAACAGTGCATCATATATTTTTTTCACAGGTGCAAATCATGATAAGAAACCTACACAAATTTTCCCATGAATTAATTCAACCATAAAACACCTATTTCCATTTATCTAAACAAAAGCTCACAAACTGAATCAAATAAAAACAGTAATAAAAACTTTCACCAAAAATACTTTCATATTTTTCCCTGATATATCTACTCATAAGCAAGCTAACAAAACTGAAAATACTTCATTTGGACTTTTAAAACGAGCTACACAAAAATAACAAGCATTTCTAGAAAATAAAACAAAAAGGAAAACATATTTGAATCTTCCCAGCTGGCCTGCGTGAACATGGTCCATGGACCGGGTGAGGCTGACGCGCGGGGTTCGCTGGTCAACGGGACCCACCCGTCAGAGAGGGCGAAGCAGGGGAAGGTGTTGACCGGCGAAAGCTCGACGACGGTGAGGTCGCCGGCGGTGAGGCTAGGCTCGATAGACTCGTCTCGACGAGGCGCATCCAGCGGTGGGGTCGGTTTGGCCAGAGGGTGACCGAAGCGTGCCGGCGGCGAGCGGTGGCGGACGGCGGCGGCGGCGACACACGGCTACGCCGTTTCCGGCGGTCGCCGGTGAAATTGGGGAAGACGAAGGCTCACACGAACCCTAGGGAGGCTATCGGCGGGCTCGGATTGGCTCGGGAAGCTCCGAGGAAGCTTGGCCACGCGAGCGGCCATGGCGGACGGTGGCGGGGCTCGGCTAGGCCGTGTCCGGCGGTCGCCGGCCAAATTGGCGCGTGCGCAGTGCTTTGTGAACCCTAGGGAGCTATCGGAGGGCTCGGCTTGGCTCGGATGGCTCCGAGGAAGCTTGGCCTCGGGCATGGCCTCGGCGGACAGCCATGGCGCTCGGTCGGGGAAGAAGAGGTGGGTGAGAGCGGTAGCGTTGAGGCTAGTCGGTGTTCTCACCTTGCCTTGGCTTGGTGATGCTCGACGGAGAAGAGGGGAAGCGGAGAAGCTTCGGTCGATGTAGAACAGTCGCGAGCTCCGGACGGTGCCGATGGCGACCGCGGCGGCACTCCACAGACTTCGGTGTCGGCGAGGCTCGAGGGGTGGTGCTAACGCGAGCACCTAGTGTCTGGGGTGTAGGCGGAGAGGCTTGCGCGAGGAATCGGACGGCGAGGCTCCGGCGTGGCCGGAACGGCGAAGGGGGTTTGCGGGGGTGGTCGCGGCGAGAGCGAGCAGAGCGCTCGTTCTTGCTCGGTGGCGTGGGGAGGAGAGTGCGAGCGAGAGTGGGAGAGTGTGTGCGGGTGAGTGAGGGAGCGAAGGGTGCTCGGGTTTTGGCTCGACCGACGGCAATGCGCGGTCGTGGCGGGGGCCACGGCGTGGCGTGCGGCGGGCGACGGCGCGGCGAGCGAGGGTGGCGCGGCAGGCGAGGCGAGCGCGGAGTGGGCGAAGCCGATCGCTTGCGTGATCGCGCGGAGGGGAATCGGACGAGGAGTGGCCGGCGAGGATCCTCGGCAGGATGCGGCGGCCACGTGGCGGTTGCGGCCGGCGTACGGCGCGGCGGCGCTGTCGGGGCTGGCGTGCGCGGCGTGCGCGAGCGCGCGCGGGAGCGGGGGCAGGCGCGGCGTGGGCTTGGGCCGGAAAGGCCGAATGGGCCGAAAGGCTGGCGCCGGGAAAAAAAATGGTTTTCCTTTTTCTTTTTCCAAAACCTTTTCAAACTTTGACCATTCAAAAACAGTTTCAAAAACTCCAAACTAGACTTTGACCCAAAAATAAAAGTTGCTCAAAATAATTTTCTCTACAACTTTCATATAAGACACTTTTTCTTAAAACCATTTTTACAACCTCCACATAAATAAAGCCAATTTTTGAAACATACACCATTTTGCTTGCCTCATTTTTATCTGATAAACTATTTTGAACTAGGTGAAAATATCAACATGAAAAGCACTCTACCCAATATTCTCTATTTTATAAACTTATTTGCCAAGATAGAAATCCACTTAAACTATCAAGTCCAATAGAAATCCAAAATCCAAATAAACAAAAAGGCAAAAAGCACTCATATGCACATGAAATGATGCAATGCATTGCTTATGCATTTTGGTAGCTAAATGTGGTTCCTAATGCAGTGCTTGACACTAGGGTGTCACAATATGCCTTGGTGAGGAATCATATACCATTTGAGCGACATGAGAGAACCATATGAGGAACATTAAGTCTTTCTTTTGAAAAATATTGCAAAACCTCTGGTATGAAACTTGCTAAAAACAAGAAAGTTAGTGCTCAAGTCAAACTGTTTTATCTTTCAACCACCTAAGACAAAGGAAAAGCCATAAGCCCCATAGAGTACTAAGGTAATATGGGTGATTTACATAGCTAATTTTTCCATTCAAAGAGAAGAACTTTGTTGTGCACATGGAACTCTTGAAATGTGATGCATAGTAACAATACTGATCCACTGAGGCCAAGTTTGATTGTTTGCTCGGGACGAGCAAAGGTTAAGCTTGGGGGATCTTGTTGATGGAAGTTATAACATGTTTTACCTTATCAAAATACCGTGAACAGGCCTCGGTTTCAAGGAAGAATAGCATATCATGAGCATATTTATGACTAATAAGTTCCACTTGTACTTTTAGCTTGTGAACTTGTAGGAGATGGCAAAATGAACAAAATAAGACCAGGTGGGCCCACCAAGGGGGTCGGCCAACCCCACCTTGGAGCCACCTCAGCCATGGTGACATGGCATGATCCAAGAGAAGCATGTTCAAGTCAATATCAACCATTGGATCAAACATGTGCTTTTGCTCAATGGTGCAAGATGAGAAGCACATGGATTCATGGGTCCACACCGAAAACCAAATGCAACCAACTTCACAAGACTTGCTCCATGACATGTGGGGTCACCAAGGGAGAGAAGATGATGGGCCAGCCCTGTCATAGGGGGGTCGGCCGACCCCCCTCGGTGGGACCCAGCAGCACTATTCATCAGGGTGACATCAGCACCTTCTAGAAGATGTACCCCGGGCCCACATGTCAGAGACAGGGGTCGACCGACCCCATGGTGACCCTCATCCAAGTCGGTGGCAAAGTACATGTTTCACACGTGAACAATATCCAAGCCATTCATCAAGGTCGGTTGCTATGGCGGTGGATCCAAGGGTGAAGAGAAGATGAGCACACGGATCGCTGACGTGGCGCCGGAGTAGCCCCTACTCCACCTCCACTATAAATAGAGGCCTTCACCCTCTCATTATATACATCTCACATAGTTTACATATCTCACAACACATATCTCCACTTTCATGTGAGATCAAGCAAGACATCAATCTAGTTAAGTCATCTATTTAATTAGGATTAGTTCATACGAGTAAAGGTAGAAACATAGGAGTACTTTATACTCACTCGTTGTCCTCCCACCTAGCTAACTCTACTAAAGTTATCTTTCATATCATATACTCTTTGCTTAACTTATTTATCTTATCTATCTATCCTCCCTTATATCCACTTATCCCCTTTTGCTTCTCTAATTGATAATAGATTATAGTAAGACTAAAGGATCTATCTTTCCTCTCTCTACATCTTTCCTAGCTTGCTTTCCTTTGAGATAAAATAAATAACGATACCTTGGAATACTCCTGGGTGAAGTGCTACATCGGTATATTCTGTGCGCTTGTGGAATTATCCAATAGTCAATAGTTTTACCACCAAGACACCTCTAGCGCCGTTGCTGGGGTTAGGCTCCATAGTCTAGTTCTAGTGGTTGCGTTAAGAAGTGTCAACAGCTATAACACACAAACTTTTTTCTATTTTCGGCTAATTTCTGTCAGAGGGTTGTCCGTCCACTTGGAGGGCACATATACATTCCCGTGATGTTAGATGACTCGTGTAGATGTTTTCTAGTGGCTCATGGTTCACAGATCATGGCTTTATGTTGATTTCTGTTTTCGGCCACGTTTCATAGGCTATAACATGCCTTTTTTCATTTTCTCCTAATTTCTGCCGGAGGGCAGTCGGTCTACATGGAGGCCACATTTACTCACCCCTAATGTTAGATGACTCCCGCACATGGTTTCTGGTAGCTCCTGGTTCACAGATCATGGCTTTATGTTGATTTCTGTTTTCGACCACGTTTCATTGGCTATAACACACGACCTTTTTTATTTTCGGCTAATTTCTGACAGAGGGCTGTCGGTCCACTTGGAGGACACATATACGTTCTCGTGATGTTAGATGTCTCGTGTAGATGTTTTCTGGTGGCTCCTGGTTCACAGATCATTGCTTTATGTGGATTTCTATTTTTGACAACGTTTCATAGGCTATAACACGCCTTTTTTCATTTTCGCCTAATTTCTGCCGGAGAACAGTCGGTCTACACGGAGGCCACATTTACTCACCCCTAATGTTAGATGACTCTCGTACATGTCTTCTGGTAGCTCCTTGTTCACACATCATGGCTATATGTTGATTTCTTTTTTCGACCACGTTTCATGGGCTATAACACACAAACTTTTTTTCTATTTTCGGCTAATTTCTATCAGAGGGCTGCCGGTCCACTTGGAGGGCACATATACATTCCCGTGATATTAGATGACTCGCTTAGATGTTTTCTGGTGGCTCCTGGTTCACAGATCATGGCTTTATGTTGATTTTGGTTTTCGGCCACGTTTCATAGGCTATAACACACCTTTTTCATTTTCGCCTAATTTTTGTCGGAGGACAGTCGGTCTACATGGAGGCCACATTTACTCACCCCTAATGTTAGATGACTCCCACACATGGTTTCTGGTAGCTCCTGGTTCACACATCATGGCTTTATGTTGATTTCTTTTTTCGGCCACGTTTCATGGGCTATAACACACAAACTTGTTTTCTATTTTCGGCTAATTTCTGTCAGAGGGTTGTCGGTCCACTTGGAGGGCACATATACATTCCCGTGATGTTAGATGACTCGCGTAGATGTTTTCTGGTGGCTCCTGGTTCACAGATCATGGCTTTATGTTGATTTTTGTTTTCGACCACGTTTCATAGGCTATAACATGCCTTTTTCATTTTCGCCTAATTTCTGCCGCAGGATAGTCGGTCTACACAGAGGCCACATTTACTCACCCTTAATGTTAGATGACTCTCGTACATGTCTTCTGGTAGCTCCTGGTTCACACATCATGGATTTATGTTGATTTCTTTTTTCGATCACGTTTCATGGGCTATAACACACAAACTTTTTTTCTATTTTCGGCTAATTTTTATCAGAGGGCTGTCGGTCCACTTGGAGGGCACATATACATTCCCGTGATGTTAGATGACCCGCGTAGATGTTTTCTAGTGGCTCCTGGTTCACAGATCATGGCTTTATGTTGATTTCTGTTTTCGGCCACGTTTCATAGGCTATAACATGCATTTTTTCATTTTCGCCTAATTTCTGCCGGAGGGCAGTCGTTCTACATGGAGGCCACATTTACTCACCCCTAATGTTAGATGACTCCCGCACATGGTTTCTGGTAGCTCCTGGTTCACAGATCATGGCTTTATGTTGATTTCTATTTTCGACCACGTTTCATGGGCTATAACACACAAACTTTTTTCTATTTTCGGCTAATTTCTGTCAGAGGGCTGTCGGTCCACTTGGAGGGCACATATACATTCTCGTGATGTTAGATGACCCACGTAGATGTTTTCTGGTGGCTCCTGGTTCACAGAACATGGCTTTATGTTGATTTCTGTTTTCGGCCACGTTTCATAGGCTATAACATGCCTTTTTTCATTTTCGCCTAATTTCTGCCGGAGGGCAGTCGGTCTACATGGAGGCCACATTTACTCACCCCTAATGTTAGATGACTCCCGCACATGGTTTCTGGTAGCTCCTGGTTCACAGATCATGGCTTTATGTTCATTTCTTTCTTCGACCACGTTTGATGGGCTATAGCACACTAATGTTTTTCTATTTTCGGCTAATTTCTGTCAGAGGGCTGTCGGTCCACTTGGAGGGCACATATACATTCCTGTGATGTTAGATGACTCGCGTAGATGTTTTCTGGTGGCTCCTGCTTCACAGATCATGGCTTTATGTTGATTTTTGTTTTCGACCACGTTTCATAGGCTATAACATGCCTTTTTCATTTTCGCCTAATTTCTGCCGCAGGATAGTCGGTCTACACAGAGGCCACATTTACTCACGCTTAATGTTAGATGACTCCCGTACATGTTTCTGGTAGCTCCTGGTTCACACATCATGGCTTTCTGTTGATTTCTTTTTTCGACCACGTTTCATGGGCTATAACACACAAACTTTTTTTCTATTTTCGGCTAATTTCTGTCAGAGGGTTGTCGGTCCACTTGGAGGGCACATATACATTCCCGTGATGTTAGATGACCCGCGTAGATATTTTCTAGTGGCTCCTGGTTCACAGATCATGGCTTTATGTTGATTTCTATTTTCGGCCACGTTTCATAGGCTATAACATGCGTTTTTTTATTTTTCGCCTAATTTCTGCCGGAGGGCAGTCGTTCTACATGGAGGCCACATTTACTCACCCCTAATGTTAGAAGACTCCCGCACATGGTTTCTGGTAGCTCCTGGTTCACATATCATGGCTTTACGTTGATTTCTATTTTCGACCACGTTTCATGGGCTATAACTCATGACCTTTTTTTATTTTCGGCTAATTTTTGACATAGGGCTGTTGGTCCACTTAGAGGCCACATATACGTTCACGTGATGTTAGATGACTCGTGTAGATTTTTTCTGGTGGCTCCTTGTTCACAGATCATGGCTTTATGTGGATTTCTGTTTTCGACAAAGTTTCATAGGCTATAACATGCCTTTTTTCATTTTCACCTAATTTCTGCCGGAGGACAGTCGGTCTACACGGAGGCCACATTTACTCACCCCTAATGTTAGATGACTCCCGTACATGTCTTCTGGTAGCTCCTGGTTCACACATCATGGCTTTACGTTGATTTCTTTTTTCGACCATGTTTCATGGTCTATAACACACAAATTTTTTTCTATTTTCGGCTAATTTCTGTCAGAGGGTTGTCGGTCCACTTGGAGAGAACATATACATTTCCGTGATGTTAGATGACTCGCGTAGATATTTTCTGGTGGCTCCTGGTTCACAGATCATGGCTTTATGTTGATTTTTGTTTTCGGCCACGTTTCATCACGGTCTCCAGCACCGACCGCGGCGTGGCCCCGCAGGTGAGCCACGACGGGCACGTCGAGGAGTTCTCCCCGCCGCGGCGCCTGGCGGCGCGCGAGATCCCGGGGATCGTCGACGACTTCCGCAAGGCGGCGCGCAACGCGGTCGTCGACGCCGGCTTCGACGGCGTCGAGGTCCACGGCGCCAACGGGTACATCATCGAGCAGTTCCTCAAGGACAGCGCCAACGACCGGGACGACGAGTACGGCGGGTCCCTCCCCAACCGCTGCCGCTTCGCGCTCGACGTCGTCCGCGCCGTGGCGGCCGAGGTCGGCCCCGGCCGCGTCGGCGTCAGGCTGTCGCCGTTCGCGGACTACATGGACTGCCACGACTCCGACCCGGCGGCCCTGGCGGGGTACCTGGTGGACAGGCTGAGCGACGTCGGCGTGCTCTACTGCCACATGATCGAGCCCCGGATGGCCATCGTCGACGGGCGCCGCCAGATCCCGCACCGCCTCCGGCCGTTCAGGGACGCGTTCAGGGGCACCTTCATCGCCGCCGGCGGGTACGACCGGGCGGAGGGGGACAGGGCGGTGGAGGAAGGGTACACGGACCTCGTCTCCTACGGCAGGCTGTTCCTCGCCAACCCGGACCTGCCGCGGAGGTTCCGCCGCCCCGACGCGCCGCTCAACAAGTACGACCGCGCCACGTTCTACACCTCCGACCCCGTCGTCGGCTACACAGACTACCCGTTCCTCGACGACGACGAGGACGACGCTGCCAATGCAAATAAGTGATCGACGCTGCCAATCAAATTGCAAGCGTATTGTATTGTATTGTATTGATGCCAATGCCCAATGCCATGGCCCATGCCGGCCACCCAATTTATACGTGGCAGCAGCAGGTTGCAAATAAAATTAAGCTTAATTAACCCGGCGGCCAGTACAGTAATTTTGTGCATTCATTCATTTGATGTTAGCGATTGTTATACTGTCATCAAACCAGCATGCATTGGACGGAGAGGAGAAAGGCAAAAGAAATCGTTCGCGTATCTGTCTGGCCAGGCTCTGCTCGTGCAAGATTCCTCCTGCAACCTGGCTCTGGAGGAACGCAGAAATCGGTCATTTCTACCAGGCAAGGCTCGCGTGGTGCAGGTAATTAGTCATATAATGACGTTATTAATATATTATTAGCATATATTAAATGATATTAATATATTTCAAAGTATATTAAGGAGAAATAAGGTAAACTAAGTGTTATATGATAATAGTTGTCCATAATAAATGTCATGATGATGATTTTATTTACATATTTTTATCTCATGCAACTCGTTCTCATACGAGCAACCAAACAGCTTCTCAGCTCAACCTGCCTCGTGCATACGGACAACTAAACACTACGTTCTTGTATGTATTGGGCCTAGCTACTCGAAACCAGGCTCCTTCGATGCGAGTCAGGCTAAGCTTATCCGCAAACCAAACATGCCCTATAATGATGGAGCACAAATCTCCGATCCAGACGAATGTTTTAGAAACAAGTCTGCATTCTTCTTGCTTTCAATAGAAGCAGCCGAAAAGGTTCCGCTTGTCCGGAAAACAGCCTTTTCTTTTTGCATAGGATGTATGTATATATGGTGTTCAAGTAGTTAGCAAAAAGCAAAATAAGGGTATGTTTGGTTACCCCCACCAAAGTTTCGACTTTACTCACTAAGAGCATCTCCAACGGTTTTGGAAATGAGCTTTGCATTCTTGTTTTTGCAAAAAATTCTAAAAATCTCCTGTCCAAGGGTTTGGCAAATGGGCTTGGCATTTTTAGCAACTTGGCAAATACTGAGTGATATTTGGCATATATGCCAAGTCACGGTTCGCTTGGCAATCGCCCTCGCGGGCACTCTCGTGAGATATTTCCCTCTCGCGCACACAATTTTTTAGTTTTGTCAAATCTAAATGCAAAACCATTGGAGATTGACTCTTTTTACCTTTGTCATATTAATTTGAGAGTTGGCAAATACCATATTTTGTCAAACAAAAAATACAAAACCGTTGGAGTTGCTCTAACAATAGCTAAAATACCAACCCCCTCCCCCCACCCCACACACACACCCTAAAAGGAACTAAACCCGTACTTCTCGAGGGGATACCCTTGACCGACTGTTACTTTAATCCTCTTTAATATTGCTTAGTCAATTTTAGTGAGAGGAACCAAACAGGGACCACTAAAGTTTAGTAGGTACATTTAGTGGCTAAACTTTAGTAGATGGGAACCAAACAGACCTTAAGATTGTAAAGGTGTTCACACAAAGACATCTCCACCCTAGACATTTCTCTGCGGTCTTTCCCTCTTCAAACTGCTACAACGACTATAAGAATGAGACCATGAGAAATGAGAATCAATTCAAACCCCTTTTTTGGAAAAGAAAAAAAGAAATTATATGTATAGAATATGCACCTAGCTTCCGGGCATACATGCTCCCATCGACTGCCACGTGTCCACCCAAGAAGAATCAACGTCTATCATCACCCACCCATGTTTCAGCCCACTCGGCTTAGGGTGACAATGAATCATGACCCTTATCCTTCCTTCACAATCTATCCTTTCCGATTTATTAGAGGGTCCTTACCACCACTAACTTGGCTTCGGTGCCTTGGGATGCACAACTACATGGTGCATGCTGTATGCATGGGATTTTTCCACCTTTTTTCATCCACCCCTCCAAACTCCAAAGTCCAAGCTAGCTAGGTGGAAATGGGGCCACATGAAAGCAGGGCTACACACGCATGTTTTATGAGTGCTTCTTGCTTGGCACGTTTTGGCGAAATCAAGCCCGCGCACTGGAGGCGGCGAGTCTCCCAGTCTCTTTCTTTGCATGTGTACGGATGCGCACGCGTGTGTGCGTGTGGTGTGTGTGGGTTGTGTGCGTCCAAAGTTGTACCCAGATAAAAAAAAATCAAGCCCACAGGACACTAAATGATCGATCTTGCTGATGGCCCAATCACAAAATGGTCCGGCCGGATACGGCTAAACAAAATAAGGCCCATTTTCAGATTTTCTTTTTCTTTTTGTCCCACGAAAAAAAGGTGCCTGCCTGCGTTGACGTTGGGCAATTTGATTGGTGATGGATATAGCAATAGCATCATTACACGGCAATCATGTTGAAGACCTAAAGTAGAGCAACAACAAGGAAATAAGGAATCAACTCAAGGATGGACCCTGCAATTTCTGAGATTCCAACTCAAGTAATATCAGCCAACGAATTGAATCAGCCATGGAGGCTCGAGTGTTTTCACGCCACGAAAAATAGGTCCGAGTGTTTTCAGATGCATGGCTTCAAGTTCAACAAAACATGCTGCATGATGCCTTGTACCCATAGTACGGAATACTAGTACTTACTGTACTCCTCCTATATTGTAGTACTCCCTCGGTCCAAAAAAAAAATAACTCTCATATCTCAAAAGTCAAACATTATAAACTTTGACTAAAATTATATTACTAACATTCATGAGACAAAATAAGTACCGTTAGATTAGTTATAAAATATATTTGTATAATAAATTTATTTTAAGATGTAAATGTTAATACTTTTTATTATAAACTTGGTAAAAAATAAAATAGTTTAATCGATACATCTATCATAATTGTATTTTTTTTGGACGAGGATGTACTAGCATGTACTTAACGTAGTAGGTACAGTGCGAATTAGGTGAACCAAGAAGTTGCGACAAGTGTTCCACTTTGTCGGAAGAAAATGACAAGTGTTCCACTAATGTTGGGCTGCTCAGTAGTACTATTATATTATTGCGGGGAGAGGAAATTAAGGTCAAGGCACGCGCCTATAATACTAGTTGTACGTAGGCCTCTACTCGGCTTATTAGCCATGTTTCGATTTATTCTCTCTCACAGAATACTATTAAAATAATTAAAATTAACAGTAAAAACGGCCAGCTGAACAACACAAATATCATAACACTAAAGATTAAGCCTAAGACCCGATGGCCTAGTCCGAAGCCCATTTTTTGGCCCGGACCGGTAGCTACCGGGCCTGGACCGCACCCTCGGCCCGACCCGAAATATATAAATATATATAAAAAATATATTTTTTTTACTGGCGGGCCTGATAGGCCCGGTGGCCTCGCGGGCCTTTGGGCTGGTCCGAGTCCCAATCGAACCGGGCTTGGGCTGACGTGGCCTGGTGGCCCGACTCGGCCCGGCTCGGTGGCCCACCGTGCCTTGGCTGGCCCGGTCCGATCAAGCCGTGCCTAGCTCGGGCCTGGGCCAGACCAGGCCGGGCGGCCCGGTTGCTCACCTATACATGACATGCACACATGTTATGTGTTGCTGAAATGATATGTTGGTTGGGCTCCACATGCATGTTATAACAAATATTGTACTATGTGCTGCACCAAAAGTCGAAGACTATGTTTGGTACACCTCAGTTTTACCACTGAAGCAACTTTACGAGCAGATTTTTTAAAAGAAATTAAGTTTTAGAAAACTATTTGGCAATACAATTTCATGTATGACTGACGGAGAGAAATAAGAGAGAGAAGAGAGTTCTGAAAACTTTTTCAGATTTACCTCTCTCCTATCCATTCCTGCGTGAAAACTTTTTCAGATTTACCTCTCTCCTATCCATTCCTGCGTGAGAGCACAAAGAGAAAACTTCACCCTATAAATTATTTTGAAATGGATTTTTGACAAATAAAAACGCATAACTCACAACAATTCATGAAGCCATTGGTAAGCTGTGCTAACCAGGCCAAAGTTTCACTGTTTTTGTTAATTGACGTGCCAAGAGTGAGGCTCAAAATTAATAAAGCTATGCAGATTGTTAGAGCTGTATCGGTTTTGATATATTTGCACTCTTGTTCTATCCAATCCAATGATTATAAAACCTGACAGAAACAAATTCTATTAATAAGTAATTAATAATAAGACATGCGTAGTTGCTTACGTAGATGTTGTCATCTTGATAAAGGTAGGTATATGCTGCCGACTGGACGAAGAATTTAAAATGGTGAACACCGGCGGCTACTACGTAGAGGCATCCCTTGGTCAGGCAAATTTCCATATGATATGGTATTTTATTAGGACATGTTGGCCATAAGTTAGCAATGATAATTATTATATATGCGGAAAGGACATCCATCCAATTCTCATCCCATCTCAAAAAATATAGTATATAGGTACTACCTTCGTGCAAAAAGATGTAATAATTCTAGGGGATGTTTAGTTGATAGGTGAAAAGTTTTTTAGCGTTACATTGAATGTCGTGGCGCTAATTTAATCTATTAAAAATATACTGATAAAAAAACAAACTACAGATTCCATTAGGAATCGCGTGAGACGAATTTGTTAAGACTAATATTTTATCATTAACACATATTTACTGTAGCGCAACATTGTCAAATCATGAAGTAATTAAACTTAAAAAATCGTCTTGCAAAGTTATCACAATTTATGTAATTAACTATTTTTAGTCTATTTAATACTCTATATATATATGTATCTAAATATTCGATGTGATAGCTAAAATGTTCTTTTTTGTGGGAACTAAAAACCCATAGATTCCATCTCGACAGATACTATCTCCGATCCGTAAAAAGTAGATGTAGGCGTGTTTGGCAGGTTTCAGATTAGGCAAAAACTTAAACAGGGCACACCTTGGCGATTATGACAATCTAGACTATCTGTAACCAAATTAGGAATGACAGAATCTTCAATGTATTGTTTCAAAAAAAGAAAATGAATCTACAATCAAATGATAGGTCCACATTATTCCACAATACTACTAGCGCTCCCCATCCTTCAAGATGCATATTCCAAGGCATTAAACTGTATGTCGTGACTTTTAATTTGTGGAAAACTAAATTTGTATTATTGTTTTTTTGACTCGATGCATCATATTGCAATTAACCTCAGTTGTTCCTAGATATATATATATATATCACTCAAGCTCTGCCACTGGCGGTGAAACAAGCGGAGTAAATATACATCTTTTTCGCGATCTGAGGGATATAGCCCGTTTTGCATTAAGATAATTGAATTACAAGTCAGCTATGACAGAACTCTCGTAGCTATGAGTAAATATACATCTAGAATGTCTTATTCTTATGCTTTGTTCTAAGTCAAGTAATCTTAATATTTTTTATAAGCTTAATCAGACTGTAAATCTTTATGAAGGCAGATCTATTTTAAGTTTTTCACGACGCAGACGTGCACTGCGCGCCTGTTTTTTTTTTAAAAAAAATAATAATAATAAGAAAGGGCGATCTTGACCCCGGCCCGGCCACTACCAGTAGTTGGCGCACGCGACAGAAAGATGTGCAAGACAGCAACAAATAACAAGAAACACACAGTAGTGTAGTAGTATATACAATAGACGACAACTTGCAACAGGCAGCATGCATTATTGATGATCTGAACAGAGGGAGAGGAGAGTAATTATCAGTGTGCTGGATCAGTGGCATGCCACCACAAAGCAAGATTGAATAAGATGGCCACCATTGTCCCTTGGTTAGGGTGAGCAGCCGGCCACTTGCTTAGTTTAATTTTGTTGGGTTAAAAACAAGTTGAACATTTTGACATAAATAAACATCCATTTGTCGGTTCCAAATTATATTATAGATAGCTCTGATTTTGTCGCGTGGTTGTCAAATTTGTTTCACCCTGACAAGTATTTCTTTTAAAAAATAAACTATATATCAAGAAGGTATGATTAATATGTCTTGATTTATTAATTACGTGTGTGGGTGTATTTTTTTTAAAAAAAATTGTAAACATTTTTTTTGGGGGGGGGGTGGCTTAGAACAAAACTAAAGGGGCCTTAGAACATTTGTTTCTTTGTTTATTTATTTTGCTGCTGCTACTTACACTAGGGAGCCAGCTAGTGATGGTGGGGCTGGGTCACTGGCAGCCTCGATTTATTAATTTTATCACACCATTCACAATGGATGCGTTTAGTTGGTTGAATATTCATGGATGGAATGGGACCATGCGTGAATGCATAGTTTTTGGTTGAAGGATTAGTTTGGATTGAACTGAAAAAAGAATATTCCATAGAGATATACTACATTTTCAGATCCTCAAAAATCTTGCGGACCAGTTGCTCCATATCTGATTAGTGCATGTTTAGTGTGTTAATTAAGATATTAGTGATGATAATTGACATATTTTATTTTAAATTAGAAATTATCATGACAAAATTAGTATTAGTTCATATTTATTAATGTCTAATCAGTTGTTATTATTTTTAAATAATAGATATGATGAGTCAGCTATTCTCATCTCATCTCATCCACTTTCATTCATCCAACCAAACTGAAAAATAATTTGTCTCATCCATCCAACCAAACATGCATCGTGTATATCCTTATCCTAATATCCATGGATCGCCATATATATCCAATCCAACTTGGTCCTTGTGGCAGAACCGCCCGGTAATGTGGCCCACCCGCACACGTCACCGTCTCCCTGAGCTCTAATGACTGTGCACATGTACCACATCACAGGAAAGATTTGTCGAGTGTCCCCGAGAGAACCCCGAATTATCCACGAGCCACAGGACCATCATCATGAAGGTTGGAATAATTACAACATTACAACAGTTGATACAAAATACCATCGGAGTGCGGAAGCAAGATAGATAACCTTTATAAAACATGAATAAGTTACTTTTACATGAACATAACTGGTGTTGTGGAAGTAGAATAGTATTACAGAGCCACACTTAGGCGGAGTACCTAAGTTGGGGAAGAAGAACGACCAGATCACGTCAAGCCCACTGACACGATCATGATCAACATCACTTATAAGAAACCTGCAACAGGGATTAACAAACCCTGAGTACTGGGGTACTCAACAAGACTTACCCGACTAAAGAAAAAGGGAGAAGACTCAGGAATGAAAGGCTTAGGGTAGTCAAGGTAAGGCTTAAGTATTTTGCAGAAAAAGCATTTTGTAAACCTTGTTTTATTTTGGAAAGATTCAAGCATTTCTCAATCTTCATTGTCCAAGATTCATTTTACATTTCAAAACATACCTAGTGGAGAACCACTCTCCGTTGACAGTCGAAGACCAAGTCTCCATAACCGAGGAGCAACGTTAATCCGGATAAATAATACTCAGCTGAGGATTCCTATCCACACTGCATATGTAGCACCCAAGCTTGCATATGCCAACTCGTCTTCCACGATTCCTCCAAGATTGGACCCCGGTCCTACGCCACCCAGAAGTACAGTACACCACTCTTATCCAGGTACGACGACCACGTGGGTACAAGCTACTTCCGCCATCTCTCCACTCCCAGTGCGCGGTTGTCGGTCCCAATAAAGGATTCCTCGGAGCCAGAGCTTTCCGTAGTATGTGAATAGTTGCAAGTCTTGGCCAGCAGGCTTCCACACGGATGGTCCCTAATTTTTCCACCAGAAACTGTACCTTGGTTATATCTCACCCAAGCGTAACAGTCCTGTCAGTTTTTCAACCCTGTCCCGGTCGGTGTCAACTGTTGAGTCCCGGACTACAACATGACGGCACCGTACGCTAGGACAACCTCTTCTCGACAATGACCACATGCTAGCTTGGCAAGCAGTCATCGAACGGGAAGTATAACCAAAACCCTTGATATGATTCATCTCCGTGATCACACTTTTGAAATTGACATTTTTATTGCAAATCTATTGTATAGCATCACTAAGCATTTTGCAAATAGTTTTTAAAAACAGGGCACGTGGATATTCTGGTGGAGGTAAACAGTGCAAGAAGTAGGCCATCACACAACTCCTATAACCTAATGCAGTAGTTTAACACAAAACATTTTAATAAAATCCTTATAAAAACAAGGAAGGGTTAAATGCACCGGGGCTTGCCTTCGTTGCAGGGAAGACAGGATCCAAGAATGATCCATAAGGTTAGCTCCTTCATCTAGAAGTTAAGTCTTCTCGACGAAGCTTGTTCAACAAGAATCTCCTTCTGAGGCTTGTCCGACAAGGGTGATCACCAAAGCTGATCAACACGATTCCAACACTCTCGTGCACTACACGTAGATACAGGATGTATGCTTTAGTATGATGCCATGTGATGTATGCTAAGGTGCAGGACAATTCAAGTGCATAACAGAAGATAACACAAGATAAGAAAAGTCGAGTACAACTTTCCTTCGCGGTAAAGTTGTAGACCAACAAAACCAACTTTAGCTATTAAATATTAATACTAAACAAGTTTTATTATTTTTCGTAAACATGGTGATGTATCTAACAAGCAACAAAAGATCATTAACATAAAGGAATCCATAACCAGGGAGCAATTCATGCTAGTTTCCCATTGGTTGTCAAACAATTCCAAAAGTCACACAAATCTACAGGGATCAACTATTTCTATTTATTTTATTAATTATTTTAATTAGCCTTTTATTTATACACCAAGCATACTTTGTCAAACAGAGATGAAATTAAACATGAAGGTGTATATCAGTGGTATAAACTCCCATGTCAAATTTCATGATTTTTGGAGAAACACAGAAAATTACATAATTCATGAAAGTTACATTTATGAATTAAAGTACAGATTTAATGACTATAGCAAAAGTACTCAAAACACAAGTTTTATAATTTTTATATTAGCACAGACATGCTATCATCTATCATGTCAAATTTCATAAAAAACAGAGCTATAGATTAATTATAGCAAAAAATAACAAAACTGCTTACTGAACAAAAAGATAGAAAAAGAAAAACGAAAACCAACCCAAACTGGGCTTTCGGCCCAAGCCAACTCAGCCCAGCGTGGCGCGAGCGCACGGCGATGGGTGAGGGTTTGCTCGAGACTCGGCTCGAGCGAGACAACGCCCGAGGGTCCGCTCGAGGCCTATCTCGACCGAGACGATAAACACCAAACGCCCGTCCGAGGCCTGGCTCTCGGCTCGGGCGAGACGGAAAAAGCTCGTCCGTCCGAGGCCTAGCTCGGGCGGAACGGTGAACACGTTCGCCCGAGGCTTGGCTCGAGCGAAGCGGAGGAGGCGCCTGCTCGAGGCATAGCTCGAGACGGAGGGCACGTGTCCACATGTCCGCTCGGGACCTGGCTCGAGCGAGACGGTGTGCCCTGATAACTTTGCAGAAAAACCCTTCGGCTTACCCTAAAACAACCCGCAGTCCATGGCGCTATTCACCTGAGCCTGGGGCTTTGCAACCGACACCCTGGAACTTCTCATCTTTACAACGAGAAGGTCCTCGACCATGGCCGGCGTGAACGACGGCGCACCGAGCGGCGACGAATCTTACGCCGGCCATCTCCGGCCATAAGAGACTCGGCTGACGCGAGCATCAACACCGGCAAGACAGCCGCAGTCGATTGAGCCCTCAACCCTACACTCTACCACTCGGGTTGAGCCTGGCCACGCATGGCGGCGGATCGGATCTCGGCTAGCCCTGTTCCGGCGAACCTAGACCGGTAGCAAGCAAACGGAGAGACTAGGAAGGTCTAGCAGCTCACACTGATGCTGTTGGTGTCACTGGTTGAAGCAGAGGTTGCACGGAAAGTAGGCGTCCACGGAGCAGTGGCCTTCGGCGGTAAACTCCGGCGAAGACGACTCTGTTCCGGTAAAACCTGAGCACCAGACAAGGGACCATCGAGCCGATGAGTTCTCTAAGATCAAGACGAAACACAGACATGAGGAAGAGAGAGTGAAAAAGTGCTCGGTTGAGCTGACCATGGTGAGGTCGAGCTCGGCGGCGCTTTCTGCTCGGCGGGAAGAAAACCGGTGAGTGTGAGCTCTTTGGTGCGGTAGAGATGGTGAGGCTAGGTTCGGGAGATGCGCAAGGATGTAGGGTATTTATACCCACGGTCAAACGGGATGAGATCAAGCAGGGACGGTGAACTGCAGATCGAGCCGGGAATGTGCTCGTCGGGGCTGCGTGTCAAGAAGTCGACGGCGAGTGTGGAAGAAGGTGCCACGACGCGAGGGTAAGTGCCAGCAGATGGGTAACTTCGCCACGGAGTTGGTCGCGTGCTCGCTCGAGAGAGAGTTGTGGCCATCGCGCTGGCGTCGCCGGCAAAAGATCTCGGCGGCCACCGCCGTAAACAGAGAAGCAAGTCTATCCCCCCTTTTTCCCATTCCTCTTCTACCCTTTCTGAAAAACTAAACTTACTTTTGATTTCATAAGAAAACTTGAAAAACTTTACACATCAAAGTTGTTCCTTATCAAAAATAGAACAACTTTGCTTTTGAAATCACTTTGAAATTTTGACTTTCTTTTTGACTTATAAAAAGGGGACAAAAAGAGAGATTTAAAAACCAAGGTTTTCTCACTTGCCCTTTTATGAAACACCAAACATCACAAGCAAGCCACATAAATATCAAGCATGGAAATCAACACTCAAAAACATACAACACTCTGGTCAAACATATAAAGCATCACAATTATACTTAAAACATGAAATGCTTTTATGCCAAGATGCCAGATGATTAAACATACTAAACAACTTAATTAGGATTTTAATTAATGCTTAACACCAGAGGTGTTACAACCCTTCCCCCTTAAAGAAATCTCGTCCCGAGATTTAAGGAGCACTAAAAAGACTGGGGTTGAGTATTGGAAAAGGAAAAAGTGTCACCCTTGTTTACTCGCAAGGAGTTCACAAGGCAACTGGGTTGGATTCAGGATTACAACCGGGATTAGAACACGGTTGCAAGTATCAGGGTAGAAGATATCTGGGTGGAGCAAGAAAGATTATCAAGAATCCAGAGAGAGCGTACATTAGTTGCGGCTATAATGGATCATAACTGTAGACCTCGATACCTGCGCGCTCCCAGTGGAAACTAGTGTGATCCGGACACACGTGATTCCCTAGGTTCCGACGCGGCACTGTGGTCACTAATCATGGCACCACAATAGAGCACAACTTCTATATCTCTCATCTTAATAAGAAGGAAATTATAACCAAAAGCAAGGGTTGGTTATAACTACAAGGAGAGTGGCTTTGAACTCCCTTTCGGGCGTCCAGAAATGAAAGTACTTTAACGGTGGACTAGAAAGAATCATGACTATAGGCCTGGACATTAGCGAGCACCTGGCAGTAACGCCCTATGGTGACGATCCATAGGTGACCCTAGGTTCTCATGCTTTTATCCGGTCCACAGATCATGGTCCTTTCAAAGAACACAAATTTCAGTAACTTTCAACCACCATTCGTCGTTTTCACGACATCAAACAACTAGCACGTGCCAATTCAAGGCATGACACGCGTGTTCCGAAAGAACCAAGGATTTTACCCTGATTCTGACTTTATGTGGTAGAGTGTATGAAAGATATTCAAAAGTTTCCAAGGATCAGAACTTATGGAACATAAGTATCAAGGATAACAGAATCCAGGGACGATCAACTATCGGGGATCATAGCTGCTTTTAGAATTTAGAGAAGAAGCACATTTTATCATTATGCATGATATGATATATGCTCGTCCTATACGACCTCTCACTGACAGGAGATCTCTGCCTCCACCTGTTAGTTAGGTATAGGGCTATACTTTACACTTTAGCTTCACGGATTTGGTACAGGTGTTGAATAGCTCTTCTGTCTTGGTTTGACAGGGAGGTGATTCTCCATTAACCTTCAGTAGAAGAGTTGGAAACTTCTCAACATCTTCCATTGGAGTCACTGGTATAGTCTTCACGAAGTCTTCCAGCAAAGCAAGAAACTTAGGGAAGGATCATTTTTATTTGTTGCTTCCAAAAACTTTTAGATTAAGAAATCATTTTGAAGTTTTTTTTGAAAGTAATGTTGCAACCAGTCTTTCCTTGATGACAATCCTGCTCCGATACCATTCTGTGGCAGAACCGCCCGGTAATGTGGCCCACCCGCACACGTCACCGTCTCCCTGAGCTCTAATGACTGTGCACATGTACCACATCACAGGAAAGATCTGTCGGGTGTCCCCGAGAGAACCCCGAATTATCCACGAGCCACAGGACCATCATCATGAAGGTTGGAATAATTACAACATTACAACAGTTGATACAAAATACCATCGGAGTGCGGAAGCAAGATAGATAACCTTTATAAAACATGAATAAGTTACTTTTACATGAACATAACTGGTGTTGTGGAAGTAGAATAGTATTACAGAGCCACACTTAGGCGGAGTACCTAAGTTGGGGAAGAAGAACGACCAGATCACGTCAAGCCCACTGACACGATCATGATCAACATCACTTATAAGAAACCTGCAACAGGGATTAACAAACCCTGAGTACTGGGGTACTCAACAAGACTTACCCGACTAAAGAAAAAGGGAGAAGACTCAGGAATGAAAGGCTTAGGGTAGTCAAGGTAAGGCTTAAGTATTTTGCAGAAAAAGCATTTTGTAAACCTTGTTTTATTTTGGAAAGATTCAAGCATTTCTCAATCTTCATTGTCCAAGATTCATTTTACATTTCAAAACATACCTAGTGGAGAACCACTCTCCGTTGACAGTCGAAGACCAAGTCTCCATAACCGAGGAGCAACGTTAATCCGGATAAATAATACTCAGCTGAGGATTCCTATCCACACTGCATATGTAGCACCCAAGCTTGCATATGCCAACTCGTCTTCCACGATTCCTCCAAGATTGGACCCCGGTCCTACGCCACCCAGAAGTACAGTACACCACTCTTATCCAGGTACGACGACCACGTGGGTACAAGCTACTTCCGCCATCTCTCCACTCCCAGTGCGCGGTTGTCGGTCCCAATAAAGGATTCCTCGGAGCCAGAGCTTTCCGTAGTATGTGAATAGTTGCAAGTCTTGGCCAGCAGGCTTCCACACGGATGGTCCCTAATTTTTCCGCCAGAAACTGTACCTTGGTTATATCTCACCCAAGCGTAACAGTCCTGTCAGTTTTTCAACCCTGTCCCGGTCGGTGTCAACTGTTGAGTCCCGGACTACAACATGACGGCACCGTACGCTAGGACAACCTCTTCTCGACAATGACCACATGCTAGCTAGGCAAGCAGTCATCGAACGGGAAGTATAACCAAAACCCTTGATATGATTCATCTCCGTGATCACACTTTTGAAATTGACATTTTTATTGCAAATCTATTGTATAGCATCACTAAGCATTTTGCAAATAGTTTTTAAAAACAGGGCAGGTGGATATTCTGGTGGAGGTAAACAGTGCAAGAAGTAGGCCATCACACAACTCCTATAACCTAATGCAGTAGTTTAACACAAAACATTTTAATAAAATCCTTATAAAAACAAGGAAGGGTTAAATGCACCGGGGCTTGCCTTCGTTGCAGGGAAGACAGGATCCAAGAATGATCCATAAGGTTAGCTCCTTCATCTAGAAGTTAAGTCTTCTCGACGAAGCTTGTTCAACAAGAATCTCCTTCTGAGGCTTGTCCGACAAGGGTGATCACCAAAGCTGATCAACACGATTCCAACACTCTCGTGCACTACACGTAGATACAGGATGTATGCTTTAGTATGATGCCATGTGATGTATGCTAAGGTGCAGGACAATTCAAGTGCATAACAGAAGATAACACAAGATAAGAAAAGTCGAGTACAACTTTCCTTCGCGGTAAAGTTGTAGACCAACAAAACCAACTTTAGCTATTAAATATTAATACTAAACAAGTTTTATTATTTTTCGTAAACATGGTGATGTATCTAACAAGCAACAAAAGATCATTAACATAAAGGAATCCATAACCAGGGAGCAATTCATGCTAGTTTCCCATTGGTTGTCAAACAATTCCAAAAGTCACACAAATCTACAGGGATCAACTATTTCTATTTATTTTATTAATTATTTTAATTAGCCTTTTATTTATACACCAAGCATACTTTGTCAAACAGAGATGAAATTAAACATGAAGGTGTATATCAGTGGTATAAACTCCCATGTCAAATTTCATGATTTTTGGAGAAACACAGAAAATTACATAATTCATGAAAGTTACATTTATGAATTAAAGTACAGATTTAATGACTATAGCAAAAGTACTCAAAACACAAGTTTTATAATTTTTATATTAGCACAGACATGCTATCATCTATCATGTCAAATTTCATAAAAAACAGAGCTATAGATTAATTATAGCAAAAAATAACAAAACTGCTTACTGAACAAAAAGATAGAAAAAGAAAAACGAAAACCAACCCAAACTGGGCTTTCGGCCCAAGCCAACTCAGCCCAGCGTGGCGCGAGCGCACGGCGATGGGTGAGGGTTTGCTCGAGACTCGGCTCGAGCGAGACAACGCCCGAGGGTCCGCTCGAGGCCTAGCTCCCGCAAGACAGCGCCCGAGGGTCCGCTCGAGGCCTATCTCGACCGAGACGATAAACACCAAACGCCCGTCCGAGGCCTGGCTCTCGGCTCGGGCGAGACGGAAAAAGCTCGTCCGTCCGAGGCCTAGCTCGGGCGGAACGGTGAACACGTTCGCCCGAGGCTTGGCTCGAGCGAAGCGGAGGAGGCGCCTGCTCGAGGCATAGCTCGAGACGGAGGGCACGTGTCCACATGTCCGCTCGGGACCTGGCTCGAGCGAGACGGTGTGCCCTGATAACTTTGCAGAAAAACCCTTCGGCTTACCCTAAAACAACCCGCAGTCCATGGCGCTATTCACCTGAGCCTGGGGCTTTGCAACCGACACCCTGGAACTTCTCATCTTTACAACGAGAAGGTCCTCGACCATGGCCGGCGTGAACGACGGCGCACCGAGCGGCGACGAATCTTACGCCGGCCATCTCCGGCCATAAGAGACTCGGCTGACGCGAGCATCAACACCGGCAAGACAGCCGCAGTCGATTGAGCCCTCAACCCTACACTCTACCACTCGGGTTGAGCCTGGCCACGCATGGCGGCGGATCGGATCTCGGCTAGCCCTGTTCCGGCGAACCTAGACCGGTAGCAAGCAAACGGAGAGACTAGGAAGGTCTAGCAGCTCACACTGATGCTGTTGGTGTCACTGGTTGAAGCAGAGGTTGCACGGAAAGTAGGCGTCCACGGAGCAGTGGCCTTCGGCGGTAAACTCCGGCGAAGACGACTCTGTTCCGGTAAAACCTGAGCACCAGACAAGGGACCATCGAGCCGATGAGTTCTCTAAGATCAAGACGAAACACAGACACGAGGAAGAGAGAGTGAAAAAGTGCTCGGTTGAGCTGACCACGGTGAGGTCGAGCTCGGCGGCGCTTTCTGCTCGGCGGCGCTTTCTGCTCGGCGGGAAGAAAACCGGTGAGTGTGAGCTCTTTGGTGCGGTAGAGATGGTGAGGCTAGGTTCGGGAGATGCGCAAGGATGTAGGGTATTTATACCCGCGGTCAAACGGGATGAGATCAAGCAGGGACGGTGAACTGCAGATCGAGCCGGGAATGTGCTCGTCGGGGCTGCGTGTCAAGAAGTCGACGGCGAGTGCGGAAGAAGGTGCCACGACGCGAGGGTAAGTGCAAGCTGATGGGTAACTTCGCCACGGAGTTGGTCGCGTGCTCGCTCGAGAGAGAGCTGTGGCCATCGCGCTGGCGTCGCCGGCAAAAGATCTCGGCGGCCACCGCCGTAAACAGAGAAGCAAGTCTATCCCCCCTTTTTCCCATTCCTCTTCTACCCTTTCTGAAAAACTAAACTTACTTTTGATTTCATAAGAAAACTTGAAAAACTTTACACATCAAAGTTGTTCCTTATCAAAAATAGAACAACTTTGCTTTTGAAATCACTTTGAAATTTTGACTTTCTTTTTGACTTATAAAAAGGGGACAAAAAGAGAGATTTAAAAACCAAGGTTTTCTCACTTGCCCTTTTATGAAACACCAAACATCACAAGCAAGCCACATAAATATCAAGCATGGAAATCAACACTCAAAAACATACAACACTCTGGTCAAACATATAAAGCATCACAATTATACTTAAAACATGAAATGCTTTTATGCCAAGATGCCAGATGATTAAACATACTAAACAACTTAATTAGGATTTTAATTAATGCTTAACACCAGAGGTGTTATAGTCCTCCAACCAAATGCACCCTTGGTGATCGATGGAATCAGGACGGATCGGCAAAGGTATAGATGATGGGGATGATATGGTAAAGATCGAGAGGAATGGACGACCGGAAAGGCCCAATTGTTACTTGCAACAACAATACAAATAAAGAGTAGTGGCAGATTTAAAAATACATGAGGGATGGCTAAAATAGTGTAAATGAATTTTAGACCGCGTAAGATAGGGCTAAATATATATCTTCATAGGCTAAATTGGGTTGTGCAGAGGAATTGTTAAAGAGATTTTTGGGGCATGCCTCGGGCTACAACCTGGGCAGCCCGGGGCCTTGTGAGGTTCACTCCTTCCTTCTACCCCCACTCGGTAGGCGGGGGAGAGAACGAGGGTTTACCACAAGAGGAATTGAGTAATAAGAGCGGAAAAGTAAGGAGATGGTGTGAAGCAACTGTTGAATGAAGATTTCTTATTTCCAAAAAGATATCCCTGATCCACCAACACTATTTCCCCTAGTATTTATAGGGCATACCAAGAGACGTTGGTGAAATACAAACAAGTGCATTGTTAACCGCCCTGAACAACTAGGCCTTAGGGGCATTGTCGTACAAACACACGCCAAAACCTAACTGCTCCCTACCGCCGCGAAGGTTGCAACGGTGCCTGTGTCGAAGGTTTTCCTTCATCGCTCCTGGAGCTCGCCTTGTCAGGCCTTTGTTCTACCCCGTTCCTGCCGTCCCATTCAAGATTCAACAACGAGGGTTAGATAAAGGTTTAGTTAAGCAGCTGCGGGAGCTGTTGTCGGTGTTCCGTTTCTCCAACAGGCCTGGACAAAGAGCGGATCGAAGGAGACAATTATTTGAAGGCAAACATGAATCGATAATACTCTCCCTGTCTCAAAGAAATAATATATAATTTTAGTACTTTAATACCTTGAGTTTGACTAATTATAGATAAAAAAAGTATTATATCATTATATAAATGACAAAATGTAATTTTATAATAAATTAATTTAGAGCTATAAATATATGAATACTATTTATTCTTGGAAATTTAGTCAAAGTAAACCACGCTTTACGTGGCACCCTATATATAATTAGTTGTATTTTTTTTTTGGAGTATATGATGAATGAATGAATGAATATATATGAGAGGTACTAGCGCGCACTAGGAGAAAGGTCGTCGTCGTCCAGCTTCCGTCATCATATGTCTGTCAAGTCTATAAAAGTCACCATACCGGGCGGCAAGCAAATAAGGCAATTAAGCTAAGCGAGGCTACGACGACCTCGCCGGGGGCCGGCCTCGTCAACCCCAAGTGATCGACGATCTTTCAGCAGAGAGAACGAAAGAGACGACGATCATATATCGATCGATGGGCAGCGTGGGCGTGGAGGCGGATGACAGCAACGGTAGCAGCGGCGGCGTCAAGGAGTTCCTGCAGCGGTGCGAGCCCTCCGGCGACGCCGCCTACAGCGAGCTCAGGGCGCTGCTGGCGCGCCTCCACGACCCCGCCACCAGGCGCGACGCTCGCCTCTTCCTCGCCGCGCTCCGCCGCCACCAGCGGCAGCAGCAGCAGAGCTCGGCGGCGGCCGGGGACGGCGGCGACCCAACGCATGAGAACTTCTTCCGGCGCTTCGGGTTCCGCATCCAGGAGGTGCTCCTCCAGGACACCGCCATCGACATCACCGCCTCCACCTTCCTCGCCACCAACGCCGCCGGAGGTATTATATTGTTTTTACTATAGAATAAAACTCTTTCTTTTTTCTTTTTGGAAATATAGAGAGAGCTGAGAGAGATACTACACATATACCCCGTAATCCGTATATATGCTATATATATAATATTCCGTATATACATATGCTATATATAGTCTAAATTAAAGATGACACAAACTAAGTCTGTCAATATCATCATCATCTAATATACGGTGTATATACCGTGCAATGGCCATAGTAGCCGACGCATATCAGTTGCTTTCATTCACTAATATAATGAAGACACATACATATATAAGCTGCTTATTAAGTATGTACTACTAACACGTACATACAATGTATCACACACTATTTGCAATATAATAGTGTGGACAGTGGTTGAAGAATAAAAGTGTGTGTGTGTGTCCACTACACTGTCCATTACTACCACTAAGTACTAACCTGCTAGTAGTGGACAGTGATTGAGAGATGGTAGTGACGACGACCCAGACAAAATTCAACTTTATATATTCGCATTTCCCTTTTATTATTTATTATTTGGCATAATAACTTTCCACCCTAGCTATAGTACCGCCATACGAAATTCGAGCGTGCCTCTGCACTTGGCACATCACATTCTCATCACTCAACTGTATTTTTCTTTCTTTTGACTGCATGCGGGGGCGGTGCCAACCTGAATTTCTGGTGCCAACCTGAATTTATTATAAAAAAACTTAAAACATACTAAAACATGACATTGTACTAGAATTGAATATTTTTAATGACTGAGGGATTGGAGTACCAACCAATAGGACATAAAAAGGTCATTTGGAATCGTGCCAAGCGAAGCTTATATATATATCAAAAAGGAAAGCCCTTAAGGCCATCCTCAACGCTAGTTTCATGACACAGTTTTCAACACCTCTATATTTTAGAAACAGTGCAGAAGAGTTTCATTCTCATGAAACTATCTCTACTTTCATAAAACTCTCATCACCTCTCTTCATCAGTATAGTGTCACGTCATCGTTTTTAATGCCCATAAAACTCTTATTGAGAATTGAGATTGGTCTAATTGCATATATATATAGAACACCCTATTTATTGTTGAAAGAGAAAACTACTATACATAGCTAATTGGGAACCCATCCAATTATTAATCTAAAGGTTGTCGTTTCTCTTGTGGTCATTATCCATGCATCATTACCACTTGGTCCTTCCTGCTCCACCCGTCAACGTATAGACACCGTCACCGTCACAGAGAAAACAAACACAGAAAGTTAAGAAAGCATATATATGATCAATTATATTTGACAACCTAGGCTGAAGCCTGATATAGTTCAACTCCATCATCAAGATCAAGACCCACTTCCAAAGCTACAGATCGATCGAATGGACACACCGCACCACAGCCCATCACCATTCCATTTATACTGCCTCCGTCCTAAACAGAATGTAACTACGGGTTATGTGCCATATAAAGTGGTTCACGTTTGACCAATTTTTTAGCAAATGATATTTACATTTAGACCTTGTTTGGATCCCTTTATTTTAGAGGAATTGGAATTCATTCGATAAACTAGGCTATTTGTCTTGGAATTTGATATTCCACCTCTTTTCAAAGTTAACATATAAGCCTATTTCAAATTCATAGAGTGTGAGAGGGACATAAATTCTATAGATTATCATGCTCTATTTCTACTTTGCAACTTATAACACTCTCTTCAACTCACTCCTCTACGGTAGAAATGCAACATTGAGTATTTCTCTCATATAGACAACAATAATATACAAATACAATCCATATATAATCGTACTAGCTTAATTAATATATGTCTAAATTATGATTCTTAAAATAAATTCAATTCCAAACATCCAAACAAGCCCTTATTGATTCAAATAAAATTAATTATAAAAATACACTTCATAATTATATATAATGATATTTATTTGGTATCATAAATCTTGTTACATTTTAATCTACAACTGGTCAAAGTTATAATATACTAAAATATATTACTGTGCTGAAATTATATTCTTTTTTGACACAAGGAGTACCTCACAAGTCACAACCCCCCGCCATTGTATGGTAAATTGGTGATTGGAGTGAGATGAAACATTTTTATAGAAAAAAACAAGTCTCAAAATCATTATTCGAATATCCTATTCCGATCCCTCGGTCTTGAAAAGGACAAAAAAGACACATGTGTGTCCCTATCATTTTTATTCTTCGCGTGTATTGATTGGACAAAAAAAGCAAACGATTCCACCTATAAACTATATTTTATTGCATCGGACATCTACTGTATAACATACCTTTTTTAGATACTAGGCTATACACTCAAACTATCAACTTTTTTTCACTCTTTCTCCATCACATCACCATCACATCAATGTTTAGACGCATGCATAAAACATTAAATGTTGGTAAAATAAATAAATAATTATATTTTTACTATGTACATGTCGAGACGAATCTTTTGAGTCTACGTAGTCCATATTTAGACAAAGTTTGTCAAATAACAACGAAAATGCTACAGTTGAGAAAAAACTCACTCTACGCATCTAAACAAGGCCTAGTAAACCTGTTTATTTCATTTTAACTTATCAGCCAGTTTATTAGGCTACTTCGGTCGTTTATTCTCCCTCACGTAATCTTGCCTGGAGGGTGTATCATTTTATCAAAACCTACCTAGCATAGTAAGAAAAATAAACATGCATGCTGCCTTCAACCATCAGATCAAAAGGTAATAAAGGTGTCCATAACAGCTAGCTATTTAGCTAGCTAAATATGATATGACAAAAAAGAAGAAGAGAGAATAGTCAGTAGCAACGAACAAATAACATATCTATTTCATGTAGCCCAAAAATATGAGAGACGAATGTGAGTCTCATAATATATAGAAAAATAAAATAATTTTTATTTTTGTCTCTCGTCTCCGTATTAACTAGCTACGTAGATAGCCCTCCGACAAAAAATGATATTCGTATTAGACTAGTCAAAAAGTCATACAAAATATATTTTGACCATTAATTTCTCTTATAATATAAAGTTGGTGGCTAAAAACTCAATAGCATCTTAGAGACACTTTTAACACGAATCTATTGATGTAAGTTTTATACTCTAAACTTTTATACAATTTGATTAATTATTGGTCAAAATTTATGAAGTTTGACTTTTTGACTAGTCTAATACGATCATCATTTTTAGACGGAGGGAGTATCACTCTAGACGCACTAATTGAGCTTAGTGCGCACTAGCGAAAAGTAAGAGTGCATCCATTCCATTGATGGCCGGCCGGGCCGTTCTTTTCTTTATTTTGCAATCCATTGGCCTTGTGATTCACAACTAAAAAAAGAGGAGGAATATTATTTTGTTTCATCAACAACAGAAAGAGAAAGCTAGACCCGACGTATCCGACCTCGATCTGTGAAAAGGATCGGAAAGCTACCTAACGCACGCACGTCCAATGATATGACCTGCCTCTCCTTTTATTTTATTTTTTTTTGAAAAATTGTGGAACACGGGATTCCAATTCTTGTGGCACGCACCGAGATGTAGATAGGAGTATTTTTTTTATAACAAAAAATATAAATTTGTTACTTCTGTAGTATTTTAGTTGTCTGAATTTTAAGATGATTTTAAATAATACTTGTGTACGACCAATGAGTAGAAGTAAATTGTCACTTTTGTGATTTGTTATTTGCCTTTGTGTCGTAAAATATCAATTTTTTTGTCTTAGTTTGACTATAGAAATAATTGCAAATTATTAAATTGTCTTTGTGCCAATACATATACGATTTTGTCGGGTTTGTGATTTTTGTCTAAGGTGTTTTTTTATTCTCGAAACAAAAAAATTGCACATTGTATCTACAGTGATTGCAGTGAACTAAAACTGCAGTTTTAGTGTAAATCATATGCAATAACCGTAGCCTAAAAAAACACTAAATTTTAGACATCTAAAATTTAACAAATCTCTAAATTTATTGAAAATTTTATTTAGTTTTTATAAAAAATACCACGTCTGTCCAAAAATTAAATTACATTCAGTTTTTCTTTGAAATAAAAAAGGCATCTCAGCTGTATAGCATTTTATTTGAGAGTGTCTAACACACACTCTACACTCACACTATATGCACACATATACATGGGTGCATACAGATGCAAGACTGAGAGGGTCTAGCCTCTTGTCAGTGAAAAACACGCACGCGTACATATACCCTACTCCCTCCATCCCAAATTATAAGACATTCCAAGAATCTTGGAGAGTCAAAGTTTTTCAACTTTGACCAAATTTATATAATAAGATAATAATATTTATGATATCAACTAAGTGCAATTAGATTCTCCATTAGTTATATTTCCATAATATGTATATTTGATGGTATAAATCTTTATATTTTTCTCTATAATTTTGGTCAAAGTTGAAAAACTTTGACTCTCCAAGATTCTTGGAACGTCTTATAATTTGGAATGGAGGGAGTACTTTTCTCTAAATAAATTATTAGAAAATACTTGATGACATCAAGTTTATATACTAGTGTGCCTTGTGCTCGACCAAAGGACCTTTCACCATATTTCTATACCATTTGGTGAACTTTGTTGGACTTGTTTCTTGCAAAGGGGATAAGAAGGGAGATAAAACCATTTTTAATTAATTTTACGATTTGTGGCTCTAACACTAAAAACAAAGTATATCGGAGGCTCTAACACTCAAGATTTATTCTATACATATGCCTGCAAGTTATTGTACCTTGTTCTTCAAAAAAAAATCAAGTTATTGTAGCTATAATTTTCAATTAAAACTAGTTAATCTTCAACAGTTTGCTAAAAATCACTTGACAAATCTTGTGATTTGGCAAGTGACTAAAACATATGGCAAGTGAAAAATGATTGTATCTCCAACAGTTTGCCATTTGAGTTTGGTAAAAATGAAAAAAGTAGGCCAAAATTCATTCACTCTGTAGGTGCGTGATACGGTGTCAAAATGTGATCAGTGTTTGCCTAGAGATTGCATTGCGACAGTGATGAGCTTGAGCCTGGATAACCGACCAGCTTGACGTTTCATGTTTTGATTCCAAGCTATCCAGAGATCATGATGCCTATTCCTCCATACTGTACCGGCTAAAAAAATAAAACAAGAATACACAGCCACTATTGTGTACAAATGAATTTAGACGGGGGAGTGATTGTGTCTGCAGTGCACAACCACTACTGTTGCCGATGAACTGCAAAGTTGCAGGACTGCACTAGCGTGGGCATGGGGGCGCATCTCCGTATACGCCAAACCAACCGCCGGCTGCCACGCACCTGCCTGTGCTAGCTTTTGCAGGATGGCAACGAGATGACAAGTGAAGCCATGCGCGCAAATATGCGCGTGTGGAGCTATTTTTGCCGAGTTGCTAAAATATACCAAGTCGTTTGCCAAACTGTTGGAGGGGTGTTTTCTTCGGTTTTGCCAAAAAATCAAAAATAGCAAGTGAGTTTGTCAAACTGCCTGTAAAAAAAATATTGTGTGTGTGGGGGATATTATTTATTCCCACCAATCACAAAAACAAAAGCACAAATCTTAAAGACAAATCCGGTTAACCTGCGGTAAGGTAAAATCATTACTTGTTTACCCCCTTGTGTCCCTCGTGTCCCTCGTGTCCCCCCACGGCCCCACCGACCCCCACGGTGTGCCGCCCTCGTCGTCGACTCGACGGCGGCGTCGCCTCGTCGGCCCAGCCCACCACCGCCTATAAAGCCGCACCCTCCCCGCCATTTTCTTTCCACCCTCACTCTCAGTCTCCTTCCCCAGTTCCTCCCACCTCGCACTCTCCTCGAACCATCCATCCATCTCCCCCACCCGCGATCTCCGGACCAATCCGATGGCGGCGCTGGCGGGCGAGGACAAGGACGTCGACGCCTTCCTCGCGGACTGCACGGTCTCGGGCGACGCCGCGTACGGCGCCGCCAAGGCCGTGCTCGAGCGCCTCCACGACCCCACCACCCGCCCCGCCGCGCGCCGCCTCCTCGGCGCCGTCCGCCGACGCTTCGCCGCCTCCCGCGCCGCGGGGGAGGAGTGCTTCCGCACCTTCCACTTCCGCATCCACGACGTTGTCCTCGACCCACACGTACAAGGTCCTGCTGCCTCTCCATCTCTCCTCTTCCGCGCCGCGCGCCGCGCCACGCCACAGCCACAGACAGATTTGTTCGTTTTCATCAGTTTTTGTTGTATTTGGACTGCACTATGCGATGTGCTTTTCATCAAATCTTGTGGCAACGTGACTTTCCATGCACATTTTTTACGGCCTGTCAACAGTAATCCGTAGTAAAAATCTGTTAAAAAAAAAGAGAATCTTGTGACACCTCCACTCAGACCCATGGGTTTTCATCGGAAAACAGTTATCTTTAGTACTCCCTCCATCCCAAATTATAAGACGTTCCAAGAATCTTGGAGAGTCAAACTTTTCAACTTTGACCAAATTTATATAAAAATATAATAATATTTATGATACCAACTAAGTGCAATTAGATTCTCTATTGGTTATATTTTCATAATATACATATTTGATGTTATAAATCTTTATATTTTTCTCTATAATTTTGGTCAAAGTTGAAAATTTTTGACTCTCCAAGATTCTTGGAACGTCTTATGATTTGGGATGGAGGGAGTATAAGAAAAGGAGCGGAATTATGCCTACAGTACCCACAGGATCTTCTGGAACCATGTGGCCGACGCATAATGCTATAGAGCCATGTGGCCGATGCATAATGCTATCGTTTGCTACAGGGATTTATGTGTACACTTCTGGAAAGCTCTGCTTTCAATGCTTGTTATCCAGGGAACAATATGCATTGGTTGTTGAATAATTTAGATCTCTGTTTGTCTACTTCTACTGCACATAAAAGTCAAATCTTTCTTTCATATGTCTTCCAGATTTTTTTTTTGGTAAATTATTTACTTTAAATGACACCAGCCTTGCTTTAGAGTTTCCCACTATATAAGGGTAGCCACTAAAGTTTAGTCACTTTTAGTCACTAAAGTTCCAAACACCCCCACTAAAAGTCACTTTTAACACTACAACTCTAGTCACCTCCACTAAACTTTAGTGGCTAAACTTTAGGGGGTGGGAACCAAACACCCCCTAAATATGTGCCCCTCGTGCAAGGCATATTGTTAGGATGATTCATCCTGATTACATTGAATTAGAGATCTGTCTTCCCATTTTTTATTGGTATAAATTATTTACTTTATTAAGTGACACCAGCCTTGTCTTCAGAATTTTCCATTATATAAATAATATGTGCCACTCGTGCAAGGCATGCTGTTAGGATGTTTCACTCTGACTACATTGAATTAGAGTTCTTTCTTCCCATTTTTTATTGGTAAATTATTTACTTTATTAAATGACATCAGCCTTGTCTTCAGAATTTTCCATTATATAAATAATATGTCCCCCTCGTGCAAGGCATGTTGTTAGGATGATTCACTCTGACTACATTGAATTAGAGATGTCAGATGAGTATCTCTTAGCATTCCCTACTGGACAAGTTTGCATTTTACTTCTTATGTTGCATTGAGAAGGGAGTTGTTGCACTAGGATGACTATAATTTATTAGATCGTAACACAATCTATAGTCCATTACCTGATGGGAGGTCTATCTTTGTCATTTGGGTGTATAAACTGTTGTCTCTTGTTAGCTTTGGCCCATTGACAAAAGGTTCCAGTATATCAGTGCACTGATTCTACCAAGGATCTAGTACCTGGTTTTATCATAACAAATTTATAAACCACTTCTAGGTTTCCAACAAAGGAAGAAGCTGACGATGATGGAGATACCAAGCATCTTCATTCCTGAAGATTGGTCCTTCACTTTCTATGAGGGCCTCAACCGTCATCCAGACTCCATTTTCAGGGACAAGACAGTAGCAGAGCTGGGATGTGGCAACGGTTGGATATCCATTGCTCTTGCAGAAAAATGGTGCCCTTCAAAGGTTGACCTTTATTTTCCTGTGCACATTTTTTGGTACCCTTAATTTCTCATTGGTAGCGTAAGCTGATCTGGGAGCATTTTACATATGAGCTTCTGACTTGCCTAGTGCACCTAAGGAAACAACATCCACTGACTCAAAATTTTATTTGCATTCACAGCTTGACATGACCCTGTCGTTTTAATCATTTGTCTAGGTATTTTTTTTGTTGGAATCCAAACTAACCATTTTGTTAACAAAAATTCTTTGAAGGTCTATGGTCTGGATATAAACCCAAGAGCTGTGAAGATTGCATGGATAAACCTGTACTTGAACGCATTAGATGATGATGGTCTCCCAATATATGATGGGGAGGGGAAAACATTGCTTGATAGAGTTGAATTCTATGAATCTGATCTCCTTTCTTACTGTAGAGACAACAAGATAGAGCTTGATCGCATTGTTGGATGCATACCACAGGTACAGCCAAGAGTCAATTGTTCCCATGTTTGGTGAGATGAAATGAAGGAAGAAAAATATTTACTCCTACTATATCTTTATTTCAGATTCTCAACCCAAATCCAGAGGCGATGTCAAAGATTGTAACAGAGAATTCAAGTGAGGAGTTCTTGTACGCCTTGAGTAACTACTGTGCTCTTCAGGTTAGTTTTAGGATGTCTTTCATATATACGTCTCTTGATCAAATAAATGCAGTGAGATGCATGAAACCTAAGCCATGTTATTTAATTATAATGATTTGTTTTCAAGTTATATGGTGATCTGGAGTTAAGGATCAGAGAGAAAATATAATTATGCGCGATAGGGCCTCTAGCTGAGTTGTTTAGGTGGCTTGAATAGCACTCCATCAGGTTCTGAGTTTGACTCACTGCGGGAGTGAATTTTCAGGCCGGTGGTTAAAAAAAAACCCCTTGTCTGTCCCATTCCCACATCAAAGCACGGGTCTAAGGTCCGGCGTTTGTCGTACTATTTACTTTGTAGCTACATCTTTGTCTGTGTTCATTGAAACAAGTGACGTCAAACACCATGTTAAGTGTATGGGAATATGGCATGTTGTTTCTCGAAATGGTGTATGTGAAATTTGTTGATAAAGGACTAGCATCATAAGCCATAAAGTCCAAATAGAGTAAGGAGTAAGTGCATCGACGTCTAAGGGCAAATTCAGCAATGATATTTATTTCATTATTTGTGTTGTGGTTCTAAGATCCATGCAAGTTGAATTTCTTGTAACAATTTGGGATGTATTGATTCCTCTATCAGAATTGAAGTTAACAGTGTTTTCTAAAAATGTTAGTAAAAAATGCTGCACGTAGGTTTCCTCAAGTCAATATTTCCTTAAATGATTATTCAAACTAATTAGAATTTCTTTTGCTTAAGGATTCTGATTTCCTTTTTCTATTTTTTTTATGTTTGCCAACATCGATATCTTTCTACATCCAGGGTTTCGTTGAGGACCAATTTGGCCTTGGGTTGATTGCTCGGGCGGTGGAAGAAGGGATATCTGTCATAAAGCCTTCAGGTATTATGGTATTCAACATGGGAGGTCGACCAGGACAGGGTGTCTGTGAACGTCTATTTCGGCGACGTGGATTTCGCATCACTAAGCTCTGGCAAACAAAAATTTTGCAGGTAGTAAGGCTGTGGCACACTAGAATATTTTCCGCGTCTGTAGTATGTTCTGGTTTCGGTCTTCTAGAGCCTATGGTTTTCATTTATTTATTGATACTTTATTTTGTTCAGCATCGTTACTAATTAATTGGTTTGCTTGCAGGCTGCTGACACAGATATTTCAGCTTTAGTTGAAATTGAGAAAAATAGCAGACATCGATTTGAGTTCTTCATGGATCTTGTTGGGGATCAGCCTGTCTGTGCTCGCACAGCCTGGGCATACTTGAAATCTGGTGGCCGCATTTCACATGCTTTGTCTGTGTATAGCTGTCAACTTCGCCAGCCCAACCAGGTTACCTTGTATTCCCTAATGATTTCTAAGAGTAATAATGTGACAGTTGGAATAGTACTCTGATTATTGAGCTTTCAGGTGAAGAAAATATTTGAGTTTCTTAAAGATGGATGCCCGGAAGTCAGCAGTTCCCTTGATTTATCCTTTGATGATGATTCTGTAGCTGAGGAAAAAATTCCCTTCCTAGCATACCTTGCTAGTTTTCTGAAAGAGAATAAGTCAAATCCCTGTGAGCCACCAGCTGGATGTATAAACTTTAGGAAACTTGTTGCTGGATTTATGAAGAGCTACCATCACATTCCTCTAACTCCTGATGTAAGATGTCTAAATTGTCTTAAATCTACCCATTCTATGTTCCTTGCCTATGATTCACTTGATGCTGATTTTTCTCCTGTCACTAGAATGTCGTTGTGTTCCCTTCTCGCGCTGTGGCAATAGAGAATGCTCTTCAATTGTTCTCACCGGCGCTTGCAATTGTTGATGAACATTTGACCAGACACTTGCCCAAGCAATGGTTAACGTCTTTAGCAATTGAGGTACCTTGCTTACTCTATTATATCTGTGTGAGTTGTCATAGGTCTGGATGTTCTGCAATACACATTTTTTTTTTTGTGAAATTTCAGGGAAGAGCAGATTGTAATCACGCCGACGGTACAGTCACTGTAATTGAGGCACCACGCCAATCAGATTTACTAATTGAGTTGATTAGGAAGCTGAAGCCTCAGGTGGTTGTTACCGGCATGGCTCAATTTGAGGCTATCACCAGTGCTGCTTTTGAGAACTTACTAAACGTAACAAAAGATGTTGGCTCCCGGTTGTTCCTGGATATTTCTGAGCATTTGGAGTTGTCTAGTCTGCCAAGCTCTAATGGCGTATTGAAATATCTTGCTGGAAAGACATTACCGTCGCATGCAGCTATACTGTGTGGTTTAGTAAAAAATCAGGTGCCTACAACTTTAACACATCAATTGATTTCCATTGGTGCACTTGACGGGCATGCTGTGTTATCTGTTCCATCTGTAATCGCTTTATCTGATTTTGTGGATTAAACTTGTAGGTGTATTCTGATCTGGAAGTTGCTTTTGCCATTTCTGAAGATGCAGCTGTATATAAAGCATTGTCACAAACTATTGAGCTATTGGAAGGCCACACTTCTCTGATCAGCCAGCACTATTATGGTTGCCTTTTCCATGAGCTTCTGGCATTTCAAATTACTGACCGGCATCCACAGCAAGAGGTAATGAGTTTACCTCATCCATAACCCATCCTTACCATTAACTTTCATGTTCAATAGTTTCCCTTCTGTAGTGATTAATGAACATTTCCCTTAGCATAAGTCAGGTAGTCCTTATCTCCACCTAGCTGTATAGTAGATACTTAAAACGAACGGCTAAATATGTAGTAGGACGACTTTATTGTGTTTTTCAGACCATTGTTTTTGAGGCGTTGCAGCGTCCTGTGGCGCTGGGGTACGCCTAGGTGCTCTTTAGGTGATATGATGTAACTAAAACCCTGTGGCGTCCTGTGGCTCCTGGGGTATGCCACAACGCCTAGGCGACGCCTCAAAAACAATGTTTCAGACCTTAATGGTATCCTTTTATTTGTGGCCTTATTTATCTTTGCTCTTTTTTTAGAGACAACCTGCAGAAGTGATACCTCAGCAGATGATAGGATTTTCTGATCCAGCTATGTCTACCTTAAAGGCTACTGAGTTTTTCGTTCCTGATTCAGCTGAATCCAGCATCATTCATATGGATTTAGATCGCAGCTTTCTGCCAGTACCATCTGAAGTGAATGCCTCTGTTTTTGAAAGTTTTGTCAGGCAGAACATCGCTGATTCTGAAACTGATGTCCATTCCAGCATCCAACAGCTGGTGAAAGATAGCTATGGTTTACCAGCAGTTTGTTGTTCAGAAATTATCTATGGAAACACCTCCCTAGCACTCTTCAACAAGCTTGTTCTTTGTTGCATGCAAGAACAGGGCACCTTGCTTTTCCCCTTGGGCACCAATGGTCACTACGTCTCTGCAGCAAAGTTTGTGAACACAAGCACCTTGACTATACCGACAAATTTTAGTTCAGGGTTCAGGATTGAACCCAAGGTTCTAGCTGACACTCTTAAGAATGTGTCTCGGCCATGGGTGTATATTTCCGGCCCCACGATCAACCCTACTGGTTTTCTGTACAGTGACAATGATATTCAAGAGCTGCTCTCTGTATGCGCTGAATATGGAGCTAGGGTAGTGATAGATACCTCCTTCTCTGGCCTGGAGTACCAAACTGATGGATGGAGTCAGTGGAATCTGGAAGGATGCTTTTGCTCTTTGAAGTGTTCAAAGCCATCATTCTCTGTGATCCTGCTTGGAGAGCTGTCCTTTGAGCTGACTGCAGCAGGGCATGACTTTGGGTTTGTGATATTGAGTGACTCATCATTGGCTGAGACATTTCATAGTTTCCCCAGCTTGAGTCGGCCGCACACCACATTAAAGTACACTTTCAAAAAGCTGTTGGGCCTTAAGAACCAGAAGGATCAGCATTTCTCCAATCTAATGGTGGAGCAGAAGGAGGAACTGAAGAATCGTGCCAACCACTTGATAAAGGTTAGCTCATCATACACTCTCGAAACTCTTGTTTGATTCCATCTATCCTTTTCAAACTCGCGCCCGTTGAAGTAAGATCAACAGAATGTAGCTGATTATATCCATTTCACTACATTTATTAAATATCTGACTGCGACATGATAAACACATCTAGCTATGAACTGAATTTTATGCTGTTCACTCATCGTCATTTTGTCACTGTACAATATGAACAGACTCTGGAGAGCTGTGGCTGGGATGTTGCCATTGGTTGCGGTGGCATATCAATGCTTGCGAAGCCCACTGCCTACATAGGGAAGCCCTTCAAAGCTGATGGTTTCGAGGGCACGCTGGATGCGAGCAACATCAGGGAAGCCATCCTCAGGGCCACTGGGCTCAGCATAAACAGCAGCTCCTGGACGGGGATCCCCGACTACTGCCGGTTCAGCTTTGCTCTGGAGAGCGGCGAATTCGAGCGCGCAATGGGATGCATAGCTCGGTTCAAGGAGCTGGTTCTGGGAGGCAGTGGCCAGGCTCAGACGAATGGTGTGTGTGACGGAGCAGCCTGACGCTTCTGGGACTGGGAGGCAAATCCATGTTTGCTTATACGCACCTTAGTGCTGTGTAGTAGTGGTAATATTGTTCCGGGTGATGGAGATATCAATCTGAACTTGTAAAAGGAATAACAGCAGCAGCAAGAAATGCCTGCTGTGAATTGAATGTACTACTAGGATGGATAGGGCGCTTCGCTGCGCCCATTCTGTCTTCGAATTGCTGGGATGTGCATGTGCTGTGCTGGCTGTGCACGGATAATGGAGAATAATAACAAATTTATAGTAGTTTGCTAAGATATATATATTGTAGTTGACACATAGCTTTACTGTTTCCGTTTCTGGCTTTTTCTACTACTCCATTCGTTTTTTTATTAAGTATCACATTTCGGTTGTCCTAAGTCAAATATGTGTATCTTTAACTATTATTTTTTTTAAAAAAATTATTATATAATTTCATATCATAATGTTTATATTTTTTAGATTTATTATTAGAAATAATATCATAATATGTAATTTATATATTGTGAAACTATAAGGTTTTTTAGTTTTTAAAAATGATTGGTCAAAGATTGAAACCTTTGACTAGACACTAAATATGACACTTAATAAAAAAACAGAGGGAGTAACACATATACCACCCCCATATCTCATCTCTCTTCCTTTTGCCCCAAGCACCCATAATAAACAAACTCTGGAAGGTTATTTGAGGCCTTTGTTAAATTTTTTTCATTATGAAATACATGAATTTTGTAATATAAATTGATGTCATTAGATTGTCCAGCTGAGACAAGTAGTTATGACTATGATGTTTGTATCACGAAAGTGACACAAATAGAGTATAGGTCAAAATATCGCACAAAATACATTCATTAATTTCAAACGGAGGAGAAGAAGCTGGTGAGAAATGGATGGTTTTTCAATCATCTACTGCATCAATCAAACAGCAAAGAAAACCGGTAGTAAAGAAGGCAGCCCTCCTTGTGCAGGAACCGCGCCCCGCCCCCGCCTCCGTCGCCGCCGACCTGCGCGGGTGCGCCTCCGCAACCGCCGCTCCGGTGCCCGCAGCCCGCCTGCTCCGCACTTCGTCTCAGGCCGTGCATCCAGCAGGGTATTGTATTTGTGCCTTATTTCGTAGGGTATTTTGAATCTTTATTAGTTCTTCATTCATCACTGGTCCATGTTTTGCCTTTGTTATTAACACCATTTCCCGTATATATCCCAATGCTCAAGAATCCTAGGTCGCCATTGCTTGCTGGTACGCCCCAGCCCCCACCTCATCCTGCGCTCCTGTGATGCCATGGTGATATGGAGTTGCTCTTCTTGTCTCCGTGGATTCTTCATTCCCAGAGCGGCATGGAGGAGGCACTACCCACTCTTGTCTCTCAGGCCTCCTGCAACGCCGCCGCCTATCCACCGCTTCTCCTCCTCCTCCGCTCGACGGTCCACCAAGAAATCTGCCGCAAAGGCGGCAATGGGCTCTTCCATTCTTGCCGCGAAGGCGCCAATGGACTCTTCCACTTCCAGAGAGCCCTTCTACGTCATCCGCAAAGAAGATGTCATTGGCATCTATAAGACCCTCAGTGATTGCCAAGCCCAAGTCAGCAATTCGGTGAGGACTTTAGGCAGACACATCATGGCTTTTCCTTCTCTTACCGGGTGCAACGATTGCTGATTTCTTGCTTATGGATATGAAATGTATCCTGCTCCGGCCTAGGTACGCGACCCTCCAGTCACTGTCTACAAAGGCTACTCTCTGCGTAAAGAAACTGAGGAATATCTTGCTGCCCGTGGGTTAAGGAACGCTGTCTATTCCATTGATGCAGCGGATGCAATGGACGAATTGTTTGGCGATCTGGTTCCCTGCCCTTTTCAGGTAAACAATGCAGTGCTCTATGTGTCTATCACTTGCCAGTGTTTTACAGTTACACTACAGATTAAATTAAATATATAAAGCCACACATTATTTTCATGAAAATAGTTTTGTGTCTACACATTATAATAGTAGTATCTATTCAACGTCCCTTGGCAACTGCCCCTGACTCTCAGGGCCTCGCATTGTCTCTCACCACCTTGAGTGTTAAACTGATCCTTTAAAAGTTATAACTTCAGGTGGTTGTGTTGCTATACATGATTTTCAATTTTTTTCCATGACATTTGTTGTATACAGTACTGATTTATGCAAATTTCATTTCAGCAACCTGATGAAACCAAACAATCTACTTTGAAAATGTCACAGGAGATGGTAAGATAATTTTTTTCTTCATGATAAGTGTGAATGTATGGTCTCTTCAAAAGTGCTCCCTACAATACTTATTAATTAATTTGTTACTATCTTGTTTACTAACACTGACCATCATTTTCTGAAGGAAACCAGACTGTCAAAGCATCCCGAAGCTGCTGATCTGGAAACATTACCTGACAGTGAAGTGAGTATATGAATGAAATATGCTTACTTCTGGCTTCTTGCCTGATTTGTTCTGTACTTATGTAGTTATGGGTTGATGTCTGCATGTGTTTTTATGTACCTTCGCTGTTTGGGGAATCTTGAGCTCTTCCCACTAGTGCACTCTGTATTTTACAGCTCTCTTGTATTCTTGAATTTGACGGAGCTTGTAAAGGAAACCCTGGGAAATCAGGTGCTGGAGTCATAATTCGGCGGTTAGATGGATCTGTGGTATGTAGACCAGTCTTAACTGAGCTGTTTTATCTTTTCTTCATTATCATGCCTAGATGTTTATATTGTGTTTCCCTTTCTACTGAAGATTGCTCTACTACGTGAGGGTTTGGGTATTATGACCAACAATGCTGCTGAATATCGTGCATTGATCTTGGGGTTAAATTATGCTTCCAAGAAGGGATTCAAGTATATTCGTTGTCAAGGTGATTCTAAGCTTGTCTGTAACCAGGTGAGTTGCTATTTCTTGGCTTTTGTATTTGAATTAAACCTTCAATAGATAAGCTGCAGTTCATTGTAACTCTTCAAATTCTACTAGTGTGTGGAGAGCTGGCAATTTTAAATGTTTATCATGGACTTTGATCTGACTGGCATATTCTGCAGTTTTTCTTCACCCAAGGAATATTTTTAATCCAATCACTTAAAATACATAGCCCAAAGTACATGTCACAATGATAGAATCAGGTCTCTTTTTTTGTAATTTTGTCTTAACGGACCTTCATTTCTATATAGCATATGAAGTCTGATGAACCCAGATGCTAGAGCACATGGAACAGCTATCAAAATTCAACTATTTCTTAACAAGAAGTAACAGTTATGATTTCTGGAGTAGGTTCAAGGTGTCTGGCGCGCTAGGAGTGATAATATGGCTGTCTTGTGCGATATAGCCAAGGAGCTCAAGGAAACATTTCTTACATTTGAAATCAACCATGTTTTGAGGGTAGGTCTTGCATTTTCCATTGCCATATTTGGCCATGTTCACATTTTATCTTCCAGCCATCTGCAACCATGTATAGATTGATTTGTAAGACTTTTCTATCTAGTTTCATTTAGCGGTCAGGACAAGGGGTGGTGCTTTTTCAGTAGCCCTCTGAATATACCTGTCGAATAGGAACTCTAAATTGATTTGGTGTTTAAGCAAGCATGGCAGACACATATATAAAATAACTCTAGGTTTCAATAATCACAGTTGGGATATTTTTTTTTTTCTCCAGGATCCAGGACTTGGTTGCACATAGAACTGAAATTTGTTTGCTTGTTACACAGGAATTCAACTCGGATGCTGACGTTCAAGCTAACTTTGGATGCCAACTTGCTGGTATGGTATGAGAGGCTGCTGTGATTATTACCTCGATCACCTTTGAATTGCTAGGTACAAAACAGATATATTATACCTGATTTGATGTCTTGCTTTGTACAGTGGATGAAGTTCAAGAGCTGTCCGTTTGTTGAGTTGCCTGCCATTGGCAGAGGAAACAAGACTTGGGATTTGCGAATACTACAAATTGACCCAGGTGCAGCGATTACATCACGTACAGGTTGCCCGCAGGCCGCAGCTGATATTAGATAATCGATCACATGTGTGTAGTGCCAGTCTGGCCACTGTATTCTGGAAATCAGGCAGGGCAGAAATTAAAAAGTGTTGGTAGGGAAATTTCTTGTCTTGTGCTGGTCTGCTCTCCTCTTGGATCTTATACTTGTACTGGAAAATTGGAGTGAGGAGTACTGGACGGACGATTTTGGCAGTAGGCCAGGCCAGAATTTGTTGTGCTAAACATACTACTCTCGCTGCTCCTAAGGGCCAGTTTGGTAGATTCTCTATAGAAGCTGATTCTCTAAGAGAAGTGATTCTATGGCTGGAAGTGATTCTCTTTAATTCTTCAGCATAAATTCTTAAAATCAGCATGGAGAATCACTTCACACAAACAGAATCAGAGGAAGCTATTTTTTCAGCTCTTAGCCTTTTAGTTCATTTCAGAGGAAGCTACTTTTTTCCAGCTCTTAGCCTTTTAGTTCATTTCAGAGAATCACTTTATAGAATCACCTCTCGCTGAAAAGTTATTTGGCAGAGCTCCTGCTGGATTTGGCAGAGAATCAGCTCTGGAAGCTCTGCCGAACGGGCCCTAAAAGAGTCATTTTCGCTCCTCAAAAAATCAACAAATTATTATTTTAACTAAATATATATAATCGAATATTATAATATTTATATGATACATAATTAGTATTATTGAATAGATCTTTGAACATACTTTTATAACATGACACAGCAGTGAAAACGAACGACGGCAGCCACGCCGGCCTGCAGTCGCTACTCACTAGCTGCAGCTGCAGGAGGACGATCGAGAACGACGAGGCAACATGCTCATGCTGAGAACGACATGACCGTCCAGCGGCCAATCACCACACAACAGCAACAACATTGCCACCTTTCTTAAAAGGCAGGCAAGCAACTCAAAGTCCCCCTCTGTTTGCATCACAACGACGACGATGCTACTGTACATTCCGTGTATGTAAACCAAATCGTAATCGTTTTGCATAAACATACGCAAACAACATGTAATCGCAGACAGCGGATCGGAATCTCCTGCATCAACAAACATAACACAGGGACGTTCATCACAGGAAGCATCAAAATCAGGTTCTCTCTCTTTTTTGTTTCAGACAGAGACAGTCCAGATGCAAGAGACAGGGAGCCAAGTAATAAACAATTAAAGACTCATCCAATTAACAGCATCCTCAACAGTTTCAACTTCAACAAACTCCACAAAAGCAAAACCTTTTAGTTTTGTCACTTGTCAGTCAGGATTGTCGTTCAACTATACTTCTGTATAAGATACATATTAAGTTTGCCTCAGGAGTTATAAACTTCAGATTCACCCATATGTGCTATTCCGCTACCATTGATCCAGCGAGTCATGATTATGTGTGAACAGCTTTTGTGTGTATTGGGGAACTGTCAATGATTTCTAATCTAAAGAAAAAGATTTCAATCAAATTGCAGTGCCTTATCTTTGTATTTATCTGTTGTTGCATATAGCAATAATTAAACATTCATGTAGGTTGCACTCAGTTGGCCTCTTCTTTTAGTATCACACTATTGTAAGTAGATAACTGCTCCAGACTTAAGGATTTACAGGTTTCTGCAACACTAACATAAAGCAATAACTGTATGATTTAGACGAGACCTACACATTAAGCAAGTAGGGGATTCACCACATGGCCGGCGAACAGCACCGCACCAGTCGTGTCTTCTCGGATCAAGAAGAGGAAAGGGTGATCCGCGATGAAATAATCTGTGGAGCTCCTAAGTGAAATACCCCTCATCACTATAGCAGATGCTGCAGCAGCCTCGGTTCCTTCCTCGTTAACTTCCACAAATGACTTGTGAAGAACGGCCGAAACAGATAATCCCAGTGGCACGGGTGAATCAGCAAACTCTGACAGATCAGCTTCAGGGCTAAACGGCAGCTGGAGCCCCAGACCTTTCAGCAGCTCGGATGCTTCGAATCCAAATGATATCTTGAACCTGGGGACCTTGATCTGCCCAACCGGAACCTTGCTCGTTGGGATATGCCTGTCCAGGAACTCAGGTTCAGAGCTCAACTTTTCAGCCAAGCTCCAGAGGCCATCTTGTGCTTCTGGAAGAAGTATGTACATGGAGAACTGCCTCTTGTCATCACCGCCTTGCTCGTACGGGAGCCTGAGCACCTTCAGGTCGCCGTAAGATGCCATGTACTGGTCGTCTCTGCTGGACATGAAAGGCGCTTCGACTGAACTCCCGTCAAGAAGGTGGAACTCGCCGTTCCTTGTTTCAGATGCATTGAACTTGTTAGCCCAGGCTCCTTTGAAATAGAGTGAGTTGCCAAGAACCAGCCTAGTGGATTCATCGACAGAGCCCGGTGGCAGAAGCTCTTTGATTGTGCCTGAGGTGACTTCCTCTACCCATGTGTTCACTTGATCAGCAACTTCGGCAGACTGACAAAAAAAAAAAAAAGAAACAACACCACATTTGGATGGGCTTGTCAACGGATAAGAATTTGTAAAGAATTAGCAATATACTAGTATTTGCTTAGTTATTTTTTTATGTAAACGACTATACTAGCTCACTACTGTCGCTGGATGGATCGCCCCATCCCCACAACAAAACAAATATACAACAATCGCTACGAGTTTGGTACTAAGCATGGTAGCTAGATGTTTGCAAGCAATGCAAAGGGGATCAGATTCAGACCTTTTTTTTTTCTGGAAGTCTAACAAAACAAATCGCTACTAATTTGCTACCAACCAACCATGCTAGATGTTTGCAAGCAAAGCAAAGGGGGATCAGATTGAGACCTTATTCTGGAAGTCGACGGAGTGGGTGTGCGCCTCGTACTTTTCCTGGGCGACCTCCTGGAAGGCCGGCTTGAGCTTCAGCGACGCGTCGGCCAAGACGGCGTCCGCGAAGGCGATCCGGGGCCCGCCCGCCTCGGCCCCGTCGGCCATCACGGCCCGCGCCACCTGCTCGGCGAGCGCGTGCAGGGTGTCGGCCGCGTCCGGCCCATGGCCTCCGCCGAGCGCGGCGAGCAGCTGGTCGCGCGTGGCGCCGCCCGAGCCGGCCGCGAGGAGGCTGAGCGCGACGTGGAGCGACAGCGGCGAGAAGACGGCGTTGCTGTTGCTGACGCTGATGGCGGGAGGAGAGGAGGAGGAGGAGGGGGAGGAGAAGGCGCGACGTGGAATTACTTGTTTCAGGGACAGAGGGTTGAATCTAGTTTTTTAACAAACTTTTTTGAAGATTCCTAGGATCCGTGTCGGTCAAACTTTTTAAACTTTGATTAACTTTATAGAAAAGAATAATAACATCTATGATATAAAATAGATATATTATGAAAATATAGTCTATGATATATCTAATGATATGAATTTGGTACCATCAATCTTAATAGTTTTTTCTAGAAATTCAGTCAAAGTTCAAAAAGTTTGAGGAAATTGATTCTTTCAGGGACGGAGGGAGTATGGAATAGGAATTTTGAAGACGTACTTGCGGTATGGATTTTTGAACCCAACACAACCAACGCCACATCTTTCCTTGTTTGACTGAAGAAGACGTACTTGCGGTTTGGCGTCACTCCCCTTCTCTTTCCTGCTGCTGCTGACCTGCTTCCTGTCCTGTGTGTCCCATGGCGGCGGGCGGGGATGGCGTGGCTCGCCAGGCGGAGCTCCGCCGGATCGAGGGTAATACCTGCTTCAAGAAGGCGCGCCTCGGCGCCGCCATCGACTGCTACACCGAGGCAAGAAACCTCCCGGTGCCCTCTTCCCTGACTTCCCCCCAAATCCCCCCGTGCCCTCCATCCACTCACTCCCGCGAGCTGGCTGTGGCCTGAGCTCAGAGATTCCTTCCCAGTATTTCAGAATGCGCTCCATCATGATGCGATTCACGCGTCCTCCTGTCCTTTGATCCCTCCCCTGCAAATGCGATGACCTGACCGCTTCTTCTTCTTGTTCCCTTTGGTTCCGTGCAGTGTGTTACACGAACCCTGTGTTCTGTGGTCCGAGGAGCGATTGCGAAAGATTTTCCTCTCCCCTCTTAGTTGTTTAATAGCTTCTTGATTGATGAAAATTGACGGGCTAATCTGTGTTTCCTCGCCAGGCAATTGCGCTGTGCCCCGACGTCGCCGTGTACTGGATGAATCGGGCCCTATGCCATTTCAAGCGCAGGTGAGTGAGTCTACTCTTCGCTAGTCGCTACCTCCCTCGTCCTCATCACCTCCTTTTTTGGCAAGAAAGAAACCAACGTCTGAAATAATCTTGTGAACAGGGAATGGGCCAAGGTCGAAGAGGACAGCAGGAGAGCTCTTGCGCTTGATCACACTCTAGTCAAGGTCACATACATTCTTATTTCTTCTTCCTTCTCCCAAAAACTACTGTGCCAACTTCGGCTGTTCCAAAATAAATGCTTTTATCTGTTCAAATTGTCCCTTTATCTAATCACTATCCTCAGCTAACGGTTCGATAATAAAGACACAGAAGTAGCCACTGACACCACGTGATGGCTCTGTTCCTTGTGTGATGATGTAGGGGCACTATCTGCTGGGGTGTGCGCTTCTCCAGAAGGAAGAATCTGCTCTTGCTATCAAGGAATTCAAAAAGGTTCCTCATTCGTCTGTCCCTTGCACGCTTGATGTGAATTCTCAAGGAGTTTCCTTGTGTAGGAGTAATTCGATTCACCCGTATTGTGGTTAAATCGTGCCCCAAGTTTGTTAAATTGCCAGGCTGCATTTTCTTTTGGACACGCCATCCAGTCTGCACCTTATATATTGAGGCATCCCCCTGTCCTTCCATGATTACATCTTGCCCCTGAGGCACCAACTAAATACACTAATTTCCATATTTAAGATGCATTAACTTTCATTTATGATAAATAAAACATCCAAATACTACCATAGCAGATGTGAGATGGCGCTAACCTTGGAGGAATAACTACCATAACAGTTAACTTCAAAGTTTATAGACATGTGGTTGTTTCACGCATCTAAGTTGTACTTACCTTGTTAGTTGTTAATCTAAAGTTGTTTTCTTCACCTTGTAATGCAATTCCGACATATCTATACCTCTTTCCATTTACTCAAACTTTTGAATAGCAGTGGTCGATAGTACTCAAGTATAATTAATATTGCATAACATTATATTGTTATTTGTGGTGGATATATTGTTCCTTGTTGGTACTTTACTTTTGAGAAGTAGAAGCACGGTGATGTAATAAATGTGTAAAAATTAGTATATTCCTGGCGCCTCTCCCTGCAAACTGTGAAGTGCCACGAGTCAGGAGTTGTAATAACAACCTATATACTAGTAACTGGTAACATGCTAAGGCTATGTGGATGCCTGGTTCCTTTGCTAAGGGTGGCTAGCTGGGTCACTGCACAATACAGCTATGTATTGACATCCTTGTTTAGTACCTTGTTTGACTCCGGCTATTGATGTCTTGTCCTGTCACACTATTTCTAAGCTCTTGCTTGTCTTCTCATCGAAAACAGGCTCTGATTCTCTTGAAATCTACGAATTCAACGGATGGAATGGCCGAGGACATTTGGCAGGTCCTTGCCAAGGCAAAATACTTAAATTGGGAGAAGCATTCCACTGAACGACTTTGGAGGATGCAGAGTTTGAAGTATGTTAGATATTAAACCTAATACAACATAGTGCTACCATTTTGCTCTAGAACAAGGGATGCTTATCTTGATATGGCCTATCAGTTGAAGTTTCTGGCTGTTAAAGTCTGTTAACAGAAGCGTATCCCTGTGGACATGCAGGGAAGCTTGTGAAACTGCTCTGCAGGAGCATCACTTTCTTACTGGTACACTTGAGGAAGACTCCAACAGGTCAGGCAATGAATATTCAGAGCAAGTTAAATTGCTATCAGAGGTCTTCAGCGACGCGACCATTGCCGATACACCAGGGGATGTATGGGCATTACTCAAAATAAACTATGTTTTCATTGACCCTTTGGTTTCTATATCTGTGATCTGAAACTGTCGCTGCCATGCTGAAAACCTAGGTGCCCGATTACCTTTGCTGTCAGATAACTTTTGAGATTTTTCGAGATCCAGTGATCACACCCAGTGGCGTAACATATGAGAGGGCTATACTTGTTGAACATCTCCACAAGGTGTGCCCTTTCGCTATTTTTTTTTTGGGGGGGGGGGGGACATCCCTTTCGCTAACTTGACACAAGGACAGAAGAACTCTGCTCCAGCAGATGTGGTTACCTAACCTAACCATTGTCTTGCCGTTTCAGGTTGGCAATTTCGACCCGGTGACGCGAGAACCTCTGAAGGAGCATCAGTTGGTTCCGAATCTGGCCATCAAGGAAGCAGTGCAGGCCTACCTGAAGGAGCACAGCTGGGCTTACAAGCTGAACTGATGGATGCCAAGTGCTCTGCTTACCGCTGATGCTGATAAATTGAGGATCACCTTTATTACAGTTAGATTTTTCTGATGCGTTGGGATGAGATTGATTAGATAGCTCCATTCATCATTCTCTAGGACTGGTTGGGCAACTTGATCTGTAACTGCAATTCTGCAAACACTGATTGGATGGATTTAATGAAGCAAGTGTACATAAAACATTGGAGGTTAGATTAGAATGAAGATTTGCACCAGTTGTTGACTTACCAACTGCTTGGTTTAGTTCAGTTAACTGCGGTTTTTTTTAAAGGGCCAGTTAACTGCCGCGTGCGTGGTGGCAGCAAATGGTTCACAGGTCACGTCGCGTAGTGGGCCTGAACAAGTTAAATGGGCCGGTCCGTTACAAAGTTAAGTTCTCTAAGGCCCAGCCTTTTCCACGGCGACACGACAAGAAGAAGAAGAGAAGAGAGGAGACGAGAAAGAAAGGAAACCCTAGCCCGCTACGCCCTTGGCCCCTGCTCTCTTCGTAGCGCCGCCGCCGCCGCGCAAGCCGCCTCCTCCTCCTCCTACTCCGACTCGGCCATGGCGACGTCCCCCGCTCTCCTCTTCCCTTCTCCCTCATCGGCGTCCTCGCCGCCGTCGTCGGCGCGGGTGGAGGCGGTGGTGCTCTTCAACGTGTGCGACAGCTACGTGCGGCGCCCGGACCAGGCGGACCGCGTCATCGGCACACTCCTCGGCTCCCTCCTCCCCGACGGCACCGTCCACGTCCGCAACTCCTATGTCGTCCCCCACAGCGAGTCAGCCGACCAGGTCGGTTCAGATCACATCCCCGACCAGTTCACTGATCGATTCACTCGTTCGCATTGGGTTAATTGCTGACGTTGGGCGGTGATGCAGGTCGCCATCGACATCGACTACCACCATAACATGTACGCCTCGCACCAGAAGGTGAACCCCAAGGAAGTCATCGTCGGATGGTGAGCAACCATCCCCTGCCTGGCCTCACAATTCTACATCAATAGCGCGAAATTGGGCATTTTTTTTTGCAAACTCCGTTTATATGCAACAGCTGATGAATCCCCAATGCATAGTATTTTTGCTTTTTGAGCTGAATTGGATTTAGTGGATGCAGTCATTTTTTTTAATCAAATGCACAACAATATCTTGTTGCTAGGATACTGTTTTGACATTACATGCCTGATAGCAGCTACACCTATTGTCTTTTTAATTGCATTGTGGACAGAATAGCTCTAGAGTAATTAGTTCCGTCTTTGTGCATTGAAATAATTGATGGGCTCAGAGCTATATTCTATGTCTGTTGGTTTAATATATCCGAAAACACATTCCCAAACACTAGAAAAGTCGCTTTTCAAAGTCTGTGAATTAATTTACCAAGCAACCTTACTAAACTATTCAAACCTGTTTGTTACCTATCTACTGTCTGTCTGTAGGTTCTCGACTGGATTTGGTGTTTCTGGGGGAAGTACGCTCATCCATGAATTCTATTCAAGGGAAGTACAAAACCCCATTCATCTTACAGTCGACACTGGCTTCACTAGGGGGGAGGCTTCAATCAAAGCCTACATCTCATCCAACCTGTCCCTTGGAGATAGGCACCTTGCTGCTCAATTTCAGGAAATTCCTCTGGATCTAAGGATGATCGAGGCAGAAAAGGCTGGATGTATGTGTCACTTTCTCATTGCTAATCGATCGTGTATTATATATTGATGATTGTGTTGGTTTACTGGAAATGAACCTCATAGAACCAAAACACTTCAAGCAATATGTAATAAATGGCATAGAAGAATGAACTTACTACATTGAATGAACCCATAAACTCTGCTAGCTGTAGCCTTGCTGTATTTGCAGTGTTAATTCTGTTTATGTTCTTATATATGTATTGATCTAGTTACCAGCAAATAACATGCTATGAAATATTTACCTGCTGTTTGTGGAAAATTTAATTTTGCACTTGTACGAGTTAGTCTTTCAATTACTTTGTTGAACTTCTCATGAATAGTCACGGCTGTAGTTTGATAGTAATAATGTCTCTGTTTCCATTTCCGTATTTGATTTCTCATAGATAGTTTCTGTTTGCCAGAACCATAGTAGGATCTTGCTGCTACAGTCTCAATTTTAGTAGCAGAACATTTGAAACTTCCATCACAATTACTACCTTCTGTTACAGTCGAGATCCTGAAATCTACCATGGTAGAGAAGCTCCCCAATGATCTGGAAGGAATGGAGTCCTCAATGGAGAAGCTTTACATTCTTATTGATGAGATCTACAAATATGTCGATGATGTTGTGGTAAGAAACTCTCATGCAACTGTTTCATATTCTATCTTGATTTATTTGGATGCAGGTGTCAATTATCTCTCTATGACATTGTAGGAAGGGCGCGTGGCACCGGATAACAGAATTGGAAGGTTCATCTCTGATTCTGTTGCTTCAATGCCGAAATTGTCTCCAGCTGCTTTCGATAAGCTTTTCAATGACAAGATTCAGGTAAATTACTTGTGCTCTTGATGCCTGTGTAGGTAGTGTGTAGGACGACCACCTTGCTCTGTTTGCTGACGAGTTAACAATAACTGACCCCACAGGATAACCTTGCGCTGGTATACCTGTCAAGCATCACAAGGACGCAAATCAGCATCGCCGAGAAGTTGAACACTGCTGCTCAGGTGCTGTAATTTTGGTGGTGGTGGCATCTGGCTGGACGTGGATGACTTGATGTCATCTGTGATGTTTGGCATACGTGTCCAATTGGTGGCAGGAATGCATTTTTGTACTTGTTATTATTACTAAATGATAGACCTGATGAAAAGGGTTAGTCAACGATGAGATCCCATAATGTTGCCAGTAGAGTGGTGGAGGCCGAGATGTTTCTGTTTGGATAGTATTATGTGCTTCAGGTTGAATATTTGTAATGCTCGTTTGTTTTGTGAGCTGATGACCTTGCCAAGCTAACGCCAATGTGGAACAATGAAGAGATTTGCTCCACATTGACGTCGTTTGGAGGTGTAGTGGCGCTGGAATGATGTTTGTGTTCGTAGACTGACTGTCCGCTGGGCTTGCTGGATGGTGTGTTAATGTCAGCAACGACTTGACCCTGGCACAATGTGATCCTGCTGTTGCAGGAAAATCATACTCAAGCCTGAATTTACCGTCGCTAGTCCAGGTTTTTTTTTTTTTGGCGGTACAAACAAATATGGGGTATTCAGACTTGACAATGAGCTAGATTCAGCTCTGTGATTGGGTAATGAAGTGAAACCTCTCCAAATCCTTCAACAGAATCAGAAAACGTGCAATGCACATTTGAACACATTCCTAGAGACGAATACTGCAGTATGGCTGAAATGTTTCGAGAAAGAGTTATTAAGCGGAGAATTTCTCAAATACATTGCATCATCCGGATGCCTGTCTTGTTCACATAATACTAAAAATGCATTTACCCTGTTGATAGGTAACTTGTGGATTGCAATTTGACATGCTTCCCCAACTACTATCGATTTGGCTAGCTAGGAGCAGCACTTGTCCAATCGCCAAGAGAGAGAATGAGAAAACTCATGTAGCTAGTGTGCCAATCGCCAAGAGAGAGAATGAGAAAACTCATCTAGCTAGCGTGGAGCAAAGCGCTCAGCTCGCACGCCACCCAAGAATTTCCTTCCATGTCACAAACTTCCTCCTACTAGTCATTTTATTTTTTAATTATTTTTAGTCTCCACATCAGCTAGCTATTTATAAAGGTTGTTGGGGACGCCCTAAGAGCAGGTATGATAATAGGATTATAGCTAAGCTAATAATGATGTGGAGGAGGAAAAGATGAGAGCTTAGTTCTCATGCAATCACTAAGCTGGACATAAAAGCATATGCACCGGTGGGTTCAAATAGCAATGGTCTTCTATATGCACCGGTGGGTTCAAATAGCAATGGTTGCGAGGAGAAATAGGAAAAAGATTTTTTTGCAGACTAATAGAAAACAATTTATTCTATAACTTGAGTTATAGACAAAAACACTGGACTCTATTATTGGGCTTGATCTGAGAGCTCAAATCCTCAAACTTGAAACTTCATTCCCAGAAAAGAGCAGAGGCGCAACAGAGGAAGGAAGAAGAGAGCGTTGGGTTAGAATCCCAAGGCCCAAGGCCCACCTCATTAAAACTCTATACTGGGCTTGGAGCTTGGTGCGTTTGGTTGGTGACCCGAACTTGCCACGCCACAGATTCGTCGTGCCACAGTTTTTCTGGCAGCCGTTTGGTTTACTGCCACAGCTATGGCACGCCACACTTTCTTAGCACCATGTCTCACACGTCATAGACTCATTTTCGTGCCAAAGTTTGCCAGAAGTGTGGCTTCGATTTTGTTCGCCACACTTTCTGTGGGATTTTGTTCGCCACACTTTCTGTGGCAGCCACAGTTTGCCGAAGGTCAGGCGTGGCAAGTTCCGGTCACCAAGCAAACGGACCTAGAGCTCACCGCAGAGCCAAGCGGAGTCGCACTCCCCGTTCGCCACTCACGGAGAAAAGCCCGGCCGCCGCGACGTGCCGACGACGGTGGTGGGCGAGGGGGTCAAGAGGCGCCTGCGACAGGGCATTCTCCATTCTGGGACCTTGGGCTCCTCCCTTGCTGATCATGTATAAGCAGAGTAGGGTGGAGTGGACATGTGGCGGCGGCAGCAGACTCTCCTCCGCCAGCTCCCGCCACTGAGGGCGGTGGTGCAGCCTCCTTCGCCGTCATCCTGGGCGGCCAGCCGGCAGGGATGCTACTATGGATCTGCGCCGGAGGGGAGGAATGGAAAGTCAGCGCCTTTGCAGGTCTTCTGCCATATCCGTTTCCTCATTCCCTTACCCCTGTCTGTTTTACTAATGGGTTTGGTGCAGGCGCGGGGCATGGTGGACAAGTTCCGGATGCGCGCCAAGGGTGGCGACGGCGGCAATGGCTGCGTTAGCCTCCGGCGCTCCAGATCCAACCTCCATGGCATGCCTGACGGTGAGAGACCGCTCCCTTTGTGCTGCCCTCGCTTGCTTTTGTAATAATACTATATAATGTTGTTGCTGTGGTGAAATTGGCTCTGGTTCTGGTATTAGTAGTTCACAATAGAACTCCATCTTTTCTAATCAAATTAAATTAAATTAATGATCCCCTTCATCATGAAGATCAATCTTCGAAGCTCCAATATAGTTGCTTTATACATTTGAAGAGCTCTTATACTTTTGGTAAATTTATTTTGATCTGACACTAGGTTAACCGTCTATTATCCCCATCTGAACCTGCCTGTTGTTTTTGGGAATTCATGTAATCTGTTAATTGACTAACAGATAATGTCTGGCAGCCTTTAAAATGCTTAGCCACCTGATACTAGAGGTGCATTGGGTATTGTCAACTCTAAATTTGATGTCCAAATCCAATGCAACGGTCAGAGGATGATATCTGGAAATTCTAAAAAAAAACATTTGCAAAGTAGATATTAATCCCTGCTAATTATATTATATCTAAATGTTTTCCCTATTTCTGTTGGTCGACGTTAGTTCCTGATACTCACTCCGTTTTTAACCTAGTAGTGTTGGGATTTTTATTATTCGTAATCATTTGGAAATTGGAGTGATCGATCTTGATAATGAATAAAAAACAAATGCAGGTGGTAATGGAGGGAAGGGCGGTGATGTAATTCTTGAGTGCTCCAGGTCTATCTGGGATTTCAGTGGCTTGCAGCATCATATGGTATGTCTTGAAAAAATATCATATGTTTTGCTTAAGATGTAGTTGCTTCTCGGACGGTTGTTCTTGATGTAAGATCCTATTTCACAAAATATAGTACCCTGATTGAAAATTTGGATTGTGAATATGCTGGAATTTCCTGGGTTTTATTTAAATGGACCTAAAGTGTGAAGATAGACAATATGGCTCAATATGATATGGATCATTGTAAATTCTGGGAAGTCATTGATGCCTGACTTTTAGCTTGTTTACTTTTGGATTTCAGAGAGGAGACCGAGGAGGGAATGGAGTATCTAAGAATCAGATAGGAACAAGAGGTTCTGACAAGGTTGCTATGAATATAAGCCAATATATGTCCTAACTTCTTTTGGTTAAGAAAACTGGCAGCATATATCACCTTCGCTACTTATTATATGTAACAGATCACACAAGTTCCAGTAGGCACAGTGATTCATCTGGTTAACAGGGAGCAACCTTCTTTCACAGTAAATAAACCAACCAGGACTCTAGATCCTTGGGACATACCTGTTTCTGCAGAGCACTCTTCAGGTTCAAATCAGATAAATCAGATTGACAATGCATTGATGAAAATTTTTGATGGTGGCTTGTCCCATGGGCATATTGCCCCCAAGCATAATACTGATGGAAATAAAGCTGAAAAGGGAAGCAAAAGTCAGTCAGAGAAGCTAAAATACTTCCATACATCCTCCAAGCCTCGGTTCTCAAACACTGATTGTGATGTAACAATCTATCCATGTCAGGAGGGGATAGATGAGAAAGATCAGACTGAAAGCGAAGATGAAGAATTTGGGGAGGATGAAGACGAGTTCAACATTGACAATGAGGATGAGGATGACGGGGACGAGGAAGAGAGGGAAGAAGAAGATGTGCAATATTGTGTCGCTGAGATGACGGAACCTGGGCAGCAGTTGATCATAGCACGAGGAGGGGAAGGTGGACTGGGGAATGCCTTTATCGTTAAGGAAATGCGGCCGTCCAAAGCAAACAGACAAGAAAAGATCGCCCGCTTAAGTACTGGATGGCCAGGAACTGAGAGCTTCCTTATCTTGGAACTGAAGAGCATTGCAGATGTCGGTCTAGTTGGATTGCCTAATGTTGGAAAGAGCACATTGTTGAGTGCTCTCTCTAGGGCGCAACCGGAGATAGCCGACTACGAATTCACCACACTGAGGCCCAACATTGGCAGCCTGACCTACGAGGACTACTACTCTGTTAAAGTGGCTGATATACCTGGCCTGATCAAAGGAGCACATGAGAACCGTGGCCTCGGTCATGCTTTCCTGAGGCACATAGAGCGCACGAAAGTTCTTGCCTACGTGCTTGACCTTGCAGCCACGCTTAATGGCAGGAAGGGCGTCCCTCCTTGGGAGCAGCTGCAGGATTTAGTCTCAGAGCTGGAGCATTACCAAGAAGGTCTGACTCGGCGACCATCACTGATTGTCGCGAACAAGATAGATGAAGAGGGAGCTGAAGAGATGTACGAGGAACTGAAGAGGAGAGTGCAGGGTGTTCCTATATTTCCAGTTTGCGCCATCTTGCAGGATGGGGTGCCAGATCTGAGAGAGGGTCTAAGGAACCTTATGGATGGCTCAAATCCATAGGGCGTTGATTTGAGCAAAATGGCTGTTGAATGAGGCTCCATCCCAAATTTTGATGACTTTGTGGCTCTTTCCTTCTTTCTTTTTTCTTTCTATAATACCCTTGTCGAAGATCAGAAATGTGTATCAGCTATATAAGGTTTTGTTTCAAGTTGTGCATGTAGTAGCAGCTCAAACGTTGGCCTTGTTTACAAAATATATACAAAAAACTGCATTTGAACTTGGTAAACCAAGAAGTCATAGGGTGATAGATTCTGGCTTTAAAAGGCTGAAGGTAATACAAGCAGGGTACCTTTTAAAAGCAGATTGTTAGAATCCAATGTAGAATCTAACATAACTTAGGGTCCCACATTCTATAAATTGCTTTTAAAAATCCAAAGCTAAAGCAAACATAGCACATGATGTCCTATTTGTATCATTCCTGCTGAAGGTATGTCCATGGAGATGGAGCTGCGCTCTGCAAAGTGAAGACAAACTTGTGGTCCAGATATGTTTGTGTCATACCAGTATTCTTATATCATTTCTGCAGGCTGATTACCAGCATGGAACAGTGCTACCAAGTGCTATGAATTGTAGGTGGGCTGTTGTTTGGTCATGTTGCAAAGCACTCGTTTACAGAGCGAGCTTGTACAGAGAGAAAGCAGTCCTGTGCATGGTTTACTTTGTTTTTCCCGAAATTAAGGCAGAAACATGCATGCTTGCAAAGACAGAGAAGAATCGATTTATTCCTTATTAGAATAATATAAGTCGATTAAAGGAAGAGTTACACGATATATATATATATATATATTGTGACTTGCTCACTTGCAGTGATCAGCAAGCGGAGGTCCACACAAACACTTGTTGTGCTGGTAGCTGGAGGCATCGAAGCTCGCCATGTTGCCGCCGGCGGGCACGGCGCCGCAGAGCCGGTTGTAGCTGACGTTGAAGAGCTGCAGGCTGGCCAGGTTCGCCACCTGCGCCGGGATGCCGCCGTAGAGGGCGTTGTGGCTGAGGTCCAGCGAGACGAGCTGCTCCGGCAGCTCCACGGCGGAGAGGTTGAAGCTGAAGGCGTTGCGGGACAGGTCCATCTGCTGCACCGGCTTGGCCGCGCCGAACAGGCCCGACGCGTCGCCGGCGAAGGCGTTGCGGGACAGGTCGAGCTGCGCGAAGGCCACCGCGGAGAACTCGGGCGGGACGACGCCGGTGAGGTTGTTGTGCGACAGCCGGAGGTACGCCTCCTGCGGCGGCGCCGTATCATCGCTGCTAATAATAAGGTTGCTGAAGAGCAGCGGCGGCAGGGTGCCCGTGAGGCGGTTGCGGCTGATGTCGATGCTGTAGAGGCCGGGGAGCCCGGCGAGCGAGGCCGGGACGGCGCCGGTGAGCGCGTTGAAGGAGAGGTCGAGCTGGCTGAGCCTGGTGAGCCTGCCCAGGAAGGACGGGACGGGGCCGGAGACGGCCGTCCAGGAGATGGTGAGGAAGGAGAGGTTGGAGAGCCTGGCGATGGCCGGCGGGATGGCGCCCGAGATGCCCGGGAGGTGGTGCAGCATGAGGCTCTGGAGGTGGACGAGCCCCGCGATGGCGTCCGGGATGGTGCCCGTCAGGTTGGCGTCCTGGAACACGGCGAGGCCCACGACGCGGCCCGTGGCGGCGTCGCAGTCGACGTCGTACCAGTCGCAGCAGGGGCTGTCGGGCGTCCACGACGCGAAGTGGTACGGGTTGCCCAGCGCCGCCTTGATGGCCAGCAGCGCCGCCTTGTCGCCCGAGTGGCACCTGCCGTCCTTGCTTGAGGATGAGGAGTCGGCGGATGCTGCCGAAGAAGCGGCGGCGAGGAGGACGACGACGAACAAGGAGCGCGTCGCGGCCGTCGTTGTTGTCTTCTTCATCTTGGATTATTCTTGTGGGAACCGCTGCAGATTGCTAGCCGGACGAGCTAGCCACAGTATATATACTGGTCGCCTCGTCTGCCGGTGGCAATTGAACAGACACCAAGACGGGCCAGCGCCGCCGGCCGCCGCGTTTGGCAAGTACTCTGCATGTGGTGTGCAAGTGCAGGACGACCAAGGGAGGGAGACGATGGTCAAATTACTCAACCAAAGCTCTGACTAGATCTGCATGGATAAGAAAATTAAATCCCTGGTCAAAATTCTGACTAGGTGTAGATTATCTGCCCACGCCGTAGTCGTACTGTCATAATCTTTCGTTAACTGTTATAACTATATACGTATAATGATAAGAAAAGATATACGTATGTTATTATTGACCGCAGGTGCCACTTAATAGATATAACAAATTCAGATTCAACAGAATTGCTAATTTGTCAGTATATATACTACTAGCAAGGGGAAAATGGAATCAATTCTAATGATTCCAACACGGGCCAGTACACGCTACACAGTGATCTGTTAACCTCAAATATCAATATCCATATCCTGCACGTATAGGTTGGCACTGATGTTGACCTTCCAAAACACCATGATCTTGAGTGGTGCGTTACCAGGTTTTAAATGACTTTTTGTGCCATTGTAGTAGTGATCAAGAGTGCAGTACTGGAGATCAAAAAAAAAAAAAAGAGTGCAGTACTGTATTTGGTGTGATGAACGTGAACCACGACTGCACGTGAGCACGTCTGTGATTTTTTTTCCCTAGTTCCTCTGTAATCAAGATTACAGTCGCTACTTAATTATGAATTGTCTTGGTTATACATTAAGACTACCTGATTAGTGTACTCTGTCAAGGTTGCATGACTCCACTATTTATTTATTTTTTTACTCAATGAAGGCGGCCACATCACGTACGGCAGTCGACCCACCCGGGCTTCGCACATGTACTCCCTCCGTGAGTTCGTTTTGGACAGCGACACGGTCTCCAAAGCATAACTTTGACCACTTATTTCTTTAAAAATATTTGTTATAAAGTGGTATATATATATATTTATGAAAGTACTTTTCAAGATAAATTTATTTATATGATTTTTACATTTCTAAACTTAATAATTTAAAAGTTATTCATAATTTATATTCTCAATGTTTGACCGAAACCTTTTCCAAAACGAACTCTATTTGTGATACGGAGGGAGTACGATAACATTGTGAACTGCAATGAAGCAACAGAGACTTGCTGCAGACAGAACAAGATAGATAGCCGATGCCAGGCCAGTCCATCTTGGACGGGATGCCAGCAGCGACAGCGATTGTTGGATCGCAGCCGGAAACAGCGACAGCGGTGGTAGCCGCCGCGGCGTTTGGCACCCTACCTACCTAGCAGGACAGGGCCCCTCATGGAAATGGAATGGAAGCGAAAGTGAGAGATGGTCAAATATCTCGAAGCTACACTCTCTGTAACTTGTATAAGAGTATGTTATTTAGGTTCCCTCGCACTAAAGCAGTAACTAAAGTTTAGTCATTTTTAGTAGTTAAATTGTCAAACGTTCTCGCTAAAAGAGAACTAAAAAGTCTTTTTAATTTCTTTTAGTACCTTTTAGTAAGGATGTTTCTAGTAAGGGGCTGTTTGGTTTCCTCCCACTAAAGTTTAGTCACTTTTAGTAGCAACACCTCTACTAAATAAAAGGGACTAAAAGTGACTAAAAGGTCTTTTTAGTCACTTTTAGTGGGGGTGTTTGACATTTTAGCCACTAAAACTGACTAAAGTTTAGTAACTAAAATTTAGTAGGTGGGATCCAAACAGGCCCTAAAAGTGACTAATTTTAGTGAGATGAACTAAACATGTCCTAAGACTGGCATGCACTGTGCCACGGGATGGCCTTCATCATGTTGTGTGCCTATGCCTAGGGCGAGCGAAAGCATTCGGTCACAGACCCATGTCGACAGGCCGCGAGCCATCCTTAACTCGTGGAAAAAGTCTGATTTTCCTTGTTCAACTTTTACGAAAGTTCCATTTTCTTTTCTGGACTCCACAAAACATCTCTCTCAACTTTCAAAATAATACAACTTACCTTTCTAAACGGTTTTAGACGACACTTTTGCTACAATGACTTTACCTCATGACTTCCTGGTCGCTTGAGGCTCTGGTAGATGCTTTGCCACCACGGCTTGGCCCCCTCGATTGGTGACCTTTGCGTGGATATATCTCTTGTTGCAGGCATAGTTTAGTTGGTTGGTTGGTTGCTGTCGGAGGTGGTGACCTCCCCCTCTCATGTTTTCTTACTGTGTGCCTGTGTCGGGATTTCGTCGATAATCTTAGAATTACTAGCGAATCTCTTGTATCAACTGTGAGTAGGTCTATTGACCATTCTCCTCTGCTTAACTAAAAAAAAGGGCTATATCTCCAATCTCAAAAAAAAAATTGCTACAGTAACAATGATTTTGTCTTTTGTTTTTTATTATTTATTTATGCTGAATTTTAAAAAATCATAGAAAAATCATAAAATGTAAAATTCAATTTTGTTGAACTCTACAATGAACATATAATATGGTAGACTTTAGTACAAAGTTTTTATCGTACCTTTATATAAATGCTTTTCTATAATTAAAATAATTCTATAACTATACAATACATGATCCAATGACTATGAAAATTTTATTACAATTCAAGAATACAATAATTAGCCTACCAAAAAAAAATTCCTCCATAATTAGACTACAGAAACTGCAGCTATGAATTATTTTAATTAATTACAAAAAACATATAATTGTATGGAATTAATTGGAATAATTAATCGCTGCAGTTTTTATAGTCTAATTATAGTAAAATTTTATAATGGACTAATTATTATATGTTGAAATTGTAGTAAAAATGTTATACTCATTGGATCATTTATGTAACGTCCCGCCTCCACGCGGTCGGGCCCACTTACATCTGGTAGCTTTTCTAGGACATAGACTTCCCTCACAGACCAACACCAGCCTTTTCTGCGCACTTTGTCCTCACTCGTGCGCACCCGGGAAGAACTTCCCGGTCGGTCACCCATCCCTAAATTTCTCTAGGCAACTTTAGAGTTCTTTGGAGATGGGCTTCCGAAAAAGAAGTTGCAACTTGTTGGTATGAGTATCCTATTATTCCTATTAAGCCTTGGGCCGGGATGTTACATCCTCACCCCCTTAAGAGATCGACGTCCTCGTCGATCAATCCCAAGCCAGGAATCTCCTCTCTTGGCCACGTCCGTGTGTCCAGTGCCAGCACATGTGCCATGCTGTGCGACCACTCCGGGTCCACACCAGCCATGCGCACCAGGCCTGACCAACTGCGACACACGCGCCCGTGAAACCGCGAGGGTCGGCTTTGATACCATTCTGTAACGTCCCGCCTCCACGCGGTCGGGCCCACTTACATCTGGCAGCTTTTCTAGGACATAGACTTCCTTCACAGACCAACACCAGTCTTTTCTGCGCACTTTGTCCTCACTCGTGCAGTCGTGCGCACCCGGGAAGAACTTCCCGGTCGGTCACCCATTCCTAAATTTCTCTAGGCCAAGCACGCTTAACTTTAGAGTTTTTTGGAGATGGGCTTCCGAAAAAGAAGTTGCAACTTGTTGGTATGAGTATCCTATTATTCCTATTAAGCCTTGGGCTGGGATGTTACATCCTCACCCCCTTAAGAGATCGACGTCCTCGTCGATCAATCCCAAGCCAGAAACCTCCTCTCTTGGCCACGTCCGTGTGTCCAGTGTCAGCACATGTGCCATGATGTGTGACCACTCCGGGTCCACACCAGCCATGCGCACCATGCCTGACCAACTGCGACACACGCGCCCGTGAAACCGCGAGAGTCGGCTTTGATACCATTCTGTAACGTCCCGCCTCCACGCGGTCGGGCCCACTTACATCTGGCAGCTTTTCTAGGACATAGACTTCCTTCACAGACCAACACCAGTCTTTTCTGCGCACTTTGTCCTCACTCGTGCGCACCTGGGAAGAACTTCCCGGTCGGTCACCCATCCCTAAATTTCTCTAGGCAACTCTAGAGTTCTTTGGAGATGGGCTTCCGAAAAAGAAGTTGCAACTTGTTGGTATGAGTATCCTATTATTCCTATTAAGCCTTGGGCCGGGATGTTACATCCTCACCCCCTTAAAGAACTTCCTGGTCGGTCACCCATCCCTAAATTTCTCTAGGCCAAGCACGCTTAACTTTAGAGTTCTTTGGAGATGGGCTTCCGAAAAAGAAGTTGCAACTTGTTGGTACGAGTATCCTATTATTCCTATTAAGCCTTGGGCCGGGATGTTACAATTTATAAGTTAGTTATAAATTTATTTTATTTATAGAAAAGCATAGATCTAAAGTTACAATAAAAACTTATACTAAAGTATACCATATTATATGTTTATTGTATAGATCTACTTATGTGGGGTGTAACAAAGTTGGATTTTCCATTTTATGAAATATTCAGTGCAAATAAATAAATAAAAAAAGAAAAAGACAAAACCACTATTAGCAAAACCATTGTTGCTATAGCAAAACCATGATCCAAAAACCGTCCAATGAGGTAAGTTGCATTGTTTCAAAAAGTTGAGGAAAGTGGTTTGTGTGGTTTTGGAGTTTAGGGAGAAAAATTAGACTTCTGTAAAAGTTGAGAGAGAGAAAATGGACTTTATCCTTAACTTTCCACAACCCAATCAATTTGAGCCTGGTCTGCAGGCCCGGTTCAAGACCACTAGGTTTTTAGCCTGTCCATGAGTCTTACTAGATAAAACTTTTTCTTGACCTAGATAGTCCAAATTGAGCCGCAAAATGCTAAGGTCTAAGAAAAAGTGATGTTTTGTAAAGTAATATCCTGACCTAAATGCTTCTATTGGTTTTGATGCCACAGACTAAAATTAGGGGTCTAAGACAGGTTGTCCACGAGCCCATGAATAAAATTATTTTGTGTGGATTTACATGTAATCCATATTGTTTCTCAATTGAATCAAGTGGCAGGAATAGTTGAAATACGGTGACTCAGCCAATCAAACCATATGCATGCCATCACAACATTTTTTGTCATTCAGATAGTGGGTCCTACGAAACGATGCCTAATTAACACTGCAATCCAAAGCCTGAAATCGATTTACCTGTTGATATATACTAGTGACATTTCGATGTCCACTCTACGGACGGGTGCTCTTCCACTTGAGTCCTGTCCACTGCCTCTCGAATTTGGCGTGATGACTGTTCACAATAATTGGCAAGTCGAGATGGAATTTTGCTCTTCGATCAAGTATAGGATATTTTTATGCTTTATTTATTGCAAGATAAGATGATCGTGCTGTCACATGCCACGGCACTGCGCTACCACATCATCTCTGGTTTGTGTGGAACGTGTGTGGCCTGAATGGTCAAGCAATTACGTGTCATGTGTTTCAGGATCTACTCCGCTAGATGGGGTAATCTCTCGAATTAGGAGTATTTGTTAGATGGGGTAATCTTTTGATTTCCGCTAGTTTTGTACTTTAATAACTCTTCTTCTTCTCAATGAAATATGTATATCGTGGTACAGTTAAGAAAAAAAGTTCTCATAAATTTCATAGTCCTTACTCTGAATAATAGTTGTTCTTTGTTTTTTTTTCTTTTTCTTACAAATAGGGTCAGCCATTAATGTGGGCATGCAGTTGGCTGAGCCAGTCCGGTTTGAGTTATGGTATCATCTTCTTAGACGAAAAACAGAGGGCATCTCTCCTCTTGGTTAAGTTTTTTTTTTTAAGACAAGACGAAGGTGCTAATTCAGCATGAACAAACCGAATCGTCGACACAAGACAATAATAAGATCTTTGTCAAACAAAGGGCTGTAGATGCAAGAAAATCCAAGGTCTTTGGGAAGATAGCTTGCTGTAATAACGGCAAAGAAACATTAGATTGAAGACTACAGTTTGTGTTATCATGCATGTTTATTTTTTTAAAAAAAACTACAAGATTTGTTGCGTCCAATGCAAACACAGACCTTGTTTTTTTTCCCTCAAAAGTCAAAACCAGAGTCTTTTACATAAAACCATGGCCAAAATGTTGATGTGATTTGTTCCATGGCACAAAGGTTGTTGACGCGGAGCAACTCTAAATTTTGACGATGCATTACTCGTTCAGTTTGGGTCTCTTTGGAAGCAAAAAAAAAAAAAGGATTTTATGAGCATACACAGGGCGCAAATGCTCACCCTAGCTATGACGACGTTGCTAATAATCTGTTGTTAGATCATCAGCCCAGGAGGGCTGAGAAGCTGAGATGAACAAGGTATCATCAGAGGGCTGAGGGCTGATGATCAAGGTGATGTGGCATTTTCTGTTGAGGGGAACCAGCACATTGAAATTGCATCATCATCATCCGATTTACATATCGATGGATATGGATGGCTAAGATCCACATGAACATCATCAGTTTGTGTGCTATATATGACATCAGCTTTTTTTTCATAAATCATAAATGTGGAAACTGCTGAAAGCATTGTGAAGCAACAATATATTATTGTTGGTACGTAGTTCAAAGGAGAGACTCCTATATACACATTATATTAATATTATGCATTGAGCTTAGTAATCTGTCTAGTCAAACACAAACCCAAACATACAAGTTGTGTGACACGTACAACCATGCATTACACTATATATAGCTACTGTTGTCTCGATCATATCCATGCATACTACATGTTATTTAATTTGTTACCTTGCTTCTGTTTCATATATATATTACTGTGTATACTAGTAATATTATTTCACTGCCTTTGCTTCTTCTTAATTACGTTTGGGCTTCCTCCTGATCTCATCGATCGATCGATCATCATCGATATATGGCCGGGTTTGATCCAGCCATATATGCATGATTAATTCGATCTGGAAATGCATGTACTGTGATGATGGATCATCAGTAGCGAGCTGAGCTAGAAACGGTGTCCGCCGCAGGATGGCAGCGGCGTGCCGCAGAGGCACTTGTTGTGCTGGTAGCTGTAGGCGTCGAAGTTGGGCATGTTCCCCCCCGTCGGCACCACGCCGCACATCTTGTTGTAGCTGACGTTGAACGTCTGCAGCCCGGCGAGGTCGGCCACCTGCGCCGGGATGCGGCCGCGGACGGCGTTGTGGCTCAGGTCCACGTACGCCAGCCGCTCCGGCAGCTCCACGGCCGTGAGGCTGAAGGCGAAGCCGTTGCGGGACAGGTCGAGGTGCCGCAGCGGCTTGCCCCTGCCGAACACGCCCGACGCGTCGCCGGAGAAGGCGTTGCGCGACAGGTCCAGGTGCGCGAAGCCGACGGCGGCGAACCCGGCGGGGATGGCGCCGGAGAGGTTGTTGTGCGACAGCCGGAGGTCGGCGGCGATGCTGCCGATGTTGCTGCTGAGGAGCCGCGGCGGGACGGCGCCCGAGAGGCGGTTGCGGCTGAGGTCGATGGTGGCGAGCGCGGGGAGGTCGGCGAGCGAGTCCGGGATGGCGCCCTCGAGCGCGTTGAAGGAGAGGTCCAGCAGGGTGAGCTCCGTGAGCTGGGCGAGGAAGGACGGCACGGCGCCCGAGACGCCCGTGGAGGAGATGGTGAGCTGGGAGAGGTTGGCGAGCAGCGCGAGCGTCTCCGGGATGGGCCCGGAGAGGCCCGGCAGGTGGCGCAGCACCAGCGCGCGGAGGCCCGTCAGGTTGGCGATGGCGTCCGGGATGGCGCCCGTCAGGTTGCCGTCGCCCAGCACGGTGAGGCCCACGACGCGGCCCGTGGCGTTGTCGCAGTCCACGGCGTACCAGTCGCAGCAGAAGGTGTCGGGCGTCCACGACGCGAAGTGGTACGGGCTGCCCAGCGCAGAGTTCACCGCCAGAAGCGCCTCCTGGTCCTCCTCGTGGCACTCCATCATCTGCATCGACGAGCTCGTCGCCGGGCCGACGACGAGCACCAGCAGCGCGGCGGCCACGAGGAGCATCAGGTGTGGGAGTTGCTGCGGCTGTGAGGAGGAGGAGGCGGCGGCCATCGTCGACGATGATTGATCTTTGCTTGTCTTGTCCTGTGATGATCGGCTATATATCTAGCTAGCTTGTTCTGGCTGTGAGATCATGCCCATGGCCGTGCCCATGCATGCATATTTATAGGCTTGCAAAAGTGCGAGTTGGGAGCACCTGCACTAGCACCTCCACTGCTGGCATTAAATTAAACATTGCAAAAGTGCAGACGCAGTGGAGGACAGGGATGCAGACATGCACATGCATCGATATGATGGATCGATCGTGTATGCATTGCATTGCACCTCAGCAGCTCGATCGTGTCATCATGTGTGTGTGCTGGCCTCTGCTCTGCAGGGCAGGCAGCGACGGTCACTTGTGCATGCTAGCTACATTAGATTGCTCATCATGCTGCTGCATCATCTATGAGATATTTCCTTCATACCAAGGAGTAGCAGCTAGGGATAGAAATAAAGCAGAGTATTACAGTTGTAACCTAACTTATGACGACATGGGTGATGGATCAGGACTTATATAATATAGGCAATTAGCTAGCTAACGATGAGTGGGTTTCTCGCATGCCTCTGCTCCATCTCCTGCTGCATGCACCCCTGCTCACTTTACTTTGGCCTTTCCGTTGATGTATGGACATGAGACACTGACGGGCCAATTGCTCCATTCATGTACGGCCAATGCCTTTTTTCTGAGGTAGAGCTAGGCACTCTGGCGAAGCTAAAGTAGATCAGAAGTGGGTGCGCAATTAGCTTGCGGATAGATAAACATCTTTTATGAGGTACATATATGGTGAAATTCTAGACATATGATTACTGTTTTTATAAATTTTAGGGGTGTCTGACACCTCCTAAATTATATATAGCTTCACTCCTTAGCTAGGCGTCAGGTCCGGAGCCATCCTTCTCCAATCCACTGCAGACCTATTTGGTGAGGCTTCCTATGGCTTCGACACCTACAACACCAGCAAGTGTAGTAACATTCTTGTTAAAAGCTGTTTTTCCCTCTCTTCACGAAATGAACATTTGTGGCTTCATCTGGTACTGTAGCAAGGAGCCGCAGCTTGGCCAAACGGGACCTTCATCTATGCATGATGGACACATCCATCAAACGAACTAGTGCTTGCATTTTTCTTCTTGCAAAGCTCGTAATAAAGTGCAATTTCCATTTGCCAGTCAAGTCTCTTATGGCTTATGCCGCGTAGATTGTACATCATCCATATAATAAATCAATCGAGTTTTGTTTTCTTCCATTGATCCACCCGATTTATTAAGCAAGACAATCCTGATATACCTTGGGATCCATGCCTACCAAATTAAAGATCTCAACAAAAAAACACCTCACAAGCACAAGAAACGTTACAATAAACCACGTTGTATACATACACCAAACACGACGATCCTCATAACGCATTAACATTCAAGTTTCACAAAAGCATGTCCAGGTTTACATCACACATTTCATCGATTTCTTAGTGCAAAGGTTTCAGCGCTCTCTCATAGCATTAGAGTACATAAGAAAACTAGTCTACAGAATGGTTCCACTCATTGTCTGTGCCTCTCCATCGATCAGGTAGAACAAGAAGTAACCGAAAATGGCCGCTTCTTCACCTACATCAACTTAAAGACAACATTGTGTTGTGTAAGATCAGGGGGGTTAGCGATTAGACTGGCCTAAGGAAGGGTACAAGGATACAGAACAAGGATTGTTCTAGACCCATGGGTCAGTTAGATCAACAAAGGACCATAGTCTACTAGACTTGGGGTATAGAAGGACTAGCACAACTTGACGGTGGGGTTGGCTACCCGGTCTTACCATGTCCCATGATAATTGGGCAGACCCAAGGAGCAGCAACCCACTCACCCCCTAGGAGCTCTGATACAATTCATGACAAGCTTTTATTATAAACCTTTCGGGTGATGTGGAAAGTGAATTTTGCTAATCAGGTTTGACATGCATCGAAGTTTTAAGGCAAGACACAATAACAATGTCCATGATGTCCTTGGTTGTCACGGCCATGATTGTGAGGAGAAAAGAGGATGGAGGTGAGGCTCACCAATGCGACATGAGAAGGGGCAGTGTGTTAGCATATAACAATGTGAGAGAGATTGGTGTCAGGAGTAGGTGTCCTTGGTACCTTGACAGAGAGGAAGGCACCAGCTTGCTGGTGTGAACTCTCCTGTGCGGAAGGGCTCGGTATCTACATGTAGTTATAGGTGGTAGCAAATCCGACTAAGTGGGTGGCAATGCCAACGATAGGCAGTGACAACTGACAATACATTGCAACTAGAAGCTTACGAGAAGGCATTTGAGGTAATAAGAGAGAGAAGTTAGAGAAGTTTGTGTTGAGGCCAATCTAGATGATGTAATGGCAAACCCGAATGGATAGATGCAAGGAGGAGGGGGACGAAGGTTTACAATGGTGCACGAGACAAGTATGGTCACATGCGTACGTGAAAGGCATGTGATGTATAACCATGAGGGGCGAGAGTATGGTTTAGCCTGATTGTGCCCAACTAGCCACATGGTCGTGCTGATGTAAAATGGTGAGGTGGCCAATCTAACATGGTTGGTGGTTTGGTGCCAAACCACTCCAGGAAGTGAAAAATGAGCTTAGCCCTGATATTGGTAGGGATATTCTTTTTTAACTATTAGAGATATTGTGTGCCAATTTGTCAATACTTTGTAGTACTTGGGTTATTACTATAGATTTATGGTCACTTATATGTCATAGTTACACTTTGGTTATTGGGCATGTTTGGTTGCCATGGCCCATTGCTACAGCTGCGGCGGCGGCTGCAAGCTCTGGCTGCAGTTACTCTCTATAGGTACTGTAGTAGAGCGCTTCAAGCTCTGGCTACAACTTTACTCTTTTCGATATTGTAGCAACAACTGCAGTAACAAACAAGGCTATTATTATGGACTTGTGGTCCTCTTATAATAAAGGCTCTATTCGGCATGACTTAAAGCGGCTTTTGATTATTTGTATGACTGATTTGTTGTGAGAGAAAAATAGTGTTTTATGACTAATTTATATGGATTAAAGCTGACCTATAGCTCTATTTGCATGACAATTAAAAAAATTTGAGGAAACTACATGGCGCCATCTGTTAGGTTTATAAGAATATCGTGGTGTAAAATCCTGTCTTTGCCAGGGAATGATGACTAGTATCAGATATTTATGTTTGCCAACAGTTTACGTAGAGCTACGACATCCTGCAATATAATGATACAAGTTACGTGAGATCCAGCTTTCCAGACAGATTGTTAGTGCCTCTTGTCTATCTATCAACTTTCACGACCATCCCATTCGTTTCATTCTCCACGAAAACGTGTTTCACACACCTCCAGCACTGGGCTGTAGTGGGGCATGCATTTGCATTTCTGAGCAACCGGTGAGGACGCACAAAACTGCTGTTGCTGCCCGCTTGAGCTTACTACTACTTAATTAGCTAGCACTTGTCATCTGCAGTTTACAGTTACCAAATCTCGTAGCAGCGTGTTATAGTATAATTTGTCTCTACAGACTACAGACAGTACAATATAGTAGTACTACTACACAGCTACTAGAACAGACTACAACTCCTCTTGTATGCCTGACTGTATTTGTATATATATATTCATTCGCCTCAGCAAAAAATGCACAACGCCCTGAACAAGGTTCCAGACTGAGTCCAGACACACACACACAAAAAAAAAAAAAAAAACCGCAGCCGAACGCTGCTGGCCTCACGATCACCACTCTTCTTTCGTTCCTTCCTCGCTATATATCTATCTATCTACTGACAAGCCAGCTCTGTTTGAATATGACATCTTTCCTCAAGCCACGGCCACGCCCTGATGAAGATTCACCTTGCTGGGACCGATAGCACTGCAAAACCAAGTTGTAATTTACACACAAAGAAACCTGAAACCTCCATGCAAACAAGCTATACTACTATCAGCAGCGAACTCAAGTCAAACAAAACACCTCAAGTAGGCATACCCTGTAGCAAACGACCGAGTCATCTGGGTACATCACAAACAGCTTGGTGCCAAGGCGAGCTCGACACGAGTCGCAGATACTCTCGTCAGTTAGCTGCACATGCCTCGATCTCTCCTCCAGTCTTGTCAACCGCACGTCTAGGTTTGTTGCCCGTGATAAATTGTGGACTATCTAAATCATGCAAAGGAGCAAAAAGAGCAAAGAAATTCAACTGGTAAGAAAGACAGCATCTCTCATAAGCTTACCCTGAAACAAACTCAGTTAAGATAGGCAATGATCCAAAACGCCATTCAACTGTTCAGTGCCCCCCCGGAAAAACTCCACCTAACAGAACAGAAAAGAACTATGTTCACCTGCCCTTGACGATGATGGTGCACTCGGGCCCTCAGCATCCGTAAAATTGTGTCTGATGCCAGCTGAAGAGGCATATCAGGAGATAATCTCTGGCACAAGATTATGGTTTAGATTCGTTTTCCAGAAACTAGTGTATGGCACAACATAAAGACAAGGATGCACATGGCAGCACTGCAGCTATTACAACTTGCACCAATTGTGAGTTAATGATGCAATGAGTACCTTGTACTTAGGTATCAACTATTCTGTAACCTTTTTTTAGACATCTCACATTTCATTGGATCATGCGCAACAGTAGTACAAGAAAAAAGGTTGAACATCAGTTCTCAATATTTGTTCTTTTCCAATACCAGTGCTACGAGTTTATAGATCATCTTATTACCTTTACTCTAATCGCCTCCTAGATGGAAAGTTTGCTTTAACGGACAGACTTTGGCACCAAAACATGTCAATAAAATTGTTCAGATATTAGCTGAATCCTATTGTGAATGGGGGAACAATTGTATCCATGGCCTGTGTTACTTTAACTGCTCACTTTTCAACAGAAAGCCACATTTCCAGAGCTAACAACTACCTTCACAATATTTAGTCCGTTCTCTCCTCAGTTGGTCAGTCCTCACATGACTTATATGCCATCCTAGAATACTGAAGGCACCAATATCTTCAAAGTAGCATGCAAGCTACAAGAGGACTGGAAGTTTACAAACTTTGAGAATCAACGGGCGAGTTGCCCCTAGCTGACAAAGCTACAAGATTCTCAAAAGAATCTGCGAGTATTGAAGCAATAATAAAGTAATACCTCCAATACTTGTATGGGGTCCAAAGATTCACCATGATTATGAAGAAGTCGTACAGCTGCTGTGAACATAGGCTCCTTCCCGTTTTGAGGGTCCAGATACAAACTCAAAAGCCTGAGATTGAAAAAAAAAGGACAGCATGAACATACGCCAGAGATTATTTCATATTGTTCAAAAGACAGAAAAAAAGTTAATTAATTTAGAAATACTGATGTAAACAAGAACATACTGAATATAGGCATCATCTCGACCAATCTCTGCACAGTACTGCTCAGCAGCTTCACTATCCTCCAGCTTCCTTCATCACATAACAAGTAGCAGTCATTCAATAGAGCAATTTAGAGACTACAACAAACCAATATTGAAGGAAAGCAACCCCAAGAGCATAGAATCTTACAATGCTAGTATCTGAAGTACAATATTCTCTTGGCCCATCTTCCTATACAATATTGCCTGACAAAGAAAAGTCTAGAGTATCAGTACTATTAACCATGCAAGCATGAGAGTTTAATAGAAAGAATTTTAACCAGGCAAACATGGAACTGCCAGGAAGAAGACAAATCATAGCATCACCTTTTCCAACCATAGCTCAGATTCTGCTATCACATCGAGCACATCTTCTGGATCATACAGGTCTGAAGCTTGCAGAAACAATTGCAAGCTCTCTCTTAGTAAATAAATAAATTGTGCATCAGAATCAATTTCATTATCTTCTTTCCCTCTATATTTAGACTCCATAGCAACTGCTTCGATCGCAGATTTGGCCAGTGAAAGAGCATATGATGTGTGATAGTGAGGGTCATCACAGCCCTGATCTTCAATCAACCACTGCAGATATCTGTACAACTTTGCTGGTTCAGACTTTTTATATAAGAAAAGAATCATTGTCACACACTCACACAGCATTCTCTGCTGATGAATGGCAAATGAAGGTAGCCAAAGAGACAAGATACAGGAGAAGACATAGACAAACAGTTTCAAAGAACATGTAAAGGATTGCATAATGATTCTATCACCTCATTGGCTCATTGAAAGCATGGGGCAAAACCAGTCCTGTAAAACACTTGGCCACTAAAAGTTGGTTATAAGGATGTTGCATACTTAGAGCTACTTTGAAAAAACATATACTAAATAGCTACCACAAAGCACTCAATGGAGTAAGCCTACTAATTCTGCCACTCAAATTTTCTTCACATAAAACATTTGGAGTATAATATGAAACTAAAATATTATATTTGGACTGAACTTGATGAAAAGCTCATGGACAATCATCTATACCTTTGGTGGATCACAACCTTTTCTGCATCAACAGCAGCGACAACCTTTTCTGCAAAATAGCATTATTCAAATAAATGATAGTGAACTTAATTACAAGAATAGCCTTTTAACTTACCTAGCCCCCAATTACTAAAAAAGTCATTCCTAAATGTCACACGATCAGCTATAACTATAACCATGAAAATATATTCTAAACACTGTACCCCTCTGTTCTATCATCATTCTCTGACACGCATGCTCAGAAACTAGAAAATGTGTCTGGCCATGATTATGTAGTAAAAGCACATTGATGCTTTGGTTTATTCCAGAACATATCAACTACCTGGTGAGAGTTGATTTTCCCTCGTCTCAGATGTTAAAATCGCAATTGCTAGATCTTGATCAATGTCTGCCACCTGCAAATAAAATTCAGTAATAAAACACTTGTTATAAGATAGATAAACAAGTTCTTAGCCTGAAATGCATACCCATCCAAGATGTTCCAGAACAAGGTCCTCATCAGACATTGCTTTGAGGATCTTGGCTGCTTCTATAGCAGCAATTTCCTCACCAGACATTTTGCCATCCAGATTTCCACAAGAACCATTCTCAGACAGATCCTTCCACAAACCTGCGCTATAGTTCCTTGCCAGTATACGCCATATAGAAAGAGCTTTGGAGCACATTCCTTTACTGCCATACAAGAAAGCAAGTGTCCGTAAATGTCCAGAGTCATCCAAAAGGGATTCTAGTTCATCCTGCACCACGCATCAAGCAGCTTTCTTAGTGTTCATTCAAATGTGGAAAACATTAGGATGAGACCATTGTGCTCTGCCATTCAATACTTCAACATACGAAAGCACATTGATGTAGATGTCTAAAGTGCATGTACATACCACAATACAGCTATTCTGAGATGATGCAAGCTTCTCCATGTCATCAACAAGACGAAGTGCTCTATAAAGATACATCAGAAGAGTATCAACTCCTTCCATCTCTGGAGAAGTCAGATTCTTCATCCGTGATGCACAAAGGTACCTGGATTTATTCAGCATTAAGATATTTGCGGTTAGACGTGGCTCCCCAGTGATTCAGAATGAACATAACCCGTGCATATACCATACCTGATAATATTTCTGATCGCTAGTTCCAAAAGATCAGCTCTACTTGGTGGATTTGAAAGGAAATCTTCATCCACAACTGTATCCACACCTGCCTTTTTCAGAAACAATGCCTGTTGAACTGTTACCAGTCCATCATCAATAACTTCTTCAAGGGGCTTAGGGGGAGGATGCAAACCCCAATACCGCTTTCTTGGCACCTAATGAATATCATTATTAATGGTTACCATTAGAAACATAAAGCTAAATGTAGAAGGCAGTAGGTATCAATGAAAGATTGTTTGGTTTCTCCGTAGCTTATAATCAGTAGGTACAGACATAGTCACATAAGGTACAATAATCAGTGTTAAGTGCCAATATAGCCCAGAAGGAAAAACTGAAAACTCATCATAAACTGAAAGAATGAGTTGAGGAATCATAAACAGTCTAACTCAGTAAGGCTCAGTGGCTCACAAAGTTCTTATCTATGACTGTTATGCTAAAATATGGTCAACCTGGTTCATCTAGAGAAATTAATAGTTGATTCAGATTTATTGGATTGTTTTGGTAAGAGTTCAATTGTAAGCATTAAGAGTGATTTTTCAGAATGCAAAGAAATAGGTTAAGACAACTTGATAAGAATGTACTTGTCGAACACAACTTGTGATGTACACAGTATCCTAACTACCAAGTGGCAATGTAGCATACCAGATTTGACCAACGGTTAGGATCCCGCATAATGAATGGAAATACTTCTGATGGTTGCATAGTCTCCGCTAGCAAGAAATGATTTACAGCATCCTCGAAACGCAAGTCGAAAAACAACAAAAATCCAAGTTGTGCATGGACAAAGGAGATCATATCCTTTGAGATTTCACCATCTGACTCAAACTCTTCTAACAAAGAAATAGCTTCCTTGTAGTTCTTTCTTCGTAAAGATGCCTTAATCTGCTCCACTGCAGATACTTTACGGTAGCAAAAAACCTGGATAAGCCAATTGATTCTTATATCAGTGTAGCATGACTTATGACTATAATCTGCCTAAATTAGAGCCAGACTAAACATTTCCACTATCGTGATGCCTTTCCTTTACATTATAGAATCTTAGATAATACATATGGTACTAGAATCATACAAGTGTAAAAGCCAGCCATATTTATGCAACTTATAACTAGTATATATACAAACATTATGATTCTACAAGGTAACCTGCCGTCCTTGTGTAAAAGTAAAAGTAAAGACCAACCACAGTTGTAGCCAAATTCATATAGGCAATCTTCCGCGCTCATCAGTCCTTTATGCTTGGGAGACTACATCTACTTAAGGATGCAATTAATGTAAAGATTTTCTTTAATCAGTTATGGCAGCACATAGCACTAATAGAATTTGGATACAGAAGTTCGAACCAATAACAGATGAGTTGACGTACCTACGTTACCTTATAAGTCGTAGCGATCACAACTAGCTCCGTGCCGATCCCATCATCATCGCTAGCCACAATCAAAACGCCTTGACCAGTCCTGGCAACCGGAATGGTCTGTAGGTGCACGGCGTTTCTCCTCCTGTACAAATCGACCTTGGAGTCCCCAGCAACAATCACATAGGGGAACACCTCGGCTATGCAGTTGGGCCTGGTGCTGAATACCAAGCTGCTTCCAACCGGCTGGCCAAATCTGTCGACCACAACACCGACATTGTCGACCAGGAGCATCACCTCGTCACCTCCAGAGAGCGGCTTCACCCTTGGGTGACCGGAGGATTCTGGGAGCGAGAATATGTCCACACCCTGGCCAGTGGTGCTCGAGTAGAGGGAGTACCCAGTGGCAGTGGCAACGAAGACGGAGTCGTCGACCCAAGCGAGCGCCTTGACCCCCTCGACAGAGGCGATCTCGCGCGTCTGCACATCCAGCTCATCGGCGTCGTGCAGCGTGAGGTCGACCCGGAGCAGCTTCTTCCCGACGGAGATGGCGACGGAGCATGATGATGGGTCGGCGGGGTCGACGCGGCGGGCGGCGACGGCGGCGACGCTGCGCAGGGAGCCGAGGCGGCGGACGGGGCGGGAGAGGAGCGGGTCCGCGAGGAGCAGGAGGCCGTCGGCGAGGACGAGGAGGCGGGCGACGGAGGGGAGTGGGACGATGGCGGAGACGGGGAGCGTGGCGCCGATGGGGAGGAGGCGGAGGAACTCGGGGGTGGAGGGATCCTGGAGGGAGAAGAGGAGCAGCTTGCCGCCGCCGGTGCCGAGGTAGAGCAGGTGGGCGGAGACGGCGGCGGAGCGGACGGTGAGCGGGGAGGAGACGGGAAGGCCGGCGAGGGCCGCGGGGTCGAGCGTGGCGAGGGGCTCCAGGGCCACGCGGGAGGCCGGCGGCTGGGATCCCATGGCCGGCCCGGTGGTGGAGTGGGCTTAGGGTTCGGGATAGGGTGGCGCCATCGCCGCTAGTCTCTGCAGGCCTCCCTGTCAGTCTCAATCACGGCGGGGGCGGGGGGCCGCTGCCGGCGACTACTTTGCCCTGCCTGCTGGTTTGCTTGGAGGCGAAGGTGGAAGACGACCTGTCAGGACTTCAGAATGACACCGATACAAACCAAACTTGCTGTTGCAGATCAAAAGCACGTCACAAAAAAAAAGAAACAGAAACACAAAAAGTTCTTCGTCCAAAAGCACGAACCGACCATGTCAATATGTCATCACACAAAATTCTGAATTCAATATGACATCCATGAGCCCAAACTATCAGAATTCAGAAGCAGGCTGCTCCATTGACAGGAACTCAGGAAGACGGCGGCAGCATTCAGGAGAAGACGGCAAACCACCAAGATCCATTACCAGTAACAGTGAACTTTACAATAGCCAGGGTGTCCAGCATACATTATCCAGATATATTTATATAGATAGAGGCTTAGGCTTAACATAGCATAACATTGTTCTCATCTACTGCTAATACTAGGAACCATACTAGTCCAAATAGCTAGATTCGATATGATATTCTACAAAAAGGACAGCTACAGATTTTTGCCAAGACATCTCCATCTCCTGCGGCTTAAGGCGTCATCCCCATGGGTGCAGCCATCCAGCTCGCCGTTGTCGCGCCGACCCAGTTGTTGCTATTCACCTCCCCAGCCTCCTTGCAGATCCGGTCAAGCATAGCTAGGAACTCCCTCACTCCAGTGAAAATTCTGAACATGTGAGCTTCGTCGTTGCCTGACTCCCCAATGAACCACTCCGCCATCTCCTTCACTGATGACAGGCAGATGCTCTCCTGGGACTGGAGCTTCAGGATCTCCTCCTCAGCGTGCCTCAGGAACGTGCTCATGCTGTTGTGGAAACGCCGAGCGCTCTCAGCAGATGTAACCATGCTGTTCAGCCTCACCACATCATGGACCTTCCCAAGCCCCATTCCAAGCTCCGACACACTTCGGCTCAGCCTCGATATGTCAATGGACGCGGCTTTCTTTGTGTTGCTCAGCTCGGCTGCAAGTTTGGTGACAACCTCGAGGCCGTGCTTCCTGCACTCGGCATCATACTGCAGAGTGCTTGTGTTCATCTTGCACGCAGCTGAACCATGCTCCATCACATTGTATCCTTCAGGTTTCACAATTTCCTGGACAAGAAACTGCATGAGAGCAGCCTTCCCATCAGCTCCTTTCACATCAGCTATCTTCAGAACAGTGTTTGGCTCCAGGCCTTTTGAACTTGGAGACCCCGAATTGGCGTTCAAGAAATTGCCGAAACTCACAACTGCCTCAAGGACTTTGTGGAACAGCCTGCTGCTTCTCATCTCCTGGCAAGCCCCCTAGATGAATAAACAAAATTGATTAAATATTCAGATATGAAGACATGGTAGTCGTGATATCTTTCAGCAGAAGCAATCTATGTCCAGGTATAATTGTGTTGTATTCCCTAAAGAACACAGCATTACCTCAAGAGTAGCATATGACATTCTCAGCTGATTGATCTCCAAATAGAAACTGGCAATGTAAAGCATGGCATCCACTCTCTTGAACGCAAATGGGACATCCAGCATTGCCTTCAGAAAAGCATCAACTGGGCAAAGTCTGGTCAGGGAATCATCCTTGAAGTATTTGAGCTTAAGCTCTTCTTCATTGCTGAGCACCATCTGAGTGAGCATCCGCAAGGCTTCCACTCCCAAACCATGAGCATTACCTATACCCAGCAAACAGAAATATGCTACAGTGAGTGGCGAGAAAACATATACCATATAAAGGCATAGCATGAAGGATTGAAGTAATAAGTTGTAATTGATCAACTTCAGGAACCAAAACAGATTTGCTATGACATGTAAAACAAAGAGTGGTGCACCTTTGTCAAAAAATGTGACCCCATGAAGAAGTTAAACACATGGACAACAAAATGCTCCAATGGTACCCTAAGCACGACCTCTTTCTAGGAAATAGATAGACAATGCACCTAAAAATGAAAGCGGGCTGTGTAACTCAGTTTTTTTCAAAATGTATCACACAGTAGGAGGAGGGGCATGCCATGTGGCCCATTGGTAAGGCCCCAATGTTTATCAGAGACAATCATTCATGTAACTCGTAATCAACAAGGTACCATGTGATGCTATAAGCTTGGTCAATGGCACAACCAATTTGAAGGTCCCCCACAAGTAATAAACACTAGAGTACTTTCATCATGTAAGAAAGATTGCAACTTTGTCATCATATCCAGAGAAAACTCAACCTGGGTTGCCTTATACAGTATATAAGAGCAAAGATCAATTCATATGTACCTTCCAAGAGTGCGTCCCTCAGTTGCTCCTTGGAAACTCCCAATGCCCCCACAATCATCCCGATGCCATGACACCTGAGGGCACCAAGCAGACATGCCTCCCTCGGCGCGGCAACCGCCGCTGAGTTGTTGAGGTATAGCTGGATCACCTCGTCCTTCATGCTATTGCACACAGGGCAGCGGCAACCTTAGAAATCGAATCGGATCCGCAAGAAGAAGAGGGGGGAGAGGGAACGCGAAGGTCTGGTCTTACTGCAAAGAGCCGGGCTTGAGCTTGTCCGAGTGCAGAGGCCGCGACTTGCGCAGGTCCATCATCTGATCAGAGTCGCCATCATCTGATGAAGCTGCTGCTGCTGCTGGTCGCGGCGGCAGCGGCACGAAGGGGTTCCACGAGTGCGCCGCCACGGGCTCCGCAGCACCCTTGGGCGGCGACGGCCTCCGCTTAGGCGGCGAGGGATTGGGGGCCCGGCCACGCGGCTGCGGGATGGAGGGCGGGCGGAAATGGACGGGGCTGGAGCCGAGCGTGGGCGAGGAGGCCGACGGCGAGGAGGGAAAGAGCGAGGAGGACGAGGCATCAGCGGCGGCGGCGGGAGGCACAGTGCTGGGGTCGGAGGCGGAGCTGCGGGATGCGAACTCGCCGGACGGCGGCCCGACGCGGGGAAGCGGCGGCAGAGGGCGGAGCTCCGGCGAGCCAGGGCGCAGATTGGAACTGGTCCCGGGGTGCTGCTGCGGTCCCGACTGCGGCGGGGTGGCGAGGGTGCCGAGGTAGAGGAACTCCGTGCTGGGGTTGGTGGAGGAGGTGGGCATTGGCGGCGGCTTGAGGCTGCGCCCCTCCTCGTCCCCGTCGTCGTCGTCGTCGTCGTCGTGGTTTGGGGCGGCGCGGCGGTGGTGGGCGGCGGAGGCGGAGGACGCCGCGGCGGCGCCGGAGCCGCGGCCGCCGCCGCGGTGGCGGAGGCGGCGGACGAGGTGGATGGAGAGGAGCGCGGAGAGGAGGAGCAGGCAGAGCGAGAGCAGGGAGAGGAGCAGCGCCTGGAGCACGGGGAAGCGGCGGGAGCCGGAGGCGCGCGGGGTCGGAGCGACGAGGGTGGAGATGTTGGCCGGGAACGTCGGGAGGCCGCCGTCGCCGGCGGAGGAGGGCTGGGTGTCGGCGGCCGGGGGTGGCGGCGGCGGCGAGTTGGCCGTCGGGAAGAAGGGGTTGTTGGTGAAGGGGTACGGATCCCCGGTGGAGGGGGTGGCGGAGGAGGACGGGTACTTGGGCGTCGGCGAAGTGATGACCGGCGGCGCTGGCGTCGGCGTGGGCGGGGCCGGCGGCACGGCGACGGGAGTCGGTGCAGGACGCGGCGGAGGAGAGGGCAGGCTGGGTGGCGGCGGCGTCAGCGGCGCGCGAGGAGACGCGGTGCGGTGGTGGCGGTGGGGAAGATGCGGTGCCGGCGGCGGCGGAGGCGGAAACAGAGGCGGCGACGGGAGCGTGGCATTTGTTTGGGTGGTGGATGTGGCAGCGGCCGGGAGCAGCAGCAGGGGAAGGAGGAGGAGGAAGAGGAGCAAGGCGGGAGGCGGCGGCAGCAGCATTGCGCGCCGCGGTCCGGCGGCCTCTCCGCCGGCGTGCGTCACGGGTGGAGAGAGAAAAAGGGGGTTTTGGCCTGGGGCTTTGGGGGGAAGAAATGGCCTGTGGGGTTTGGCTGTGTCTGTGTGCGTGCGCACGAGAGAGAGAGAGAGGGGGGGGAGACGAAAGAAGACGACGCGGACACGCTGCGATGGATGTGTGGTGGCGGTGGCGGTGGCGGAGGGGTGGAGCGGCGCAAAGCGCAGAGAGGCTGCTGCGTGCCAGCCCAGTGCCCCTGCAGAGAGGCACTGGGGGCTTTGTCTCGGGAATCGCGGAAGAGAGAGAGGAAGAGGAAGAGGACAGGAGAGGCAGGCACCGGGCACCGCCGTTCCGTCGTCCACTAGTGCTGCAGCGTGTACTGCCGCTGCTGGACGTGTGAGGCATGGGCCCCCCTTTTTCGAAATCCGGTGCCTTTTTACTTGCTCACAGTCACTGTGTCGCACCCTTTTTGCCGGTTTTTATTACAGTATACATAATTAAAAAATCTCCTTTTCCGTTACTTTCTTCCTGGCCTGCTTTCTCAAAGACTACTGTTTATTTTATTTTCGCCCGCTGTGCCGAAACGACAAATGAAAGCAATTCCATGTGATTTTAAGAAAAAAGATCACTCTAAATATAGTATGTTGTAAAAAAAAATACTCTCTTTCCTTTAATACTTTTTTATGGATTTCCTCTTTCACCGACTCGGTCGGGGAATTCCCTCGGTCGGTGACCCTATACGCCGAATACGTCCCAGTTTTTAGGAACAAGATCAGTCACCGTTTAGTTTAGATAAAACTAGCGGATTACCCCGTTGCTGCCGGAATCGTAGATTGGTGGATTACGTGATATGATGATATAAATAATGAAATACTTATATATGTTAGCGTCGTCGATACTACAGCTGCATGTATTAGTAAATTTTAACTTGTATATAATAGTTCATTGCTTAGTTGGACAACTTGCATGTTAAGATAAATAGCTAGTGTAGTTTTACTTAGTGGATGTTAATTATATATGATAGTGCATTGGTTGGTTTAATAACTTAGATGTTTAGAGAAATAGCTAGTAGAGTGTCTTGTTATATAACTTGCATGTTTAGAAAAATAGTTAGATAGGTTTAGTTTTATAGAGTTTATAGATTTCCGAAACATTTTCCAAGTCAAAAAGTTTAGTGTATATTCCTACAAATTAGTGAATTAAAAGTTTAGAAAAATAGTTGGATACGTTTAGCTTTATAGAGTTTATAGATTTCCGAAACATTTTCCAAGTCAAAAGTTTAGTATATTCCTACAAATTAGTGAATTAAAAGGAGATTATTTGTACACGAAACTGATACTCAATTTAAAGTCGGTAAACATAATTCTATACTCGGCATCATAGATTCTTGTAGATTTGTGAAGAAAACCGTATTCGATAAAAGTCATCTGTACGGCTTGAAGGAAAATCTTTCAATCTTTCCTATCTTTCAAGATCCGTCCTATAAATTCTTCACCATTCGTCCTCTTACTAACAGTGCTATAGAATATCTTTGTAAATTATGGTCAATACTGTGTATATAAGAAGTGGTTTCAAATCCAGATCAAACTACATGGAACCGTGTATATAAACAGCCTGCATTCGGTATCGACGGCCTGCACGCAGCGCAAGAGACGTCTAGTGTGTGCGGCCAGTGGGCGAGCGCAGCAATGGTGCCGGTGCTGGCATCGCAGCCATCGGATGGGGATGGTGCTGCAAATACTTATCCGCGGTTCTCCCCTAGTTCAACTAAATAAACTAGATAGCAAAAATAAGGAGAAGAATTGTCTAGTTAGATTTTTAAATTGAACTAGAGGAGAACCGTGGATACCATTTAGGCTATCCGCACTCTTCATCCTCTAAATTCATCCTCTATCAATCCTAGTCATCAAAATTCTTTCCTCTATACATATTTCTTCCGCATCCATCATCCTCTATATCTCATACTCTATACCAACTACCAACAGTGGGGTTCACTTACAATTTTATCTAAATATATTCATGTGAGATTTTGTTTTGAAGGGTTTATTGAAACGAATTTAATGGTGCAATCGGAATTTAATTTGGTTTTTTGGTTTATGAGTTATCACATTTTTTAGTTTGTTGAGAAAGTGGGGCCCGCCACTACATACTCTCTCCCCTCCCTCTCTCGTGCTTGCTGCCTTTCTGTGGGCTTTGTAGGTCCCTCTATGTCCGGTAAAGTACGTCCGCTGGTGCGCCCAATTTGACTGACCGAATGCGCCTCCGCTCCTATACAGTATGATTTAAAGGACCCGCTGCAGCTGCTTCGTACTCTATGTACTCCTTAAGTATTGGGTAACGGATGTGAGTGCAGACAGTCTTAGAGCATCATCGCCATCTATAAGACTAGCCGCAGTGGCCACCGCTAAAGGTTCCTACAGGGTGCTTTTCGCGTAAAAAACGCTGCAGCGCGATACGCAATCGTCATCTGTATACTCCCGTACCGGCTTTCGTCCGTCATATTTGCCGCATGCAGGGAGGTACGTTACCGCTCGTGCAGGCTGACAAGTCTTCCTGTCTCGCGCCTCCCGCCGCTTGCTGCTCGCCGCGTGGCACACAGAGAGAGCACAAAGCTGTTGTGATAGGACCGAGAGAGGGAATGGTGAGACGAAAAAAAATAAAAAAATCTGATGTATGGGTCCCATTCAATATAGAGTAAAAATATAGAGGATGAATGAGTGCGGATATAGAGGAATGAATTTTGATGACTAGGATGAAATATTCCTTTTAGAGGATGAATTTAGAGTAAAATGAGTGTGGATAGTCCAAGCACGCGACACAGACGACCAACGCGGGCGAGCGCAGTAGCGGGGATGGTGCAGGCAATGCGGCCCACCTATGAGCACGCGACAGTGGCGGATAATGGGCTTCCATAGCGAGACGGGCGAGCAATGGCCGACGAGCTTTCTAGTGGTCGACTGATGTGGGTGATGCGGACCCCTGAATAGAAACCGATAGTTTCTATCTAACGGGAATTTTATCATCTCTACGCGCCCGGGGTCAAGAGTAGACTTCGTTTCTCTCTTAAAAATATATTTTTTGTTTTCCCTCTTTTTTTAGAATGTTATTTTATTGTTTTACTTAGAGCAAGTACAATAAAAGGCTGTAAAAAAGTTGTATGGTGACATGGAAGAAAAAAAGGAAGAGAGAGAAGGTACAAGATAAAAAAAAAATATGTGAGACAATGAGGTGGACTATAAGAAAATCAACTATATAAATTTGCTAAGAGGTAAACTTTAAGGCCAGCTGAAAGTTGTATTATTAGTCTTGCTCTTACGTGACATCTAGTGATGCAAGTTTAAAATATTTTGGATCATTGGGTCGATCCAAATAATGGATCCAATGAACTTGAATGATATTTTTGTAGTTTGAGAAAAGTGAAAAAATAAACTAGAATAACCCTAATTAGCTCGCCCCTATTGGTGTTCACTTGGGCCATAGGCTCTGCGTGCGTGCAGAATTCCAGACACCGCCCATCGCCCAAGGTCAAAGGAAGTGGAGGACAGCTACTGCTGCCTCTCTGCTCTTGTGGTTTTGGCGGCAAGAGAGCGTTTTACCATTTCTACCCTCCCCTCCCCTCCCCGCTGTTCGGTGTCCTATCTGTTCTTCTTTGAAAAGAAACAAAAAACGAAAGAGAGGAGAGGGACCAGTGGGCCCAGCGTGAATGACAAACAGCCCACGCCCATGTATGGACGGGACTAGCCAACCCATTTCACTCGCTCATCCCGGCCCAACGTTACCGTCTTCCAGGCTCCCATCCCAGCATCAGATCAGATCAGCCAGAGTGTCAGACGATGCCATTCAATTTAGAGAGAAAATTAGTTCTAGTCCCAAAGGGCTTAGTCTATTAGGCTCTATTTTTATTGAAGCATTCCCAGCTTAAATTTTTTTCAATATCACATCGAATATTTGGACACATGCATAAAATATTAAATATAGACTAAAAATAACTAATTACACATATATTGATAACTTAGCGAGATAATATTTTTAAGCCTAATTAGTTTATGATTTGACAATGTTATGCTACATTAAACATGTACTAATGATGCTTAATAAATTCGTCTCAGGGTTTCCAGATAAAATATGGAATTTGTTTTTTTGTTACTCCATTTTTAATAAACTGAATTAGTGCCGCAACATTTGACGTGACACCCAAAAACTTTTCACCCTCTAACTAAACACCCCTTAAAATTGTTTATTTGTCTCAAAAACCAAATTTATTTAGTTTCTTGGGCCCTTCGTTAGTTTAATAAGGTCAACAAGATAACAGTGTTAAAAACACCGCGAATAACGTTCCCCTGGAGCGACATACAATAACTAATAAAATATAACATTACACATGTTCAAATTGTCATTGTAATGTCATATACAAATATATATATATAATAATAATTTTATGCTTGAAAAAATTTTGTATATTAATTGGAAAATTATTGTGATTATATGTATTTCATTAATTACGGTATCATGTTGTAATGTTGTATTTGGCGCCAGGAGTAAAATAGTCATTTTCATGTTGGTATTAACATTGTTGTCTTGTCAAACTAACAGAAGAGCTAAGAACATAAACGAAATTCATTTTAAGTTCAAATAAACAGGTTCAATTCAAAAAGAGACAAGAAACTAAAGTGCCAAGGAACTAATTTTCTCTTCAAGAGAGGGTGGGAGGCCGCGTGATGTGTCCAAATAAGAAAGTCGTTGTAAAATATGTGTGGGACAAATTTTCTCAAGTTTTACTAGATTTATAGAAAATATGTGTAATATTTATATCTCTAAATAATATTATGAAAGTAAATTCAAGATTCTAATGATAATAATTATGTAGTATAAGTATTAATATTTATGAAAATACATTTGCTAATACCAATACCATCCTATGTATAGTACCGTCTTCTAGTGAATCAAAGTATCAAACCTCGACGGAAATACGAGATCTTTTTTGGGCTATTTATAATGCAAAAGTTTACAGTAATAATTATAGAAATTTTATAATTTATTTTCGTTTTTTAAGGAAATTCATTTTTCATAATTATTAAAAAGCTGTAAAAAAATAGGAAAATCATCCTGCCCTCATTAACGGGCTGGTCTGGGCTGGGCTGGGCTTGGCATTTTATTAACAAGTTGTAACCTGTGCAACTAGGGAACGCATCCTATACAAACTAGACTCCTCCGGATATGATGAGTGGAGGGTTTGAGTGCTAAAATTACAAGTCATCGGATTAGATTCTTGTGGTCTTGATTAGAGTTTGTATAGTTTGCACGAGAGTCTAGTTTGCATAGGATACGTTCCCGCGCAACTAATAATAAGGGCGTGTTCGTTTCCTGGCAAAAGTGCTAAAGTTGGCAAAAGTGCTCATTTTTTGCCATAGGATCCAAACATCTTGGCAAAAAAGTTGGCAAAAGAGCAAATTTTTTGCTAGTTCCTCTTGCCACCAAAACCTGGCAAAATAGGCCAAAAAGCCTCGGGGTGGGCGCCCGGACGCCCACTACCCCTGGTCCCCACCCACCCGCGCGTCATAAATAAGGTCAAATCATCATTAAATAGGGGCAAATCAGTCATTGTGCAGTTATTAATGTAACTTTAGCCATAAGATCCAAACAGCTCTACAAGACAAAAGTTTTGGCTACAAAAATTTTGCCAAAGTTTTGCTAGTGGCAAAGTGGATCCAAACACGCCCTAAATCCAATTATAATTATATATTATACTAAGTAGTTTGATTTAATGATTTGATAAAATTGAAGAGTCGGCGAACATTGAGCCATAAATAGATCGATCGCCAAAGCCGCCGCTGTCGTTGGCTCGCTCGCCGTCGCGGCGGTTCGCGTTCCGTTCCCACCCATGGTCCTCGGCAATGTCTTCATCGTCCTCGGCTCCGGTTCGTTCGTCACTGCCGCTCCCCACACTCAAACCGCTTCTCTCCCTTCCTCCGTCCGCCTTTTAATTTCGCGGCGCGGCGATGTTGAGATTGTGCTAGATTGAATTGAATTTGAAGCAGTCTGCTGTGGTGACAGCAACTAACAGATCGATGTGGTGTCTCATGACCTAGACAGCTAGACCCAATCACCTACCTTAGCTACTAATTTCACATTCATGCTAGAGGTTGCTCGCTTGATTTGATAATAGGAGTATTTGTATTCTGCTGCGTTAGGTCCTGGTTGGATTAGGGTGGCAGGCACGTTAATCCGTATGTTGCCGTACGTCCACTTGCTTGTATTGGCGAAATCAGAAGAATTGTACTGTATAGTGTTTCTCGATCTACTTCTCCTAGATAACAATGCATGATCTTGCAGCGCGTGCTTAATTTGTCTTACAACCTGCTGCTTTATATTGTAGCAAGATAGATCACAGTTACCGGCAAGTAGTAACCGTGTTCAATGTTGCTTGCAGGCGTCGCTGGATCTGTTCTCACCGGTGACGCCAAACTTCCTAAACTGGGGGAAGTATTCTCCGGAGCCGCCAAGGTAGTATTAATTGTTACCTTCTTGGTCAGATTGACTCTCAACAGGGAGAAGTAGACAATTAGGGAGTAGCATATATATATCTTAAATATAAATGAATAGACAAAGGGTTTACAGCTTTGCATGTGCTTTGCCCGACTTGACAGTTTGTGAAGAAACATGGGAAAGAAGGCGGTGGTGAGGCAAAGTCTGGCAGCAGCGATCAGAATACTGCTCAGTTGATATCTCAGGTTTGTCAACATGTTAATTTTTGTCTCACTCTCAGGATATATGGGGATTCTAAATGTCTAGGTACGATTATTAATGGGATCTTTGATATTTCAGATCAACTATCTCAGGGAGGAAATACACACCCTAGCCATAACACCAAGTACAATAGTGACACCGGCTGCGAAATCTGGTCAGTGCTTCCTTATGGCTTCTACTGACGATATCCATGCACTGTGGGTTCTCACTTCTGCATCTACTACTAGTTATGGTTTATGACTGTAACCAATTGAAATTTCACAAACACAAGTTATGGCTTTTGTGTATGGGTCCAGAGCAAACGCGCATCAGATGTGAATGGGAGTTACATTCTCATAATTTTTTGGATGCTTGTAATGCTTATTTTCTGATAATTTTTGCTGGTTTCTCATGCTTCCTTGCTATTTAAAAAAAATTATTTATTGGTATATTGAGCTCTTTAAGACTTAAGACTGTTCCCGTTGAACACACAGGGCTCAATAACTTCCACTCTTTTGTAATTTGTACAATATTTATCAGAGTCCTGGAGGGCTACTTTTGACAAACCCATTCCCTCCCAAAATATATGGATTAGAGTGGAAATTGAACTAATTTCCCCACCAGCCCCTTTTCAGTACATATATGGATTGGAGGGGTTATTTTGTTTCCAAATGAGCCCTGGATAATTGTTATCTTACACCCTCCTCCTGCAGGACCTGGTGCATATACTCTAATAGCAGTTGTTGTTGCTGGGGCTATCGGCTATGCTTATATAAAGTGGAAGGTAAGATTTGATTCTTTTAGTTTATTATGGATGGAAGTGTACAGATCATCAATGCTAAATTACCATTCAATACTATTTAGTTTCAGCTAATGTTTATGCGTCCTGGTCATAATAACTTCATATATTGTATTATTGTTACAGCCCTATCTTATCAGTTGGACGTCATGTTTGACTAATATAGTAGCTACTACCAGTATAGTAGTATTTAAAGTTTGGGCATTAATGTACAGGGATGGAAACTCTCTGATATGATGTTTGTGACAAAGCGTGGTTTATCTGATGCTTGCACTGTTGTTGGCAACCATCTGGATCAAGTTTCAGACTCTGTTGTTGTAAGTTTTTTTCTTAAATTGTTTACATTTTCACTTGTGCTGCATTCTGAGACTGCATTATGTCACCAGAATTTCAGTTTTTATTGCCAACGAAAACATATCCATAATTCTCTGGTTACTACTGCTCAGGTCACAAGGAAACATCTGGCTGGGAGGATTGATCGTGTGGATATTAGTTTAGATGAAACCCAACAGATTATCGAAGGCACAAGGGATGAGGTGGAACCTTATTGCAGCATAGCATTATTTATTTATCTGGCTTTGATTTGATGTATTTCTAAGGTGGATAATCATGCAGAGCTTATTGACTTGTAGGTTGGAGCCATACATGGAAATCTTAGTGCATTCCAGGAGGATTTGCAATCAGTTAATCTTGTAGTTCGAACTCTGGTAGGCGCATTGTACTGGAACACATTTGTACCTTGTTGTGGATATAAGTATCACATACTGATGGAATCATGCTCCATGTATATACATCTTGTAGGAATCCAAGATGGGACGTCTTGAAAGCTCTCAGGTAAGGAAAAGTCATGGTGCCACAATTCCCTTTACAGATTGTACATATGCCTAATCCTAACGTTATCTGGTTACTAATCCTGTCAGGATCAAACTGTAGACGGAATAAATCACTTGTGCGAGTTCACCCGAAAGATGGAACCTAGCCAGAATGCCAATGTTCATCAGGCAAGTCACATATATGGATGGCCCGTGTTACTCTTTATTTTATTATATGGAACATGCAGCATGCTGCTTGTGTGGTCTGAAGTTTTTGGTATTCCACCTCTGGTTCTCTGTTCTGAATAGGCGTTTTGAGTTTCAGGTCTCTTCGTCATCCATTGCTGCAGTTATGGATTCCTCTCCAGAGCGAATTGTTGGGAGGGTAATAAAGAGTCATCATATATATACCTTGTCCAGCCTTTTTTTTCCTGAAAAAAGTCGGAGCTTTGAATGGTTCACTTGCTGACTGTGTTTTGTTGCCCCCTACCAACAACAGGCTAGTTGTTTGCCTCGTCTAGCTCTGGAGCCGCCAATCTCACCTGTAGCTGAATCGCCTAGAGCACAGACATCCCTTCAGGTTTCACCTATGGCCGAGCGGCCTAAAGCTGAGACGACATCGCAGGTTTGGTTTGGTTCGAGTCCGATTATTTCTGCTGCTGTTGCTTTCGGTGGTTTTGTTCAACCAGGTTGCACTTTGACGTTTGCATTGCAGGAGCAGGAGGGTGTTAGCCGAACATGTTACAGGGAAGGATCATCTGAGGAGAAATCATCCTGTTCGCATGGGGCCTCATCATCATCGGCTAAAGCTAAAGCAGGTAGCATGAAGACACAAAACCCGAGCTCGAGCCGATTGGGGGGCATGTGGATGCCTGTGATTGGCACTTTGCTCAGGGCTTCTGCTTTAAGTTAACGATAAGGACGGGATGGCAGAGCCATAGCAATTTTGTAGCTAGAATAGATAATAGCAATTAGCAATGCAATACAATACGGGTGAGTGTAAGAGTCCCACCATACAAACGAAACGAGTGTGTGCCTCTATATCAAAATTGTGAAGCGTTGAATGAAATGAACGCAGTGGTATGTAATCAATCTGTAAGCATTCCATTGATCTGTATCAGATATATATATAAGGGGAAAGGGAAGTCAGGGACGTCCGCGTACGCGTAACCGTCCGAGACGTCGGTTCCCAGAGACAACCGCACGCAGGCGGTTTGGGATGAGATCATCCCTATTATAAATATTTATAACACTCCCCCTTGATCGAATCTGTCTTTAAGATCAATGAATAGTATTAATCCTCCAAAAAGTCCTGTAGAATAAAAAAGAGGAGAAATACTTGATAGATATGCTGTTAAAAACTCCTTTAAACCCAATGGGAAAATAAGGAGAAAGTAATACATCATATAATAATATTGCCTCATTGTAAACTCATATGAGAAAACCTTTGCGGGAGAAAACTCATAGATAGTTTAGAGGACAATATATATGTCATTGGTATCTCCTTAAAAACCCCTGTGGGGAAAAAATAGAAGATACGACATATATGTTGATTATTGTCTCATTGTAAACCTATACGGGAAACCTTGGAAGGAAAACCCCGTAACCAAGTTTAGAGAACAATAAATATGATCTGATGATCATAATTGGAATTATATGTCTTTGATACCCTCTCAAAAACCTCTGTGAAGGAAAACAGAAGATATGACATAGGCTATGTCTTAGATACCCCATACAAAAACCCCGGTGGGGAAAATAAGAGATATGACATATGATTTGTATTGATATTGCCTCATTAAAAACCTTCTATGAGAAACCCGTGTGAGGAAAAACTCATAGAGGAAAAGAGTACAATATGATGTTTTGAACAGGTTCTAGTTTCAAGAGGAGTCTCCCCCTGAACCTTGCAATTCTCAGAGTCATCGCATACCAAACTCAACAACACATTGTGAAATGTGGAAATTGGTAGGGAATTTGTGAATAAATCTCGTGGAGTTATCACATGATTTAGTTTACAAGGTGTTTATCTCCTCACTTTCGTGAGAATAAAACATTTCTAGAAGGCAATATAGTGATATTGCTCTTATGTAACCTGTTGACAACCAATCAACACAAGTTGCATTATCTTTGAAGATAATGGCTGGCGATTCGATAGAATCAAAGTGATCATTCAATGAAGTGATACATGTTCATATAATACTTCAGAACGAGGAGTGGAATTAGCCACTAGAGTCGAGTTTAATGACCTCTATGAGAACTTTACCACTAACATCAGCATATGATCTGGCATTATAGGGATTAAATAGCCAGTACTTTCATACTCCAAATGATCATATCTTAATTTACATAATGATAAATCAAGATGCTTTGTGCCATATAGATATCTGTGGATATCCTCATTAACTCTCACCTTTCGGTGTATAGAAGTTGCGCTTTTTCGAGCTATAGCAAGTATCTGCAAATGCAATATCAGGCCTGTTGCGATATGCAAGATACATAAGCGCTTTGATGGCACTAAGGTCATCATCCCAGGGTCAGAATGGATATTGATCCATATTTAGGGATTAAATGATCATTAGTGTTGGTAGTATGATTGTCCAATATTATTTGGTTATTGGTATACAATATCAATTGAATATTGGAAGACTGATGTTTGTTTAAGATATAGACTTAAGCATAATTTGGTGTTAACCAAATTTCTCATCTCAAATTCCGTCTTATACGATGACTTCCTATTTGATATGTTCATATGAGATGTTCAAAATCCAACTGGGATTTCATTATGAACACACAGGTGATATCATCAAGATGGGAGACATCCTTCTGTGGAAGGAACTCACCTAGTCAGTTGTACCACAAACAACTTAACTATTTCAAGTCATGGAGTGACTTGACTTATACACAATGTATGTTGTGATTTATGCTTTGATTCAGAATACAAAGTCCATTGGGACTTATAATTCAAATCTATCCAAATCAATTTTGATCTGCCAATTTTCGGTATAGGAACATAATTTCCACACATACCAATGGGTATGTTATGCTAGGTCTCTGCGTGAAACCATGTGCTACAAGCTCTCACTATTTCACCACCTTATGAATTTGGGAAATCCATAATGCTTCCATAGGGAATGCATTGTGAGGAGAAATCATTAAGAATGTAATGACTTCTCACCTTTGAGTGAAAGCATATCTCCTTAATTGCCACATGTGGTTGACCCATGTGAGTGTGTGAACACTCTGCCTAGGACTTGTGGTCTGGATCCAGATAAGGTATATGGCAACTTTGAGGAGTATGTCGACAAGTTGTAGTCTTTTGAATGATTGATTCAATGGAACCAATTTAAGCATGTGGAAATATTTACCCTTTGAACTCTATGTCATTTCCCATAATAACAGAGTTAGGGCGTTCCAATGACCCAGCGCCTAAAGTTGTGCACAAGTTGTGCTGGGCTTTTGGATGTTTAACATCCATAGGCTTTGGATAGTAAATATCCATAATGTGTCTATCAACTTGATGTTGATGTGCATGTACTGTCATGGAGAATTCTCTCCCCCTAATCCGAGAATGCTTGCGAGAAGCTATATTCCCATGTGGCCATACTTCTCCCCCTCTTATCAAGATTTGGGAGTTGAGTGGTTTTGTTAGGTACCTCCACTCTTTTTGGCACACTGAACGGGAATCGGATTGGGTGACAACATTATGACAAGTAAATGCATTTGACAGACTATTTGCAATGTGTTGCAAATATAAGATATTCTGAACTACTGGATCAGATTCTTTGGTACGTGGATATGAGGATCGAACATCAGTAACGATATTCTCTTTTTGATTCCTGGCATTCCATGTGTGGTAAGTGTCTCCCCCTAATGCCTGGAATCTTCCTCAGAGATGTACTCAGCATACATGCATTGAATGAATCCCCAATTAGAGATCTAAGGTATTATCGAATGACGGATAATAGTACCTTATAGTGATCTCTAAAATGCCCATTGATGTACGCCGCGGTGGTGATATCGGTACGTGCAAAACGTTACCGATTCGCAGATGGGAAATATTTTGACTACTAGGTCAAATTTCCACGTACGAACTGCAACGGAGGGAGCCGTATGTTTGCAGTATTATGAATTTGGATTTATTATGCGTTGTGTAAATCTGATGTCACCAACTAGATGTTGGTAAGTTGCAATTCTATTTTGGGTTATCAAACAACAAACTTGATTCTCTCAATGAGAGATTTAGTTTGGTCATTATGTATGAGCATAAGATACTTAATGTAGTCCTAAGAACCAAACAATTACATTTAGGATTGGATCCCGCGTCCAGGATCGTTTGCTCTAAATTGAAGAATTTGAGCAATGAGTTTGGTAAATTTGTGGTACCTTATGAGTAAGGTGCACACTTAGAACAACATTGTAGATGCATAGATGTGCATTACATAGTATCTTTATGGTCCACATAAAATGGCAAATAGAATCACATAAATGATCTTGAATTTCTCCAAGAAAATATGTGACTCATATTGATTTTGTGACCAATAGAACTAATAATAATTTTCTCATCATTCTAAATATAGAATGATCCAAGGCTAATATGCCCAATCTTGATGGGATCAAGAGAGAAAATTATTTTGTACGCAACAAGTGATATGAGATTGATGTATGTATAATACACTCCAGTTGATGTGGAAGGAATATACACAATTATAGTTTTTCATATATGTTGCATCTAAGGCGAGTGAAGAATTTCATCACCGCTCATTAGTAGTGGACTTCCGTTTGGAAACCATGCAACCGAATACATGAAAAATATCATGTGGTATTTATAGAATCAGGATACATAGATGCATCCACGATTAATTTGAATACCCATGGAGAGATTGTAATCTCTCATAATTGTGTTAGCGGTACGATGGTCCACTGAACAAAATTCTTTCCACCTGGTTGAATCTTATATGATTCTATATAGAGTTTGGCAATATTCAAGTATGAATTTCCACCTATATAGAATATGTATACCATGTATAAGATACATGATATTTGTGGAAATGGACAACATACTACATGTGGTAGTATGACATTAGGCTAATAATATATCCAATGAAAATATGGAGCCATTTTGCAAGCGTTTGCTTGTTGAAGTGAACTCCAAATTGTTCCAAAGAACTCGCTTGCCTCCAATGAGTTGGAGGTATAGTTGAGTCAAATGTTTGATTTTGACATTTCCGTACTGTAAATATTAGCCATGTCCAACATGAGTTATGAGTTGATCATGTATCAATTTACTTGATAGTAAACTGTATAGCAATAAAGGCAAAATTTTGGGTTCAAGGTGATACTTGATTATAGACTAACCATTCTATAAAGAACAGGCGACAAAGTCACTGCTAATGTTTTGGATTCTATTCCTGTGGGAATAGATGATGTAAAATCTTTGCCAAAACATAGACTTTGTATGTGATAAAAAGGAGTCACCCAAAATAATGCACAGTAAATTGCTATTTATTTAAGTAATTTATTACTTAAATAACTTCAGATTCAAGATGTGTCTTGAATTGGCATATGCAAATATGGTGAAGTCAAGATGAATCTCGAAACACATGTAGTGTTTACCTCATATTGTATAGGTGATAGAAAATCACTGCTAACATCACTATGTATAGTAATTGCTGCCAAAAATAGTCTCAATCATTATGTATTAGCATGTTGGCACATAGAAGGTACAAACCAAATTGGTGACCTTGAAGTAGGGGAACATAATCTGCAAATATGTGTATGTGCAGTAGATGTTATCCCACTACTTGTGCGTTGCTAATAATAATATAGGTTGATCACACTTTGAAGGTAGTCAAATGTTATGAACATGACATAGACCTTATTGAGTGATTCAACTCAAAGGTAGTCACTGTGTTTATAGAAACACGGTATAGACCTTAGATGGTGAGACCGTTGCTTAAAAGTAAACACCCATATGGTGTAAACCTTATGCAATTCATATTTAGATTGGATAAGCACATGCAGATAATCACTATGTGATGACATAGTATAGATCCTGCAGTAGTATTGAGATACTAGCTTGTGCATGATCAATCTAAGAGATGAATTTTAGCAATCACTTGTAGTTGTAGACCCCTTTGTAGTTCATATTCAAAGTTGGTTTGCACTAGGAGGATGAAAATCCCATGATAGTATTGTGGTACACCTTGCGCATGACCAATTTTTAAAAAATGAACAAAAGTTGTCACCGTAAAGGTGAAGGTCATTTGTTCTAAAATACGATATTGGTACACACGTTGAGGATAGTCACTATGTATAACATAGTGTAGATCCCGCAGTAGTACTATGGTACTACCTTGTGTATGACCAATATGCAAAATTTAGAACATTATACACAAATAATGAGGTAATCACATAATTATTTGCATGAAATAAATTAAGCTCTTGAAACTTAAAAATATAAGTGGAAGTCATTTGTGCCTACATAAGTAGGGCCAAGATTTGTTAAAAATCTTTGGCAAAGTTGAATAAGCAAATGCAAAATGCAAATAATCAAGGTAAACTTGAATTAGAGGGATATACTCATGTTGAATAACACTGTTAAGCGATGTTAACTTTGGACTTATTTTTCAACATTGGGTACGCACGTTGAGGATAAAATCCGACAGTAGTACTATGGTACTACCTTGTGTATGACCAATGTGAAAAAGAATCATGGTAATCACTCAAGTGTCTCTTGTATAATTTATTTATCAAATTGGGTACGCACTTTGAGGATAAAAATCCCGCAGTAGTACTAGGGTACTACCTTGTGTATGGCCAATTTAAAAATAAATAAAGGTAGGCACTCCAAAAGTGTAGACCAAATATTTCAAAAATTTGAGTTATTCCAACTTGAGAGAAAATCAACCTTAAAGCATTTGCAGCATTTGCAGAGGGTACATATTATGATGCAATATTTTTGAAGACCGGTGGCCTTAAAAAAATATATTATTTATATGAAGTAAATATTGTGCATCATAAAGTATTATTTACATGAGGTAAATAACAGTACACCATAGATATGTTAAAATCTGAGGATTAAAACATAAATCTGGAATATATAAATAATCCATTTGGATTATTAAAAATTCTCAGTAAATGAGGGGGAAGTTGTGCAAAATGCACAACCTTATCCACCAAATCACACAACCACAAACGGTTCCTTCCTGGGGAAAAAATCGCTCGGAATTTGTGGTCCTGAGGACGCCACCGTTGTTCTGCCTCCGACCTCGCCTGTTTGCCAGCCACCGGCTGTAGAGGCCTCAGGCCGCGGGCGCGAGGGCCGCCTACCGCTGGTGCGAGGCCGAGTCGCTGGCCGCCGGGGCCGGAGCCGCCGCTCGTCGAGGCAGCCGCCACTGCTGGGCGATGCCAAGCCGGTCGTCAGGGCGCGACCGCTGGTGGCCGGGCGCGCGAGGGCACTGGCCGGGCGCGGGGCCAATCCGCTCGCCGGAGCGCGGCCGCTGGTGGCCGGAAGGCGCGTAGGGATGGCCGTCTCCCTCGAGCGCAGGTCGCGCAAGGAAGGCCAAGCCGTAGGCGTTGGCCGGCGGGTCGTGTGGCCGGGCCGAGGCCAGCCGCCGGGCGTTGGCCGGTGGGGCGCGTGGCCGGGCGGAGGCCAGCCGAGACGCACCAGAGGTGGCACCGCCGAGGCCGCAGGGGCCATGGCCACCGAGGGCCAGCCACCGCCGGCTCGCTGCAGCGGCGGTGCGGGACCGGCCGTTGTCAACGGCGTGGTGGAAAATCATGAAGACGAGGTCGACGAGAAGGATCGTCGGAGGTACGTAGCAAAATGGCGGTATTGTACCTTCGGACTTTTGGATCTCGCCGGCGTTCCTCTTCCCGCTGGTCTTCGTGCCAACGTTCTCCTTCGTCTGAACTCCCTCACGAGAGCACAGATGTTGCGAGCGTTCAGTGCTGATAACGTGTGAAGCGTAAGAATGAAATGAACGCAGTGGTACGTAAGCATTCCATTGATCTGTATCAGATATATATAAAGGGGAAAGGGAAGTTAGGGACGTCCGCGTACGCGTAACCGTCCGAGACGTCGGTTCCGAGAGACAACCGTACGCAGGCGGTTTGGGATGAGATCATCCTATTATAAATATTTATAACAAAAACTATCTAGCTAGGGTGAAGATTTGCATGCATTGCGTGGCAGCAAATTCAGATATTTATTTAGACCTTTGTGCTTGTGTTTATGTGACTTGTTCAATGATTTCCAAAGAATGTTAGCTGTATATATTTATTACTAATAATATAGAGTATATCCCGTTATTATATAAGAAGAAAATATCTAATATAAATAAACTGTAGTTTTATTATAATCGGGTCATCAGTTAGTAGTAACAGCGCGCAAGTGAGTTGAGATACTGCGAAGTCCCCGCGAAGCCACGGCTGGCTGGAGACGGTTGTATCTAACCAAAATGTGAAAGAAGATTGAAGAGACTATTGAAATTTATTTGGGAATAATTAATAAATAATAAAATCTAAGAAAAATGGTAGCATCTGGTATCCACAAAATTATTGGCATCAGATTGGGCCAAATTTGGGCTAGGCTTACTTAGATATTGATACATAAGAATAAGATTGGACTCTGCTTTTTTTTTTTGAAGAAAATTTAATTTACCTTTCCTTAACTACTGTGGTCTTTCGATTTACTCTCTCTGAGCTATAAACCCAGTTTTTTTTTACCCTCCCTTGACTTTTAAAACCATTTTTTTTTGCACCTTGGGTGGTTTTGCTAATATGACGTCACATTAGAAGAGGTAAATCGGACTTTTAATTTGAATAACTTTTAATTTATTGAATTTGAAAATATGACAACTATATGAAAATATTTGTCTTGAAAAGTACTTTCATAAAAATATACACATGCTACTTTTTAATATATATTTTTATAGAAATACGAAGTTAAAGTTATGCTTTAGAGACCGCGCCACTGTCCAAAACTAATTTCTTTACAAGTATTAGGCATGGAAGTGTTGATTATCTAATGATACATAAACAAGGTTTTGTGTGCCTTGTGGCTTGCGGCCTGTGTGGAGGGTCTGACGTATAATGGTGGATGGATCGCCGCCGTTGATCACCGGGAGAAAAAAAAAAGAGAAAACAAGACTAAACAAGCATGCATGCTAATTGGATGAGGATTTTTGAGACGTACATGCACTCACGCTGCTCGTCGTTCGGACCAACCGGACGCCCCTGCTGGTGGTAGTCTTAAGAGTCGACGATGTTAGAATTGATCTCCCTAGTTACTGGGCCCAACGGCCCTTTATCTAACTTCGATCCGCTTCTGATCGGGGAGCCCAACCCATTAATGGTTGGAGGGCCCCTGTCACACTGCGGGATATAAAAGGGAGGTGGGGGCCAAGGCACAAGGCACTAGGTTCGTCTGAGCCGCCAGCAACCCCACCGACAATCCCTAACCTTAATCCGATCCAGGGATCGCAGCAAGTGACGGGAAGCTCTTCTCCACCGCCACTGCCTCGACCCCGACGGCGCCTTCCTCTACTGCGACGAGTTCTTCACCGCCCCGGCTTCTACTACTTCATCCATGGCGGACGCTGGATCGAGCTCCAAGGCCAGAGATGGTCGAATCCCTAACCCTAACGTCTTTTACCTTCACTGTTATGCATGATAAGCATTATGTTCACTTACTATTCATCCCAATCCCGAGCCTATGAACACTGAGAGTTCTAACAATGGTATCGGAGGACTAAGTCTCTCTGTAAATAGATCGGGATTTCTAAGAAAACCAAATCGGTTTTGGCCGCCGAGCGACATACCATGAGTATCGTCCCGGGCCAGGGGAGGGAACCGCATCCCCAACCCTAAGAACTCGGATCGGGGACAGAAATGGCGTTTTCCCCAAACCCTAACCCTAAGAATAAGAAGAGGATCGACCGATCTGGTTTTGGATCGGTGAATCCCTAACCCTAAGAATCAGAAACGAACTCTCCTACCTGGGGCCGGGTATCCCGAAGAGTCGCCGCGCATGCGAGCCGGTCAAGGGCGCCGCCACGGGACCGCTCGACGGCGACGCGCTCAACCCAACGGTGAGCGCGCGCACCGGCGAAGGGACCGGCGGCGGCGCCATCTTCTTCGTCGTTCGCCATGGGAGGCCGTCGGCGTTGAGGAGAAAGAGAGAGAAGGGAGACGCCGGACCAGGATCTCAGGTGGGGCCTCCTCTTGCCACCGACGGCCATGGTGGCCGCCGCCGCGCGCGGGCTCGGGCGCGCCGAGAGGAGCAGAGAGCCACCAGAGAGAGAAGGCAAGGGAGAGAGAATGAGTTAGGGTTTCGGGGGAGCGGCCGCCGACGCTCTTTTTGATCGCGCGAGATGCGCGCCTGGCCGTCCGATGGCGATGGACGGCCAGGGTTGGCCGGGCCAGATCTGGCCCATGCGGGCGTCCGCGCTCGCGCTGGCGAAGCTGTGACGGAACCGCCCAATAATGTGGCCCACTTGCACACGTCATCGTCATAGGGAGCCCAATGATTGTGCAAATGAAACACGTTACTGGAAAGATCCGTCGGGTGTCCCCGAGAGGACCCCGAATTACTCACGAGCCACAGGACCATCATCATGAAGGTTGGAATAATTACAACATTACAACAGTTGATACAAAATACCATCGGAGTGCGGAAGCAAGATAGATAAACTTTACAAATTATGAAGATGTTACTTTTTACATAAAAATAACTGGTATTGCGGAAGTAGAGTAGTATGACAGAACCACACTTAGGCGGAGTACCTAAGTTGGAGAAGAGGAACAACCAGATCACGTCAAGCCCACTGACATGATCATGATCAACACCACCTAATAGAAACCTGCAACAGGGGATTAACAAACCCTGAGTACTGGGGTACTCAACAAGACTTACCCGACTAAAGAAAAAGGGAGAAGACTCAGGAATGAAAGGCTTAGGGTAGTCAAGGTAAGGCTTAAGTATTTTGCAGAAAAAGCATTTTGTAAACCTTGTTTTATTTTGGAAAGATTCAAGCATTTCTCAATTCTTCATTGTCCATGATTCATTTTACATTTCAAAACATACCTAGTTGAGAACCACTCTCCGTTGACAGTCAGTGACCAAGTCTCCATAACCGAGGAGCAACGTTAATCCGGATAAATAATACTCAGCTGAGGATCCCTATCCACACTGCATATGTAGCACCCAAGCTTGCATATGCCAACTCGTCTACCACGATTCCTCCAAGATTGGGCCCGGTCCTACGCCACCCGGAAGTACAGTACACCACTCCTATCCAGGTACGACGACCACGTGGGTACATGCTACTTCCGCCATCTCTCCACTCCCAGTGCGCGGTTGTCGGTCCAATAAAGGATTCCTCGGAGCCAGAGCTTTCCGTAGTATGTGAATAGTTGCAAGTCTTGGCCAGCAGGCCCCCATACGGATGGTCCCTACATTTTTCCGCCAGCGACAAGCACCTCGGGACTCTAACCCAAGAGTACAGGTCCTGTCGGTTTTTCAACCCTGTCCCGGTCGGTGTCAACTGTTGAGTCCCGGACTACAACATGACGGCGCCGTACGCGCGGACAACCTCTTCTCGACAATGACCACATGCTAGCTAGGCAAGCAGTCATCGAATGGGAAGTAAAGCCAAATTCCCATAAAGATTCTTTCAGTGATCACACTTTTGAAAATGACATTTTATTGCAAATCTATAGTATAGCATCACTAAGCATTTTGCAAATAGTTTTAAAGCAGGGCTGGTGGATCTTCTGGTGGAGGTAAATAATGCAGGTAATAGGTCATCACGCAACTCCTATAACCTAATGCAGTAGTTTAACTCAAAAGCATTTAAGGAAAACATTTTATAAATTCAAGGAAGGGTTAAATGCACCGGGGCTTGCCTTCGTTGCAGGGAAGATAAGATCCAAGAAAGATTGACACAAGTTAGTTCGTTTGCTGCTTGAAGTTAAGTCTTTTTCGACAAAGCCTGTCCAACAAGAACCCTCCTCCGAGGCTCGTTCGACAATGGTGAACACCAGAGCTTGATCAACACGACTTCAACACTCTTGGATACTACACGTGGATAAATGATGTATGCTTTAACATGATGCCATGGAATGCATGCTAAGGTACAGGACAAGACTACTGATTCTAGAGTACAACTTTCTAACATGTGAGTAACTTCTAGATAGACATAAAGATTAATTATCTTTATCTTTTTAAGCAAAATTAAACAAACTTATTAAGCATTATTTACAAAACATTGCAAGGCATCACATTCATCATAGACCAGAGGGGTGGGGTCTATGAACAGCAAACAATCCAAAAGGTCACACCATGATTACTTTTCTGTTTTTCCTAATTTATTTTAAAAGATCATTTTATACAGTTGTCCCAAAATTTACCAAATTAATCTCATAAGTTCATCATGGTGTAAATAGATGACAAAACAAATTTCATGACCTTTGGAGCTATACATGTTTTACTAAAAACCTAAAACTATCCATTTATTAATTAAAAGGAGGATTTTTCATATTTTAAACTTTGCAGAAAAGTAGAGTTTCTTATTTTTCTAAAATACTACACAGAGCAAGGAACACACAACATTTATCTCCAGATTTTTAGAACAACAGATTAAACCTCACAAAAAGAAGAAAACAAAACACTATTCATATTTTTAAAAGAAAAGGAATATTGTGCTTCTCTCGAGGCTCGGCGCGCTTGCCTGTAAGGCGGACAGCGGACCGGTCGCTCGAGGTCTCGGCTGGGAAGGCAGAGGGTGGGGATAGCTTCGCGGGCTCACCAGGAGTTGGAAACGAGGCTCGGCGAGGCGGTGCAAGGGTCGGAGGCGGGAGCTCGATGGTGGCGAGGCCTCGGCTAACCTCTCGAGGGTAGCCTCGGTGTGCTCGAGGCTCAGTCCGAGGGTGGCTGCGATTCGCCCGAGGCTGAGGGTGGGGCTCGGCTGCTTCGAGGGGGCGCGGTTCGCAGGCGTGCTCGAGAGTGAGGCTCGAGGGGACGCTCGAGGGTGAGGCTCGAGGCTGGCCTTGGCATGTTCGAGAGATGCGGCTCGAGGGATGTGGCTCGAGGGGACGCTCGAGGGTGTGCGGTTCGAGGGTTGGCTCGAAGGTTGGCTCGAGGGTGAGGCTCGAGCGATTCGCCGGAGTTGGAGGGGAGTCGCTGCGCCGGCGAAGGAAAGGACGGAGGGGTGAAATTGGTGGCTTGGGAAGGTGGAGAAGCTCAAGGCGAAGGCAGTGGCGGCCTTGGCGGGCGCTGGGGCTGCCTGATGGCTTGGGTTGGCGAGGAAGTGTTGGTGGTGGCAATGGGGAGCTTGGTGGCTTTTATAGGCGCGGGGTGATGCCGGGGTCCGGGCGAAGGACGGTGGGGGTCCGGGCGAAGAGGACGGTGGGGGTCCGGGCAAGAGGACGGTGGGGGTCCGGGCAAGAGGATGGTGGGGGTCCAGGCAAAAGGACGGTGGGGGTCCGGGCAAAAGGACGGTGGGGGTCCGGGCAAAGAGAGGTAGGGGCCGGGTGAGGATGAGGTAGGGGTCCTCCAGCTGTGCACAGTGAAAACCTATTCTTCTTTTGAAATCTTGAAAATTACTCCTAAACTTTGAACTGCACAAAGAAAACTCAAAACACCAAAGTTGTTTAGAATTTGAGATCTACAACTTTGCTAAAAGGACCAACTTCAAATTTTGAACAACTTTTGAATTAGAAAAAGGGGTAAAACTAGAGTTTGGAAATTTGGGGTTTTTCAAAAGGAATTTAAATTTTATTTTGATTTTTGAATTTTGGTCCTCATAACACAACATCAAAACACTTAACTGAACAAGATCTACACAAAAATTAAGCAAACTTAAATGCATGGCAAGAATGATTAAAGACTAATGATGATGACATGTCAGGTTAATTACTTATTAAACACGAGAGGTGTTACAGAAGCGGGCCGCGACGGCCCAGGCGAAGGGGTCGCCTCCGCGCGCGCGTGAGGCAGGCCGTGGGCCATTTTCCTCTCTGGTGGCCCATTAGAATTAAGAAAAGGTTTTCCAATTTCAGAGAAATTTTAAGTTAAAATCTCTGTAAATTTTGAACCAAAGGAATAAATTTTCAGAGAACATCAGAAAATAAGTATAAGTTTATTCAATCACGTTTTCCGCTGCAAAGTTTATTTTTGTTCTTTAATTAAATTCGAACCAATGGGAGAATTTAATTGTTGGAACAATTATTAAATTTAGATATTCAGAAAATTTGTAATATTGTTATATTCTGACCAACGTTGATTATATCAATATTATAAATGTTTTAGTTTCATCAGTTTTATGCATTATTTTTATTTTCTGCCCAACGGTGATGTAGAAATAATGCTGAAGGAATTGTATGTTTTAATACTGACCAACGTTGTTTTAAAACATGCAATTTTATGGTTAAGATATTATTTGTATTAAAATATCTCACTATTCTGTCAATGGTTTTCAGGAATCAACTGGATCGCTCAGATTCCACCTCTGTCTGAGAACAACTATAAGAAGTGGCGCGAGCAGCTTGAGTTAGTCTTGGTCATGACGAACAATGACCTTGCTCTCTCTTCACCGTGTCCCGTTGCTCCAGAGGAGCCAGTGAGAGAGGAGAATGAGGAAGATGCCGCTTTTGCGACACGCAAAAGGGATCATGCTGATAAGAGAATGTCCTATGACTTAGAGAAAAGGCAATGGGACAGTTCCAATAAGAAATGTCTCACTTTAGCTAAGGCTACTATTTTAGAGCCTATCAGAGGGTCTATCCCTGAGACACCCACCATTACTGAGTATTTAGAACATGTTAAGAATCAGTTCCATGGAACTACTAAGTCTCAGGCAAGTGCTCTTATCAAAGAGCTTTGCAATAAGAAATATAATGGTGGTGGCGTTAGAGACCACATACTTAGAATGAGCACCATAGCTGCTAAGCTTGAGTCCATGAAAATTAAGTTACCTGATCTATTTGTCATTCACATGATTTTTGCCTCACTGCCAAGTGAGTTTGACACTTTTTGTGTCAATTACGACATGTTGCCTGATGACCGGAACATGGACAAGCTCATTAGTATGTGTGTGCAAGAGGAAGAGCGCATGAAGGCTTCACATGGGGACTCTGCTCTCTATGTGAAGGATAATAAGAGAAAGTTTTTCAATAAGAATGCTAAACCACAAGGGAAACCAAAGTGGGATGGCAGCTCATCCTCCAATGCTAATGCCAAGGGAAAGGCCCCTCAGTTCCAATCTCACCCTCAGTTCAAAGCTTAGCCACAGTTCCCATCTCAGCCTCAGTACCAGAAGGGACAGAAGATCCCTGTAGATAAAGATCAGTGCATGTACTGCAAGGAAAGGGAGCATTGGATGAAAGATTGCCCTGGGTTCCTGAAGTTCCTGAGTAAGAATGGGGTTCGCTACAAGGAAGATCCCGCAAAGAGGAGAAAGAACCATTAAGGTGGCTAATGGAGTACAAGCCGACGTCCAAGCCATTGAAGACGTATCATTAGAATTAGTAAATGGTTTTGTACTTAGGCTTCATGATGTACTCTATGTTCCTTCTTTGCATCGAAACTTAATAAGTGTGTCTAAGTTAGATGATGATGGATTGGCTTGTCATTTTGGAGATGGCAAGTGTAAGATATTTTTTAATAATCAGTGTGTTGGTCTTGCCTTCCGACAAGACAAACTTTATTTGTTATCCATCTCTGAGAATGTTAATGTTATAAGTTCTGAGAATAAGATTGCTTCCTTGTCTATGAATGTAAGTAAAAAGCGTAAGAATATTCAGGTTGACTCTTCGAAATTGTGGCATTGTCGATTAGGCCACATTTCGAGGGGTAGAATTGATAGATTAGTCAAGACTGAAATTCTTCCGCCATTAGAACTATCAGAATTAGATCAATGTGTTGATTGCATTAAAGGTAAGTACGTTAAGAAAATTAAGAAAAATGCCAAACGAAGTGCGGGGACTTTAGAAATAATCCACACCGACATATGTGGACCGTTTTCCGTCATGGGTGTGGATGGTTATGACTCGTTTATAACATTCACTGATGACTACTCACGTTATGGCTACATCTGGCTACATCTATCCGATTAAAGAAAGATCAGAAGCTTTAGATAAGTTTAAGATATTTAAGGCAGAAGTAGAAAATCAACACAACAAGAAAATTAAGATAGTAAGATCAGATCGTGGTGGAGAATACTATGGGCGACATACCCCGTATGGTCAAGTTCCAGGACCTTTTGCCAAGTTCCTTCAGGAGCATGGCATAGTTGCTCAGTATTCAATGCCAGGAGAACCTCAGCAAAATGGAGTGGCTGAAAGAAGAAATCGTACCCTGATGGATATGGTAAGAAGCATGGTCAGCTACTCCACCTAACCGATAAGTTTGTGGATGGAGGCGTTAAAAACCGTCATTCATATCCTTAATCGTGTACCCAGTAAGTCGGTGCCTAAAACACCGTATGAGTTATGGACAGACAGAGTACCCTCACTTAAGCATTTAAGGGTGTGGGGCTGTCCAGCTGAGGCTAAAGTCTTTAACCCAAATTCAGGAAAATTAGATCCTAAGACTGTGTTGGGGGAAAGGACCCTCGGCAGAAGCGCCGCTCGAACTGGTGCTCGGAATTAACCCTCGCGCAATGCCTTGTTGTCCTTGCGAGGGCCCTCTCCTACTGGGGACCGTTACTCTGACCCCCGGACGCGGGTTCAACCCTCGTCGCTTCGTTGTTTTCCATGCAGGTCTAAGTCGACAGTCGCACTGCAGGAAACCCTCGCTGGCCCACAACGCCACCTTCGCTTGGAGCGAAGGTTCAAGCAAGCGGCGAGTGTGCGCTGTCCCGAAGGCGAGCGAAGCCGAAGGTCCGGCGAGCACGGCCGAAGGTCAAACCTTCAGTCTTCTCCCCCGAAGGCAAGTAAAGCCGGAGGTCCGGCAGATGGCGGAGGGGCGCGGACCCAAGGACGAGCGCGGCCGAAGGTCAAAACCTCCGCACTTTTCCCCGAAGGTGAACAGGAACCAGGTGGCGGCGCATTGGAGGGTGGCCAATTAGGGTTTCCGCTTCAGCCGTGTATTTGCGCTTTTGCCCTTCCTCCCTGCGTGGAGGTGAGGAATCTTCCCTGTACCCTTTTGTAATTTGGCCCGTGCCCCTTGGCATTCCCTGTAAATACCAAGGGGATGAACAGTGTAAGGGGATGACTTTTTGGGAAATTGAGCATCTTCCACTTCCGCCTTACCTTCGCTACCGCTTCCGACGCTTGGCTGCCTTCGCTCTTCCCCCTGCACAAGTGCGGAGGTGGGGCAAGCGCGTTCCCAACAGTTTAGCGCCGTCCGTGGGGATGGCAGGAAACAGAAGAGCTCACCCAGCGAGGGACCAACGAGTAGCCAGAGAGACAGCGGCGGTGGTCCCTCCTGCGGAGGAAATCGTGCGACCCTCGGGGGGAGAGAACGTCACCCCGGAACCCCAATCCCTGGGCCCCCAGGTCCGAGTGGCGACACAGCCGCACCCACACACTTCGGGAGAAGGGGAGGGTGAAGAAGAAGAGATGGGCCTCGAGGCCCTTGAAAGGCTCGAGGCTGAGCTGCAAGAGAAGAAGAGGCGCCTCGATCAGCTTGAGAAGCATAACCGATTGCGCTCGATCAGACAGAGGGCCGATGAGGCCAGGGAGCAGCTTCGCTGTATGGAGGAATCCCTCGCCGCAGCAGAAGCCGAAGCCGAAGGCTGGAATGATGAGGAGATTCCCCGCCGCAAGAGGGGAATGAGGAGCCGAATCAAGATAACCTTCGTTACCATCCACCACCCCCACCACCACCAGTACACCCAGACCCATATCCTGTGAGACACCCAAACTTCCGCCAACTCTACCCAGATGAGAGAGAACAAAACCTTCGCATTCAGCGAAGGCATTAGCAACACCAAATGCCGTACAATCCAAAGTCACCACTCTCCCAAATACTCCAAACCCAGCCCTGGCCACCATGCTATAATCCACAAAACCTACCCCGCTATGATGGACTTTCCGACCCTCGCCAGTTCATCATGAGCTACGAAGCAGCGGTTGCCGCAGCAGGCGGTGATGAATCAACAATGGCAAAATCCTTTGTCATCATTCTGCGAGACATCGCACAAACTTGGTACAACAACCTTCGCCCCGGAACTGTGGATTCCTGGGCCACCCTCAGAGACAAGCTGTGTACAAATTTCAAGGGCATCACTCCAGCCCCGTCAAACCCCATCGAGTTGTTCAATTGCAAGCAAGAAGAACGCGAGCCGCTCCAAGATTACTGGCGAAGGTTTATTCAAATCAGAGCAAGGACCCCGGGGATATCTGACGAGGCTGTCATCCTCGCTGCAGTCAGTGGCCTGCGCCCAGGACCATGCTCCTCAAAATTTGCCAGAAAACCGGCAAACTCAATCGAAGAGTTGCATGAAACAATGGAAAGATACTGTAGAGCTGATATGGATTTCAGAGCGAAGTCCGATGCTCGGAGGTCTCAGCAGAGGCCATAGCCGAGGCCTCAACCGAGAGAAAGCAACCTTCGCCAAGAGCAAAACAACGTCAGTGCAATCAACAAAGCAACAAACTATGAAGATCAGAGACGGGACGCTCAACACCCGAGCAGCCAAGCCCCGCAGGGTTTGCCACCTCCGCCGAATCAGCGGTACCAGCAGCGAGATCCTGCCAAAATGTACTGTCACTTCTGTGGAATGGGAAAGGGGCACACAACAAAGCAATGCGAATGCTTCGCCAAGGGAAAAGAATACCAGGAATCCAGGAAAGCTGCTTCGTCAGACTCCCGAACCATCAACCACACAAGGAAACCAAGTTTCCACCCACCAAATCCACCATACCATTATACCCCCATAAACTACGGCCTACCTTCGCAACAACCCCCTTACACTCATCACCCACTCTACAACCAAACCTCTTATCAGCCAACCACCATCCCACAACGCCAAAATCCAACTTACACAGTTACATACCCAACCACCCCCCAAAACCAAATCCCAACAACCCACCAAGCCACCAACGCTCTGCCACCACCACCGCCAATCCCCACGTTACCAGCACCACAACCTGTGAAAGCCGAAGCCCCGAGCCAAACGACCATCAACAATCCAACTTCAACCTTCGGTGTGATTCTAGCTATCACCGGAGGTTCAAATGAGGACCATGGTAACAAACGGCAGAGGAAGGAACATGCTAGACGCGTTCACCACGTGGCCGTCGAAGGACCACATAAATTCAGTCGTTGGTCTCACATCCCCATAACCTTCGATTCCAGTGACATGAAGCTAAGAGATTACCCTCACACAGATGCTATGGTGATCGAAACCAACCTCGCTGGGTGGACTGTCACCAAAATACTGGTCGATACAGGAAGCTCCGCTGACATCTTGTTCGCTTCAACCTTCGACAGCATGAAGCTTGACAGGAACCTTCTGCAACCGGCCGACAACCCCCTATACGGTTTCGGTGGTCAACAAGTGAGAGCCGTCGGAAAAATTTCTCTGCCCGTGACCTTCGACGACCAAATCAACTGCAGGACGGAACATATAACATTTGATGTCATCGACATGTTCTACCCATACAATGCCATTTTTGGCCGAGGGGTCACAAACGCGTTCAATGCGGTCATCCATCCCGCCTACCTATGCATGAAACTTCCCGCTCCGAAGGGTGTGGTCGCAGTATTTGGGGACCAGGACATTGCAAGGACAGCTGAAGGGAACGTAGCCCCGGGGCAACGTAATGTACACAATTTGTCAAAACCTCAAACCCTCGGTATCAGCGTCGAGGGCGAGGTCTGCAATGACAGAGTGAAGACAGCGCCAAAGGAGGAAACCAAACAAGTCCAACTCTTCGAGGGTAATGCCGAAAGAAAGGTGATCATCTCAGCCAATCTAGGCCCTCAATCAGAAGGCAACCTCGTCACCTTCCTCAGAGAAAATTCCGACACCTTTGCTTGGTCCGCAGAAGAACTAAAAGGAGTCAACAGATCAATGATGTGTTCTACAAGGTTTCCACTCGGTCAGCCTTCGAGGCTTCTGAAATCAGCATCAAGCTGATCAGCGCAATTCAGTGCGAGGATTGGAGAGCACCTATCATGGCCTACATCAAAGGGCTCCATGAATCAAACAACAGAGAAGAAGAAAACAGACTAAAACAAAGAGTGCGAGGATACAAGATCATTGATAATACGTTGTACAAAGCTTCGGTAACCTCGCCATGGCTCAAATGTGTGTCACAGTCCGAAGGCAATGACATTCTCAAGCTAATCCACGAGGGCATTTGTGGTTCTCACAACGGCCCGAGGGCTCTAGTCGGCAAAACGTTCCGGCAAGGCTTCTACTGGCCAACAGCATTAAGAGATGCGGAAACCATCGTCAAGCATTGCGAGGGTTGTCAACTGATGGCAAAAAACCAAAACGCCCCAGGGGCACCCACAACTCTCATATGCCCAACCTGGCCTCTGCAAAGGTGGGCGATGGACCTCGTAGACCCATTACCGACAGCTCCCGGGAACCTTCGCTATACGGTGGTAGCTGTGGAATACTTCACAAAATGGATTGAAACAAGGCCACTGTCCTCCATCACTTCCCTCACAGTAAAAAAGTTTTTCTGGCAACAAATAGTTTGTCGCTTTGGAGTTCCTCAGCATCTAACCGTCGACAATGGCACTCAGTTTGACAGCGAGGTCTTCAAAGAATTCTGTGCACAAATTGGGACAATGTTATGCTTCGCCTCCGTCCGACACCCGCAATCCAACGGCCTGGTTGAAAGAGCCAATGCGACAATATTCCAAGCTATCTCCAAAAAGCTGCAGGGTAGACCCAAGGGTAAATGGGCCGATGAACTACCTTCGGTCACCTGGTCTCACAACACCTCAGAATGCAGAGCAACAAAATTCACTCCTTTCAAGCTGCTGTTCGGCGAAGAAGCGGTGCTTCCAGAAGAGCTAAAATACGGATCGCTCAGAACAACCCTCGCATCTGACGAGCAAGCCCAATCGCTCGATAAAGACCTACTCGAAGAAGCAAGATGCAATGCAGTGCACAACCTTCGCAAGTACCAAGAAGAAACCAGAAAATGGAGAGATAAAAAGGTCAGAATCAAAGAGTTGCAGAAGGGTGACCTCGTCCTCATCAGAAAACAAAATGCCAGCTTGGCAGGAAAATTCCAGCCCAAGTGGACAGGTCCATACTTGATTGCGGAAAGCAACCGTCCTGGCTCTTTCCACCTCACCGACAGCGAGGGTAACATCCTGCCTCACACTTGGAACATCGACGACCTTCGCAAATACTACCCATAGCGGGGCCCTAGCGAGCCCTCGCAAGTTGTAATTCATCTTCGCTTTTCATGTTTCCATTTCTTTGAATGTAGCCAAACAAAGGAGCTGCACTCTTTTTCCTTACGAAGGGGCGTAAGGTTTTTTAACGAGGCAGCATCCAAAGCATTAATACAGGTTAGAACCCCCAAAAAGTAAAATCTCCAAACCTCTACTCCCAAACATCGAAAAAGCGGGTCTCTCTCAAGAGCGCTACATTCGATGAAAACCTGCTAAGATTGCTTCGAAAAACATTCCTTTTCCTTCCAAAGCAAACTTCACCTCCGCCTAAGATAAGGGGAGGAAAGTCGAGCACCCTGGCACAAACGACAGGGGCTCGCAAAAAGCAACTTCACCTCCACCTAAGATAAGGGGAGGAAAGTCGAGCACCCTGGCACAAACGACAGGGGCTCGCAAAAAGCAACTTCACCTCCGCCTAAGATAAGGGGAGGAAAGTCGAGCACCCTGGCACAAACGACAGGGGCTCGCAAAAAGCAAACTTCACCTCCGCCTAAGATAAGGGGAGGAAAGTCGAGCACCCTGGCACAAACGACAGGGGCTCGCAAAAAGCAACTTCACCTCCGCCTAAGATAAGGGGAGGAAAGTCGAGCAACCTGGCACAAACGGCAGGGGCTTGCAAAAGCAAACTTCACCTCCGCCTAAGATAAGGGGAGGAAAGTCGAGCACCCTGGCACAAACGGCAGGGGCTCGCAAAAAGCAAACTTCACCTCCGCCTAAGATAAGGGGAGGAAAGTCGTTCACCTCCGCCTAAGATAAGGGGAGGAAAGTCGAGCACCCTGGCACAAATGACAGGGGCTCGCAAAAAAGCAAACTTCACCTCCGCCTAAAATAAAGGGAGGCGCGAAGTCCAAAAAAGTCAAGCACCCCCGCAAAGCACAACAGAAGCTCACACGAGAGTAAATGCGCGAGCCTCGCTAAAAGAAAAAGGGGGGCGTCGCTGTTTTTTCAAAACAAGCTCACGAGAGCAAATGCGCGAGCCTCGCTAAAAGAAAAAGGGGGCGCCGCTGTTAAACAATATAAGAAACGTTAAATAGCGCAGCAAACAGGGCACACAACCCATACATCTTTCCCATGCTATTACAAAGTAACGACACAACAACAAACATATCCAAAAAATAAAAAATTCTTTACAAGGAACCATCGCTCCCCTCAATCAACATCAAATCATCGAAACCTTCGGCCTCCTCCTCAAACCCCCCCTCCACCGGAACCAGGGGTCCCCACAACAAAGGAGCTGCAGGGACAATTGGCAGCTCCCCGGGTAAAACCCTCGCCCTATACATGTATCTATGCCCCGTCTCACTAACCTCCGAAGGTTCTTCCTTCGGAATCAAAAGCGCCCCATCCGAACCAATTTCAAGCTCTCTTTGCCCGAACAAATATTCTAAAGCTGTGTTCTCGTCAATATCATCATCACCGCCAGCTTGCGAGGTCGAAGAAGATCCAAACAAATAACGATCGGCTTGACGGTCTGTATAGCCTGCTTCGCGCCAAAATCGACTCGACCTACTATTTTTTAAATCATACCTCCGCACCTTCGACCACCAAAAACGCTCAAAGGAAAGCGAAGGATATTTAAACCTAGCGCGAGCCCACGATTCACCAGTTATAAAAACATCTTGGTAGTTCAACATCAGCGGAGTCACGTCGAATACGTCTAGCACGGTTCCATCAGGAACCTGCATGTTGCACAAAAATACGAGATGTCTCAGCCTCGTCAAGTCTTTACAAACAACCACAATTTCTACAAATGGCCTCCCTCGCCCCAACAATCCCGAGGTTCACACCTGACCACTTTCCCTATGAGCACCACCCGCAGCTCCGCTGTCGATAGCCCCTGAACCCTCGCCAACAGCGATGGTCGAGGCTTCAGCAGGCGTCTCCTCCGCCGCAGATCTTTCCACGGCAGCCTCGACGGTCGAAGCAGGCCCCTCTTCCGTCGCGGTCTTTTCCACGACGACCTCTTCAATGCTCGGGACGTCCCCAGTCAACGCATTGATCTCGGCGAGCGTAACCCCCGCAACATTCAACTCAGGGGCGGCTTCGGAGCCACCTACCGCTGCAACTTCCGTGGGCGGCGAGGGCAACGCATCTTGTCGAGCCTACAAGCAAAACAAAAGGCAAACCTCGCCAAGATCAATAATACTCCCTATAAAACAGATCAACAAAATCGAGAAGTCCGAATAAGTATGCAAACCTGACGCGTAGCCTCGGCAGCTTCCTCGAAGGCGAGAGCTCGGCCGCCGCCAGAGATCCAAAACTTGCGAAGCAGGCGCATCGCGCAGTTCCGAACTTCAGAATCGTCAACCTTCATGCGGCGAACCTCTTCGACTGACGGAAAGGCATGGTTCGGCCTCTTGACTCTGCGAAGGTGATCACAACCAGCCAGCCGAAGCGTGCTCGCCATCGCCAAAGCCCCGGCGTAGCCACCAAAATCGGTCGCATTGGCAACTAACGAGCTAAATACATCAAGCTCATTGCCCAGCCAGCCCTCGAAGGCCTCCGCGTCAGCTGCAAGCAACGGCTCTCCGGCAGAGCCTCCAGCCTCGGTCAGACAGCAATCAACCTTACGCTTGATATTCTCCGTACTTTTCCGCCAGGATTCGCCCAAATCCACCAAGCGACCCTCGATAACGGCCAGCGCCTTGTCCTTCGCCTTTCCCTCGGCAATCAAATCAGCATTACGCTTCGCCAGCTCAGCTGCCTCCTCTCGAGCCTTCGCGGCCTTCTCCGAAGCATTCTTCAGTTCAATTTCTTTATTTTCCAAGCCTCGCGCAAGTCTGCTATTCTCCCTCTCAAGCTCATCAAGCTGGCTTCTCATAAATTCCATGTCGGAGCCAACCTTCCGCCTTGCCGCACGGTTCAAAAGCATTAGCTCCGCCAGCTTAACGTCCACGTCGGCAAAGGTATCACCAACCGCCTGGTCCGCAAGTCGAACCTCCGCCTCCGGCACACAAATGCGGCCGAAGATTCGGCCTAAAAAACGCCTTTCCTCCGGGCCGCACTGCAAGTGACATTCCCGAAGGTCCGGACTAGTAAACAGCTCCGTCACCGGATCAGAAATCCCAACCCTCCTAGCATACTCCGGAAGGCTCGACCGACTCGCCTCGCCAAACGGTCTCTTTCCCCGGACCCGGTCGGACTCAAGTTCTCCACCAAACTCCACACCCTCTACCCACAGATGCGAGCCCGCAAAGCTGGAAATCGACCCTCGTCGAGGGCTGCCTGGCTCAACGTCTTGTGCGATGTCGACCGCGCTCTGGTCAACCATCGCATCAGCACTCAGCGAGGCTGCACCTCCGATAGACACATCTTCATCAGTGTCATGACCCTCGCTGGAGCTCTCGCTACTTTCTTCAGACGAACCCTCGTCCGTCTCCCCCTCCTTTCCAGTTTTCTCCTCCCCCACCCCATCATCATCAGACTGATCCTCGTCGCCCGACATCTGAATTAAAGCGCTGATCCCCCAACGCGAGGCACGCGCCCCCCAACTATAACGGCACCTCGACCGCTTGGAGCTACGGCCGAGGAGGAAGAAGTGCCGGCAACACCAAAACCAGCAGCGACCTTCGTCGCGAGCACCTTCGCTCGGCCGCCAACGCCGCCACGGCCACGGCCACGGCCACGACCTCTCTTCGGCCGCGACAAAAAATCCCCCCCCTCGGTGGCGGCACATTTCCTTTTCTTCGGCGCGTCATCGCTCGAAGGGACGGGCCAGTCCTTGTACCGGATCCCAAGAATGTCGAACATTCTGTTCACTCGACCTCCGCTACCCACCGAGCTGTGGATAGCCTTCACCTCCAATGTGGATAATTTCCCAACAAGCTCTTCAGCCCACTGCTGAACCCGCTTGTAAACAGCTTCGTTCCCATCCTCGCGCCTCGGAAACTTTGCAAGAACTTTTTCCCAAACCTTGTTCAAATCAACTATCGGTTTCTTCAAACCCTTAGCCTCATACTTGGGGTCCTCCCCGGCTCCAAACCATTTTTGCCTTCGGCTAAGGGGCCATACCTTCGCACAACAATATTCTTCGACCAAGTCGCGGACGCACTGAGATCGCGCCACAACCCTCAAGCAATCAACCGCAGCATGAGCCTCGACGCTCATCTTGGCCTCGGCGCCGACATCTCCGAGAAGCGGAAGCTCGCCGCAAAGCTCGACGTCGCCACTAAGCTTGTAGTAAAACCAAGATTCTTGCCATCCGCTGCTCCACTTATTCTTCTGGGCCTGCACCGGCACCTCCGACCCAGCGCGATAGCAGAATGTGTACACAGCAAACTGTCCAAGACGAGTGTTACCTTCGCCACAATCCATCTTGCGGGGCTGCATGTGCACACGATGAGTGCGTATAAAACCCTCGACGTGTGGAGCGGTGCCCTGAGAATGGCATGCCCACACGTACACTGACATCTTCGTAAAACAAGAAGGCGTCAACTGATGAAATTTCAGGTTGAACCTTCGAAGAACGGAGGTCACAAAGGAAATCACCGGGAAGCGAAGGCCAGCCGAAAAAAATTCTTCAAAGACCACAATCTCATCCGCCTCTGGCTTCGGAACGGTCTCCCCACTGCTGGTCCTCGCCTTGCCTTCCTCAATCCAGCCCCACCTCACATAAGATGCAATCTCACTGGCGCAAACCCGGCTAAGACCAAACTCGAAGGTAACCCCCTCATCCGCGACGGCGGGAGAACCAGCCCGAGCAGTCTGCTTCAATCTGGCCATCCCTTCAGCTACCAACAAACTATCAAACAAACCTTCGCACACAAGTATGTTCGCCAATGCCCGTCCAAACCCTCGCACGCAAGCTAAAACAAACCTTCGCTACAAGCAAATCGCAACAGCAGGATGGCTATAGCAGAGGACACAATCAAAACTCTTCACCCGCTCTTCCTATTTATAGGCCGGGAGACGAGCCCCTCACCCGACGAAATCGGCACGACAACCGAAAAACGCGGCGCAAAAAACGAAACAGGCTTCAATAGTACAAACAACACCACAACGGCCCAGCCCAAAGCAGTCGCGGGCGTCGCTGCCGAGGGTCCCGTTTTTTGTCCCCATTGAAAGGCGCTGCTTGGGCCTAAACACGGTTTTTAGATCCAAGACAACGAGGGGCTACTGTTGGGGGAAAGGACCCTCGGCAGAAGCGCCGCTCGAACTGGTGCTCGGAATTAACCCTCGCGCAATGCCTTGTTGTCCTTGCGAGGGCCCTCTCCTACTGGGGACCGTTACTCTGACCCCCGGACGCGGGTTCAACCCTCGTCGCTTCGTTGTTTTCCATGCAGGTCTAAGTCGACAGTCGCACTGCAGGAAACCCTCGCTGGCCCACAACGCCACCTTCGCTTGGAGCGAAGGTTCAAGCAAGCGGCGAGTGTGCGCTGTCCCGAAGGCGAGCGAAGCCGAAGGTCCGGCGAGCACGGCCGAAGGTCAAACCTTCGGTCTTCTCCCCGAAGGCAAGTAAAGCCGGAGGTTCGGCAGATGGCGGAGGGGCACGGGCCCAAGGGCGAGCGCGGCCGAAGGTCAAAACCTCCGCACTTTTCCCCGAAGGTGAACAGGAACCAGGTGGCGGCGCATTGGAGGGTGGCCAATTAGGGTTTCCGCTTTAGCCGTGTATTTACGCTTTTGCCCTTCCTCCCTGCGTGGAGGTGAGGAATCTTCCCTGTACCCTTTTGTAATTTGGCCCGTGCCCCTTGGCATTCCCTATAAATACCAAGGGGATGAACAGTGTAAGGGGACGACTTTTTGGGAAATTGAGCATCTTCCACTTCCGCCTTACCTTCGCTACCGCTTTCGACGCTTGGCTGCCTTCGCTCTTCCCCCTGCACAAGTGCGGAGGTGGGGCAAGCGCGTTCCCAACAGACTGTTAGTTATCATTTCATTGGCTACCCAGACAGATCAAAAGGCTACCGCTTTTATTGCCCTGACAGGCATACAAAGTTTGTAGAAACAAGACATGCTGAGTTTTTAGAACATGATGTGATCAGGGGGAGCAAGGTGGTTCAAGAAGTTAACTTAGAGGAAAAACGGGTTCACGCCCCTACTCCGATGTTTCAGGAATCATTCTTCATGCTACCTGTTGTTGCTGCGCCAACGGTGTCAAGCACTGTAGTGCCAGCGCCTGTTGTTGAGCCTCCCTTGCCGACAGAAAATGAGAATCTGGAACCTGTCCTTCAGGAGCCATTAGAACCACCTGCCGTGCATGGGGAAGAACAACAACAACCCCAAATGGCGCCAAATACTGAGAACATTAGAAGGTCACATAGAGTTAGAAGATCAGCTATCTCAGATGATTATGAAGTCTATGAGGCCAAAAAGTTTCATATGGAGGATGATCCCACTACATATGAACATGCCATGAGAAGCGAGCACTCAGATAAGTGGTTAGAAGCCATGAAAGATGAGCTAAGATCCATGGATTCCAACAATGTTTGGGATTTAGTGGAAATTCCTAAAGGAGCCAAAACAGTAGGCTGTAAATGGGTCTACAAAACCAAATGTGACTCCCAAGGGAACATTGAGAGATATAAGGCGCGACTTGTGGCAAAGGGTTTTACCCAAAGAGAAGGAATTGATTACAATGAGACTTTTTCTCCTGTCTCATGTAAGGATTCTTTTAGAATTATAATGGCGCTAGTGGCACATTATGACTTAGAGTTGCATCAAATGGATGTTAAGACGACATTCCTTAATGGGGATCTTGAGGAAGATGTTTACATGGCACAACCGAAAGGTTTTGTTGTGGAAGGAAAAGAAAAGATGGGATGTCGACTAAGAAAGTCCATTTATGGGTTAAAACAAGCTTCGAGACAGTGGTACTTGAAGTTTGATAACACCATAAGACGTTTTGGGTTTAAAGCTAATGTTGAGGATAACTGTGTGTACACAAAGTTTAAGAATAGTAAGTTCATCTTCTTGGTTCTATATGTGGACGATATTTTGCTGGCAAGCAATGATGTCGGTCTGCTAATGGAAACAAAGAAGTTCTTATCCTCACATTTTGATATGAAGGATCTCGGTGAGGCCTCTTTTGTTCTGGGGATAGAGATTCACCGTGATAGAAGCATAGGGGTATTAGGCTTGTCTCAGAATGCATACATAGATAAGATTCTTAAGAAATATAGTATGCATAAGTGCAGCCCGTCACCTGCACCCATAGTCAAGGGCGATAAGTATGGGGAACATCAGTGCCCCAAGAATCAGATAGAGCTCGAGCAAATGAGATCAGTTCCTTACGCATCCGCTGTCGGAAGTTTACAATATGCTCAAATTTGTACTCGCCCTGACATAGCTTTTGTTACCGGGTTACTTGGCAGATATCAGAAAAATCCAGGCATAGAGCACTGGAAATTAGTAAAGAAAGTCTTGCGTTATTTGCAGGGCACAAAAGGCTTCATGCTAACCTATAAGAAATCAGATTCCCTTGAGATAGTAGGGTTCTCAGATTCAAATTATGCGGGGGAGGAAAGAAAATCCACTTCGGGTTATGTTTTCACCCTTGCAGGTGGGGCTATATCGTGGAAAAGCTCCAAACAAACTTTCGTTACATCATCCACAATGTATGTGAAGTTTGTAGCATGTTATGAGGCCTCGGGGCAGGTGAACTTGCTTAAGAAATTCTTACCCGGTTTAGTAGTGGTAGACAGCATTCAGAAACCACTTAAGTTATACTGCGATAATAATCCTGCAGTTGAATATGCTCACAACATTAGGTCAAGTGGTGCTGCCAAACACATTGACATTAAGTACTATGTTGTGAAAGATAAAGTTCGGGATCATGTTATTAGCCTTGAGCATATAAGTACAGATAAGATGTTAGCGGATCCGTTGACAAAAGGCTTACCACCCAACGTGTTTAGAAGACACGTAGCCGACATGGGGTCAAGGGAAAGCCTATGATTCCTGAACACTTAGGGCCCAGTTAGAACTCTGTTTCAAATTAGAAAGATGTATTGTAACCGTCAAGTCCAACGACGCTTTGTTGTGACGACAAGACGCGCTCGACGCATTTCTCTATAATGGAATAGAGCCATATAAGTTGAGTATTTAAGTTAAGAATAAGATAAGTTATTAGGAGATCAAGGGGGAGAATGTTAGAATTGATCTCCCTAGTTACTGGGCCCAACGGCCCTTTATCTAACTTGATCCGCTCCTGATCGGGGAGCCCAACCCATTAATGGTTGGAGGGCCCCTGTCACACTGCGGGATATAAAAGGGAGGTGGGGGCCAAGGCACAAGGCACTAGGTTCGTCTGAGCCGCCAGCAACCCCACCGACAATCCCTAGCCCTAATCCGATCCAGGGATCGCAGCAAGTGACGGGAAGCTCTTCTCCACCGCCACTGCCTCGACCCCAACGGCGCCTTCCTCTACTGCGACGAGTTCTTCACCGCCCCGGCTTCCACTACTTCATCCATGGCGGACGCTGGATCGAGCTCCAAGGCCGGAGATGGTCGAATCCCTAACCCTAACGTCTTTTACCTTCACTGTTATGCATGATAAGCATTCTGTTCACTTACTATTCATCCCAATCCCGAGCCTATGAACACTGAGAGTTCTAACATACGAGTCTAGGTCTCCTACACTACTACGATCTGTACCATCTCGATCTCTTCGTATCCCTCTCTTATTTGCTCATCCTATACTACATGCATATATATATATATGTCGGGACGGGAACCATAATCGCTCACGTACGAGGGCGAAGTAGATCGAGGTAGCAAATAAATTATAAATGGCATCGGATCGGAATCCAAGTCGAGAACAAATGAAGATTGAGATGACGAATAATGATGCTGACGCCGGTGCCGTCGTGGACACGAGCGACAGCCGGGACGGCCTGCTGTGCACGCTGCTGCGGCTGAAGGCGCGCGTGCCGTCGTCGTCGCAGTTTGTCCTGCGCAAGAAGCTCGTGAGGTCGTACCTGAGCCGAAACCAGAACTACCTGGGCATCACGCAGGCCGAGTACGTCGGCGGCTTCCGGCGGCATGGCCACGGCGGCGTGCTCACCGACGAGGAGCACGGCAGGGTGCACGCCGCCGGAGGGCTGCCCCTGTGCGCGCTGGACCGCCGCGGCGTCCGCTACCAGATGGTGCTCGTCCACCACGCCAAGACGCACGGGGTGGGGGGAGTTCCTCCGCCGGTCCGGCGTGCGCCAGGACGACGACGCCCACGTCGGCGACGTCGTCGAGATATGGGCGTTCCGGTCGCCGGCGTGGCCCCACACTGGCCTCGGCCTCGTGCTCCTACACTACACCAAGGAGGAGGACGCGGAGATCACGGCATCATCCTGCTTGTTGTTAGAACATCAGCAAGGGCATTGTTGTACTAGCTCCTCCTCCTCCTCCAGCGAGAATACGAATTGCTGTTGTTCATCACTGCTAGGTCCAGAAGAAGTGCGTGCCGCCCACACCCTTGCTTTAATGAAGAAAAGTGCGATATGATGATTTCTTCCCCTTTCTTTTTTGAGTAAAATCAGTGGCTTAATTGTTTGATACTAGCTACTCCCTTGGATCAAAATCTCACATTTGACTTAATTTGCGCGTTTTCAATTTTCTGCCTCTCACACACCTCCTTTCCAATTTGTAAGCATCATCTCACGTACGTATGGCTTATGTAAATCCAACCCAATATAAGCATCATCTCACGTACGTATGGCTTATGTAAATCCAACCCAACTTGTATAGATCATCATTCATCAACCAACTTGCTGTTTTATTTCTTCCGTCCGTGTCGACGACGTCTGTGGATGTAGTTTCTCTCCTTATGTAAATGGGCCCGATTTATTTATTAATTAGTGTGGAGTGACGGGTTCCAACTCTAACTATGATCTAATGGGCCTGGTGTTCCTTCTTTTCTACGTATTAAGGAATGGAAATTGGAAAAGAGAAAGAGAAAGACCTGGCCTGGCCCGGCCCGCGTCCACTCGGTTCCAACTCTTCTTCCAGCTTCCCGACTCCCTCTGCTCTGCTATACCCCGCCCGCTCTGTGAAATCTGCTTCCCTTTCCTCACCGCCGCCGCGCCGCGCCGCCTCCACTTTCCCCTCCCCACCCCGGTCGGAAACCCAACCTTCCGCTTCTGTTCTCTCATGGCCGAGGTCGACGCCACCGCCGCCCTCTCAGGTACCTAGCTTCTACTGGATCCATCCATCAAAACAACCCCCGCTTCTAGCTCTCTCTCTCTCCCTCTCTCTCTCAGTCTGGTTAACCCCCACACCCATTGCTTGGAAAATTGGATGCCTTGGCAGCTCGGAGCAAGGTGCAGGCATTCCTGGAGGCTGCGCGCGCCGGCGACCTCCAATCCCTCAAGAGTACGTGCCGAGCCCCGATTTCCCTTCGTCATCAAATCAACTCTCTCTTTAGTCTTTACCCATCTTCTCACCCGGTGGGTGCTAACCTGCAGTCCTCGTCGCGGCGCTCGACGAGGACGGCGCGGGCGCCGCCTCCGTCGCCGCCGCCGTGTGCGACGCCAACAAGCGCACCGCCCTCCACTTCGCCGCGCGCGAGGGCCGCGCCGACGTCTGCGAATTCCTCATCGGCGACCTCGGTCTCCCTGTCGACCCCAAGGACGATGACGGTTGCTATCTACCACATTCCCTCTTTGCTTTGCTTTGCTTTGATTTTCATCTCTACTGTATATACTGCACTCTGTACCACAATACAAAACATGCATGAATACAGACACCGCCTGTATGCTGAGTGTACCATCATGCATCATGCCAATCTCATCTGTATACTCCTCCCTAGGCGAAACTCCGCTCATCCATGCTACGCGCCAGGGCCATCTGGACACTGCCAAGTACCTCCTTGACCATGGAGCTGATCCTTCGGTGGCCACCAGCCTAGGAGCCACAGCGCTACACCATGCTGCAGGCATAGGTAACATAACATAACATAACATGCGCGGCCTCTGTGTGCTCCGTGCCTTCCGCACCACCACCGCTCCACCAGTCAATAATCACCAAATCATGTATACCAACGTCTCTTCCTTGAGCAGGGAACATAGAGCTCATGAAGCTTCTCCTCTCCAAGGGAGTTGACGTCGAATCAGAAAGCGACGCCGGCACTCCCCTCGTGTGGGCTGCTGGTCATGGCAACCCGGATGCTGTCAAACTTCTGCTTCAACACAATGCTAAGGTACTGTATCTCTTATATGTATTATATGGTACGGATCTCAGTTTTTAATTATTCTTTCAAAACATGCTGACTACATATTTAGTTTAGCATCAAACATTAGGCTGGCTAAGCTTTGTAACTCTTCCATTGCTGTCAATTCACCTCAGTAGTTATCTCCATGACCATTTAAATTTTTTTTCCTGATTACAAACCATTTCTCCTTGGTCTGAACCAATGACTACAAAAAACATGCAGCAATAATACCTTTCTTTCCTTTTTTGTGTTTGGTCCGGAGAACAATAGAGGAGACCCCTAGTTCGCTATTAATGTATCAAAATAGTGTTCAAAACCTACAAGATCAGGACAAAAAGCACAGAGGTTTACGAAGCTGACAGATATAATGGGACTAATATAAATGTCAAAGACAATCAATTGATTATCTTGTAGCCAAGCCAGTAGGTGCAGCAAACGTTACTTATGAACCTTTGCCTTTTCCAGACTTATTATATCTGCCGTTAGTGACATCTTTCATCTAGACTTGTTTGAGTGTTTCAAGCCACCATGCAAGAGATGCATATATTTGTCTGGATCCAGATGTGCCAATTTGGATGCACAATAACTAAATCATGATTCCTGAGTATGGCATGAAGTTATTTAGGCTTCCTATAACGTTGTAATTGGGCTCATTCTTTTTATATATCTTATTTTGCAGCCAAATACTGAAAACGATGATGGTGTCACGGCATTGTTATCTGCTGTTGCTGCAGGTTCCCTCCCATGCTTGGAGGTTCTAATTGAGGTATGTAGTCTAATTTGATGAGTAAAACACCTGTATTTCCCTCCCTATTATATCTGCTGACTGCTGTACTATATGCCCTTGGGATTCATAGGAATATGCACATAAATAAAATTAAGCATATTTCTTGTGCCCCTATTTTCCAGTCTTGCTTATATTATGCAATGCAAACTGTGATGCTTGTTCGTTCCATGTACTTAGTTACTAATACCCTGTACTCCTTCTATCCGTGAATAGAAGGTGTAAGTGTAGCCACTTTTTTCTATAGTCTGAGTATATAAGGCGGCTGAGTCCTGGCACCATTCACGTGCATGCAACATTTACTATTGTGTCTGCTAACCTCCTCGACTCCCTCGCCGCATGCACCGACCGTTACTCACAGAGCATGCATGTTCTCTCCCACACGTGGAGGAGTGAATGGCCATTCCTGCATGCGCAACATCCAAAACGCTCTCCTTGGAACACACGTAAATTAGATCGTTTATTGGTCTTGGTGCTGGAGGAGTTGCACCTTCTATTTACGGACGGAGGGAGTATCAACCATGACTTCTACTTCAGAAACTAACTGAATAATATGCAATGCAGGCTGGTGCAAACCCAAATGTCAAGGCTGGTGGAGCAACCCCATTGCATATTGCTGCAGATGGTGGAAATCTAGAAGTCATCAAATGTTTGCTTAAAGCTGGAGCTGACCCAAATACCTGTGATGATGTGAGTTGCATTTCATTGTAATAAAACAAGTAGTGTCATACTGAAATTTCAGTACCAGTGTGTTGACCTGTTCTAAATATCCATAAAGATGCAGCAATGTTCGGGTTTTTGTATCCAGACCATGCCAATGAACACTGAATACAACTTGATTGCCATGTGATTTTCTCCCTCAGGATGAATTGAAGCCAGTTCAGGTTGCTGCTTGGAGAAATAATCGTGAAGCTGTGGAACTTCTTTTACCATTAACATCCCCAATTCCAGGTGTTTCAAACTGGAACGTAGATGGGATTATAGAACACATGCTGCCTAAAGAGTTTGGAGAAAAGGTGCCTCTTGAATCACCATCTTAGCTATTTTGCATTGCCATAGGATCCATAAACCTCTAACAAAAAAAAAAAAAAGAAGCTCTCCGTGTCTGCTAACTGTTGAAGAAACTTTGCAGTCGCAGTTGAAGGAAGCTACCTCTCTGAAATCAGGCCAAACACAAACTGTTGAGGTATGTCATGTACTTGTTACATAGTTTTGGTGTCAGTCCGAGCTTGTACTATATTATTAAATGACAGTCAAATCATATACATGTATTAGGACATATATAATCAGGGGCAGGCTTCTATCATCTTAGATAATAAAGGTAGACTTGATTTAATTGTTGAGGTTAGCTGAAAATTGAATCTGACATTAGTTAATTTGCTGTGCAGGTGTCACCTGAGGCAAAAAAAAGATCCTTGGAAGCCAAATCAAGAGGTGATGATGCCTTCAGAAGAAAGGACTACCTTGTAGCAGTGGATGCTTATACGCAGGTAACTTTAAGATGGAATGATTTTCCCGCATAGACAAAACACAACAATAATGAATTCTGGAATTGTGCTTTTAACCGTACCTGAGATCCAACTGTTGTTCTTCATGTCCAGAGTGCTGTTAATTTATTCGCAAGAGACTACTAATGTTGGTATGGAATTGCATTTTAGGCTACAGAGTTGGACCCAACCGACGCGACAGTGCTCTCAAACCGAAGCCTCTGCTGGCTGCGAGCAGGGCAAGCTGAACGTGCCCTGGAGGACGCAAAAGCATGCCGGGCATTGAGACCAGATTGGGCGAAAGCTTGCTACAGGGAAGGTGCAGCCCATCGTCTGTTACAGGTATGCGAGAAGGCACTGTGATGTGATTGTGAATTCACTTGCTTCTGATTTGTCTTTAGACGATGACTGTTTGGTTCATTTGTTGTTTGTGGTGGTCCTGGCAGAGTTTTGAGGACGCCGCAAATGCCTTCTATGAGGGGGTGCAGCTTGATCCGGAGAACAAAGAGCTCGTCAGCGCATTCAGGTCGAAGCATTCCCTAGCTTGTAAAGAAGACGCCTTTTGTTTTTTTGTCTAGTATGCTGTTCTTGTGCTAAGATCTTTTGGTCATGTTGATGAAAAAAAAAACAGGGAGGCCATCGAAGCCGGGAGAAAGTCCCATGGCATGGACACACCAAGCTCAACACAATGAGACGATGACTAATATGTGGTGGGGTCTGAAGCTGTGGTGTTTGATTGGATCGATAGATGATGAGGTGGAGCTAGTCTAGTTGGATGGGCATTCATGTTCTAGTTGGAGTCCGGTGAGATGATGAATGATGACAGAGGAACTCAGGTTCGATGAGATGAGATCATGAAATCTGGAAGAGCGGATTTGGCAATTTTTTGTGTTTTGTGATTGTTCAGAGTAAAGTGGTCTGGATCTTAAACTTGTTCTCTCGCGTCGCCCTGGGTCCATGTATGCTCTCAAATTGCATTTTAATCACTGTCAGAGTCTCACTAACGACCAACCGGGCATCGACAGAATGACATGCCGAGGTTGACAGACCTAGCACCGTGGAGCTTACTTGTGAAAGGTTGCAAAAAAGGCACCTCATTTCTCTCTCGATCTCTTATTGCTGGTCCCTGGCCATTATGGGCACATTTGGTTCTCATGTGAGGCCTGGCCTGGCCTTTGCTTGGCCAGAAATTGAGGTAGAATAAGCTCGGTTAGAAATTTATAGAGGGGGAGAGAGTTGGTAGGGCTCAAGATTTTCCAGAAACGTTTTAGTTTTATTCTCCCAAGAAATGTTTCAGGTGGCTAATCAGAATCACTTTAGTAATTTGTTTAGTTGTAAGACTGGATTTTGGTTCCTAAATTTTTTAAAAATATAAATAAAAATATGCTTCAGAAAATTTTGATAGAACAAGCGTTTGGTTTTCTAGCGAGTTTGCCTTGGGGTTTGCACTAGCAAAATTTGTGCTTGCTGCTGTGAGAGAGTAATGTTGTCTCACTCACGTTGGCAAGGCTCACCTAGGGTTTAGGGTCGGAACTCGCAAGTGTAATTTAATTTTAATATTTGTATTTGGAAACTATGGACATGTTTGGTTTATGAGCTTGAGAATAAGCAAGACCAAAATTTGGCAATCCCATAAAAGTTGGCTATTATTTGCTTCATTGTCATAGTTTGGTTTGCTAATATGAATTTGGCTTTATCAAGAAGACAAAAGCTACAGCTAGAGGGATATATGTTCAGATAGAGCCAGAGTGTTAATTTTTCTAGTTTCTATAATAGTAGGTATATATGTTCAGAGAGTCATATTACAGAGTTAAAAAAAAAAGAATGACCCCATGATCGACATCGCTCGCTCGGTGTGGCTAACCTCCAATTCTCCATCGAGGAACTAACATGTGCCTAAAATAGGTGTCTAATAATGCCATGACTATTTCTTTTTTTTCTAGTTCACCATCAAATCATATATCTATTTAGATGGATGTCATCCTTTTGGTGCAGTCTTCAAAGGCTAGAAATCATGTCATACTTGACTAGGAACAATACCATTTTGTGCACGCAACCTCTAATCTAAAACCCAACAATACCTTCCCTATTAATAAATTCAGCAACAATGCCTCTGTTTGTACTTCAAACATAACAATCCTAAATACAATCTATACACTTTGCTCTATGTGTTACGTGTTTCACTTTATATTCAGTTAATGTCATTGTTGCACAATCGCTAAGCTAGCAATGTAAGCATCATTTCCACCTGAAAATGTGGTTGCGTGCCCAACCGCAACCGAGGCTAGCTGTTTTGCTGGCTTTGGCAAACTGCAGCTAATGTTTAACAGAACTTAAAGCCCTCATTTATATGATTGATTTGTTGTGAAAAGAAATACTTTTGCTCATCTGTATGGCTATTTGTTTTCCAGTTGATTTGCACCGATTAAAAGCGCCTTCTAGCGAATATAACCGCACACGACACGACTCAGGTTCATCCGTGGTGGAGGGCCGTTGGATTGGATCGAGCGGACGGTGGGGATCAGCCGACTGCAGAGAGAAGTTTTTGCGGATCGATGCGGTCAGCCCTGTGCCTCTCTCTTTCCTTTTCCTCCCTCCCGTTCCCGTCCCCTTCCGGTCTCCCCTTCCTCCAGCGTCGGGGTGCCGACCACCGCCGGCCGCCGCCGCCGCCGCCAGGTGCCAGGAAGTCTTCCGGAGCGAGCACCCGCCAGGTACGCCCACCCGCTTCTATTCTCTTCCGTTCCTGCTGTGCGAAACCGAGCACCCAAACCCTAGCCTAGCCTAAGCTATTCGCTCGTATTCTCATCAGATCTCATATACGGAGTAATAACTACAAGTGCATGTACGTGGTGCACATGTAGGATTATGCCTGCTGCTAACATGGATTCGATTTTTGCAAACAATTATTGGGTGTACACCCATGTCCGTTGTTCACTTCTAACGGTTCCATCGTGCATTTGATGTGTACAGTAGTACAAATCCAATCCAGTGGAAAAAGTAACAAATATATCTTTAAGCAATCACATCTTGCTCCCAGTTATAAGCATTCTTGCAAGGCGGAAGTGGCCATTGATACGCTTTGCTATCGGTGCAGGACACATCTCCGCTGCAATGGGTGACTACACGATCCAGATCAGTACCAAGCTCATCGACCAGCTTGCTCGCGATGATGAGAAGGTGAAACGGAAAGCCAGGAAGCCCAAGCCTAAGAAGAAGCCCACCGTCCAGCCACATGAAGAGCCCCTTGAATTCCAGAGCGAACCACCCAAGACCACCAGCCCTGCTCCTGCTCCTGCTCCTGGGTGGCCTCTGCAGCCTCCCCCGATGTTTCTGCCCATGACCCCTGCTCCCCCGCCACCCCCGGCCACAATGCCGGAGGTGGAAGCCATCCGCTCCATCCTGAAAGAAAGCGAGGCGCTTCTCGAAAAGGTGGAGAAGCAGGAAGCTGGGGCACGCCAAGAGCTCAGCAAGAGAGCAAAGGAGCTGCATGACAAGGAGTTCAAGCTGCCGTACCAGAACCCCATGCCCTGCACCCAGGAGAGGGCAGGCTGCCTCGAGTGCTACAAGACCAATGCAAAGGAACCGCTCAAGTGTGCTGAAGCAGTCAAGAGATTCGAGGCGTGCGCTCGCATGGCCACCAAGAATGCTGCCGCAAAAGCCGATTAGTAAGTAGCCCGTGAAGCTTTGTGAGTTGGGGCGAGCTGATATGCGGACTCTGCGTTTTCTATTGATCTTTTGAGTTGAGTTGATTCAAATAACCAGGGATTTTCATGGGACCCACCCACTGTAGATTTCTAGTGCCACTGCACTGGGCTACCTGAGGCAGCGCAGCCTTGAGCTTAGGGAGTTTGCATATGTTTGTTACAATTGGTATATCAAATTGCTGGTGCAAAGGTTTTTGTCTGAAAGATATACGGATCTTTGTGTGGGAATGTTATGCACTAGCCACACTGCATGGTTTCGCTGTGTTCTATGGTATCATTATGGGCTATTGTCGTACTCTTGTGTGCATTCCTCTGTTTACCTCTTTTCCTTGATTTGCACAACGCTTCTATGGTGTCAGCATTGCCATTTTGCATTTCATTCAGCCCATGGGCTGTAGAATTATGTTCCAAGTGGATCAATATCTTTATCTCTTGTGCTATAGGAAATATTGTCCTGCTCATCTCTCATGAGATAAATGCTAGTGATGACTGCTTTTAGAATTCTGAATTCTGAGAATGGTGCCAGGCAGGCAAGGTGGTCTTTTTCCCTCCCTTGCCAGGCAAGGTGATCTTTCTTAAAATAAAAAAAGTGTCCCGTTTTTTGCAACTAAGGATCTCTAAGAAATCCCCACTTAATCTGTCTTTCCCTTTTCACAGCTAGAAGCCTAGAACATATATATGTTGTCGGTTAGCTTGCTGATCCGAAGAATGGAATGTATTCTATTACTAGATGGAATCTTTACTTCTAAAATAGAGTTTGTTTTGAAACAGAGACTTTATGTCTCTATATACTGTCATTATCATGTGTAAAGCAGGTACACATTTGCTCAACTGCCTTTAGTTCTCGTGCTTTGCAAATTCATTCACTCTGATTCAGCTATTGTCACTTTGTTTGCCCTGCCCAACTCGTTTCCTCTGTTGTTTTTGTTGGTTCATTATTTATATTCATTTGATCGAAAAAATAAATATATTTCTGGCCAATTGATGGACTTATTCAATTGGGCCAATGTTATTATATCCTCATGGGCTTTAGTAAAATATTGTCCTGTTTATCTCCCATGAGGCCATGACCATGAGATACCCTAGTGATGCCTGCTTTTAGAGCTCTGAAAGTCTGAGAATGGTGCTCACCAGGCAAGGTGACCTTTTTTTTAAAAAAAGGTTATGTCTCTTATTTTTTGCAACCAAGGATCTCTAAGATGTCTGAGCCTCATCTCCGATCCAAACGTCCATCCAGAAGGAGGAGGTCGCTCCATTTCCAATCTGTACAGAGGTGATTGCCTGGTAAAGTGGTAGTAGGGAACGCAGGATGTCCCAGTGTTTCCCATGAATGTCTCCTTTCATAGTTGATGATATGCAAAGAGCGTATGTGGCCTGTGAATTAGTTTCACTACAAGACGTGTTCTGTTCTGCGTCCCCAAGTCCTTGAAGCCCAAACCGCCCAGTTGTTCCTTGGGGGCAACTTTCTGCCAAGCCGGCCACCAGGCATTTGGCCGGCGAAACTTTACTGGTCTGCTGTTACCACTCTGGTTTGCTGCTCTGATGACTGTAGAATATATATTCCAGTGCTGTGAATTTTGTATTCGACCACACCGTTTGTCTTGAAACACAAAAAATTCTGTCTGAATGATGCCGTCGTGCGTAGGAGTGGTACCGATTTGCTCAACTGCCTTTCATTCTTGATTCATGTCTAAAATTAAAATTAAGGTGTTTTTTGTTCTATCTAAAATTGAAACTAGTAAAAAAAGGTTTCCTACTTTTGCAACTATATCTCTAAGAAATCGCCACCTAATTTGCCTTTTTTTTGGCAGCTAGAACATATATATGCTGTCAGTTAGTTTGCTGATTCGAAGCGTAGAATGTATTCTATTACTAGATCGAATCTTTGCTTGTACCCTTGAGTTCAGAGTTTATGCCTGTATACTGCCATTGCCATTTGTAGAAGAGGTACACATTTGCTCAGCTGCCTTTCATTCTTGTGCTTTGCAAATTCAGTCGCTCATGATTCAGCTGTTGTCAAAGAAGTACTATGGTTGCTCTGAGCAACTCGTGCCATCTACAGACCTCTGTTGTTTTATTGGCTCATTATTTGTATTCTTTTGGTTGAAATAAATATCCGGCCAATTGACTGATGAATTGTTCAATTGGACCATGTTATTATATGCTCATGGGGTTTAGGAAAATATTGTCCTGTTTATCTCCCATGAGATACCCTAGTGATGCCTTCTCTTAGAATTCTGAAAGTCTAAGAATGGTGCTGGCCAGGCAAGATGACCCTTAAGTCTCTTATTTTTTTGCATCCAAGGATCTCTAAGAAGTCAACACTTAATCTGCCTTTTTTTTTCATGTAAAACATATATATGCTTTCACCACTCTGGCCTGCTGATCTGACTAAAGAATGTATTCAGTACTCGAATATTTGCTTGTATCCTTGAGTTTCTTTACAAAAACACAGTTTATATGAATACTTCCATTGTCCTGTGTCAAATGTCTTCCATTCTTGTGCTTTGCAAACTCACTCTCTAGTGATGTAGCTATTGTCACACAGGTACTTGCTTGCCCCGTGCAACTCCTGTTATCTACATTCTTCTGTTGTTCTTTTGGTTCAATATTTATATCCTTCTGATTGGTCGAAATGAATATATACCCAGTCGATGATGAATTGCTTAGTTGGGTATTCTTAATATACCCAATTAAGAAACAGGGATACATTGCATGAGACAAATATATGCTTGCATTGTTTCATTCAGTTCATTGGCTGTAGAATTCTGTTTGAATTGGATCAATGCCATTATCTCCTCTTTCATTCTTGCTCTTTGCAAGCTCACTCGTGAGATTCATACACATTCCTCTGCTGGTTTGTTGGTTCATTATTTTTTTATATATCCTTTTGATCAAAATGAATATATCACCGGCCAATCGATGGATGAGTTGCTCAATTGGGCATTGTTAATATACCATACCCAGTTAAGAATCAAGAATATGTATGACATGAAATAAATAAATAAATAGTATATGCTTGCATTATCTCTTGTTTTTTTTTTGGTCCCCTGTTCAGTCTAAGAGGCAGGGCAGGGGAGGGGAGTGATCATAATTCGGAGTCGGGGCAGTTGCCCAGGACCTTGCACTCCAGCTCGGCCTTGCCCGCCGACAACCCGGCCACCATGCTGTGCCACCCTGCCTTGGCCTTGGCGCCTATCGTCTTGTGGCTGGGGCTGCTGGCCTCCTCGCTCGCCGCCGCCGGTGCCGGAGCTCCGTCGCCACCGCCTGTCGTAGTGTCAGCTTCCGGTGCATCAGCATCCTCAACCGTCGCTGCTGCCGGAGCTCCGTCGCCGCCACCGCCTGTCGTCGTGTCGGCTTCCGGTGCATCAGCATCCGCAACCGCGGGCGCCTCCGCTGCAGCCAGGGAGCGGTGCTCCATTGCTGCGGCCAGCAGCGCCAACGCAACCAAGGACGGCGTCCTCCATGCCTTGCCCATCGCCGTCCGGTCGAGGTGCAGCTGTGTGCTGTGTTGCTTGCTTTTTCGATCACCGGAAGCGATGGAGGAACGCGACACTACCAATGTTGTATAAATAATATGTCATTATTGTCAAGAGAGGTCGATCTGGGCCTAAAAAACAGCTGGTGCTGAGCCGCTGTGCTGTGCTATGTTTAGGAACTCTATTAATATAAGTAAATTGTTGGATGCTATCTTTAGCCTTTAGGAATGTATGCAACATCGATAGGAGAACAACGGCCAAAGCACAAGCATCCCCTTCTTTCTTCTATGGTCAGCTAATGTGTACCACTGCATATTTCTTGCTGGCATCATTAGGACTTTGTTCCAGAATTGTTTAGAGGAAAGGAATTAAAAAGTAACGAAGGTGTGTATACTGGATTGATATAACATTAATATGCATATATGTTGTCAGAGCTTATATGATGCCATCAGATCATCATTGTGAAAGTGAAATACACTACAAATTAAATGGAGAGAGATATTCAACTGAAGACAAGACATTTCACGTTCTCGAAACCAAAGGAGAGGAGGAGGATCGGAGAGCTGGGGGTGGCCGGGACTGGGAACCATACATCATACATATGGCTTGGCTTGCTCTTAGTCTTGTTAGCCTTATCTTCACAGGTACCTTGGCTACCTACCACCGTTCAGCTTCAGTGCATGTCATCACCTAGATATCATCCTTTAGTGGTGAACAAGAATCATCGTCTCATCATCACCACCACCATATATACGAGAAAGGCAGTGGACGATCATCTACGTCTCCGTCACGCGTGTACACATCAAATAAATGAATTTGTTGTGCATTTTTTTAGGAAACGAAAACAAACACATAATAAGGGACTCTCTTTTCTAATTCTCCCAAAATATCGATCCTTACGGAAATGTACATATAAATATACTCACTAGCTCTATGTACAAACAACCATCCCTTTATTAATAACTTGTTATAATTTCTCAAATGTTTAGTTAGCCAATTCAAATAATATTAAAAGTGTGCAAATACATTTCCGCCGAAATCAGGTACTATAATTGGTTTCGTTCTCTCGTGCAGTATATATGTATGTCTATATCTGTATCTATGAAGAAGCAACCAAATATCAAACTTTGAACAGTGTGAGGTCGTCAAAGTTATTATCAAATAATGTTTGTAATAAAAAGGAGAGAATATTTAATTTTGCAAGAGGCGGATGGATGCTGAGAAATTAAGTAGCTGCCTGAGATGGTTGTAGTAGTTGGGGGACACTGAATTAGGTTGAGTAGTATTGATGTTTATGATATAGGATGCAAGCATGACCTAACTAATGAGACGGATGGATCTAGGGTCCTCGATCCTAACTATCATGCATGCATGTCATCTTGTATAGCATTTGGGTATGGTAAAAGCGAGACGACACTTTGAATCTCCGCCATCTCTATAACACAAATTTAAAAACTACAATTTCTCCTTCGATCTTTTTCCTAAAAGAATTGTAATTCTCAATTTCCATAATGGACCAAATCTATATAAAAAAAAGCATATATGATAGGCATGGTTCTGAAAGTACCTTTAGCTAGAGACACATAAAACTTGTGAATTTATATAATTTATTTGTTGAATCTCATTATTCCCTTAATTAATCACAAAGTAACCGATAGAAAAAGTTCATGTAGATAATTTTGCTAATTAATAACTAGTCAGAATACTCAAAGAAAACACACAACGCACAATGTACTGTTGGCTACGGCATGTATAGCAGGGCTCTAGCAGCTACCATATATATATATATATATGCTTATACATATATACGGTAGTTGTTAGGAGAGAAATTATATATATATATATATATATATATATATATATATATAGAAGCTTGGAGAAGGCAAGTGAAAAGTACCTGAAGAAATTAATCAGTCAAGAATGAGTTGGTCTGATCCTTTTAATTTGCAAACAAGGGGGCAAAAAAAAAACTTTACATATCCATCCACCTTATTACGATCGACATACACATATATATGCTGATGATGAAGGGCAGACAGATCGAGAGGAGTCAGATGATAGAAGTAGGAAGACATGTAGTATACGTACAGATGATGCTGGAATGAAAAGAAAGACATGTAATATATATACGTACATACAGACGATTGAATTGAATCTACAACGACGACGACGATGGATCGATCGACAAATTAATAAAGCAGCTAGCTAGCTAGCTTAGGTGGCCGGTGATGGAGTTAGCTAGTCGCCGGTGGTGATGTGCACTCCGATGACGATGACGAAGATGGCGATGAGCGCGAAGTAGATGATGGAGTGGACGAGGATGGAGACGGCGCTGGTCTGCAGGTTGCCGAACTCCACGAAATGGTGGCGGCCGGGGAGCTGGAGCAGCAGCCCCGGCGAGAGGAGCACGAACAGAACCAGACCGATCACCACGGGGCCCCAGTCCGACATTTTCGAGAGAGATCGAGGAGCAGCAGCTGGATGGAGGCCGGAGTGGCTAGCTACTGGCCTACAGCTGGGGGAAGAAGAAGAATAGAAGGCCAGGTGATGATCGAGAGGCGCGTCGTGAGCTCTACCTCATCATCACACGCTGACGCTGGTATATGTGGCCTGCATGCTTTCGTTTGGTTTGCTGGCCGGTGCTCGCTCGCTCTAGGCAGGCTCTAGCTAGCTAGAGCTATCTCTGCATGCTTTCCATATTTCATTCATTCATTGCTATGCTTTGCTATGCTATGATATATGATCGATCCGCCTGCTGCTGCTGGTTCTGGTTCTGGTTCTGGTTGGTTGGTGATGTCTCGCTTTCCATGGTTGTTCCCACATGACATGACAATGGCATGTCGTCCCCAGCAGCCTCTCTTCCAATTAAATTCCTCTTCCTTCACTTCTAATAACCATATTATTATACTAATATGTATGTATGTATGTTAAAGAGATGTCCTTTTTTTTTTTGTGTGTGTATCTGTAACTCTGTATATGTAAACAGCTAGTAACACTACTTTTATTTCCTGATCATTACTTAGCAGCTCAGGGTGGTGGATGGAGCTAGCTAGTTGTCACCAGTTGACTACTTTATTAATTGCTTGCTTTCTCTTTCACTTTTCAGTAAGCAGGGCTAGCTAGCTAGCATTTGTTCTTACTAGAAAGTGAAGTATACATAAAGTGTGATACTAACAGACACTGAGAGGGATCTATATCTGGACAACCCTCCTTATCCTTAACTAATGTTATATACTACTCAATAATGTATATATGCGCTGAGCATGCAGCGCTGAGGAAAGCCTAGCAGCAAATGAGCCTTTGTTCAATTGCGTGGCTCGTCAACCCAGATCGACACTGATACACATTATATTCAGGTGTGCCATTTGGACAAATTTCAGAGTATAGCCATTAGTATTCAGGCTTGTACGTGGCACTCGATCTCAACATATATATTAATATATATATAGTAGGAGCATGTATATATATATATATATATTAACGGGATCCATTATCTACTTCACCCACAATAATTTGGTCAACCAAATGCTAATATGCATGTTACAAAAAAGAGGACAACTAAAACATCTGTTAACTAGCAAACATGTCTATTATTAACAAATAATGGATTTTTGACTTGTCAACATCTCCAAAGATCCAATAAGATCATCATAACACTAAACTCTTGCCACACTTGCTTTCGATAAAAGCGGCAAAATCCAGCCGCGATGGTGGTAACTTTGTAATAGTTCTTCTTGTTACAAACTTATCCAACAACATATATTTCAAAGTTCTTTTGCTAGTGTTTGAATCTCATGAACTTGCTTTGCAATAAAACAGTCATAATTATTGTCTGCCCGGTTGTGATGTGATTGTATCATATCACTGTGATTTGTGTTGAGCGTACAGCTGTTGTGAGCTATCATTGTCATTTTTCTTTTTAATTAAGCCGCCAGTGATAAAATGCACAGTATAAATTGTGTTGACCTCCAACCTCCTCCTCCTTCCTGAGCACTGCACACTCAGAAAGTAACAAGCGCGTTCCCTTTCTTCTATTGTTGCGGACACTGTTTAGAAAAATGGTAGTGGGCCGGGAGTAGCTACTAGTAGCTCTCTCGCTCGTCTTCGGTTGCCCTGTGGTGATGTGTCAATTCTTGATTAGGACTAATAACAGCTTTTTTTTTATGCTGTGTGTGTGTGGCGTGCGTGCAACACCAACCAATGCAAATGAGGCAGCCAAGTAATGCAATGCAAAGCGATCGTAAGAGTAGAGCAAGGAATCTTGTTGTCGTCTCTCTCTCGCCATGCCCTGCTGCCTCATCGGATGAGCTTGTTCTGCTAATAGCTTATCATTATTATTATTGCAATAAGAGACGACGACGACCAATCGATCGACTGCACATGCTGACATGCATATATACCATGTCTGTCTAGATCGAAGGGACCAAGCCAGAAAAAAAAATAGGACGAGCTGAATGAAAGTTGATGCTTAGATGCTCACCGGGATACCGGATACCTGGAGCATGCTGCAGCCTGCGACGTGCCCTTGTCCACTAGCGCTGCGTCTAGGTCTGTGTCCGCCGGTCCTGCCGCCAATGATTGCTTGCCAGCCTGCCCACTGTGTCAGGCTGCTCATCCGCTGGCCGCCACACTTGGTTGCACACTCACAGCTTGTCGTGTCACTCGGCTTCACGACTAGGTCTGGCTGCTCGCCGGTCGTCGATCGTGGCCTCGCTAGCTTTCCCCCGCATAGCCGTACCCAGGAGTCGTTGGTCCGTTGGTTGCGTTGCAGCGTAGTCACGTCCATCGCCCACTAGGAACTGTGTGACGCCGCGTAAACAGGAAGGAACACTCTATAGGAATGAGTTAGGCCGTGGTGAAGGGAACACTCTATAGGGATGAGTTGAGGCGGTGGGCTGGGAACTAAGAAGTTAGAATTGGGTCTTGTGCCTTAGATGAATAATTCTTTGTGTCTGTTGGATTGCTTGCCTAATTAACAAAAGAGAACATCTTCTACTCCCAATAAATTCTAGCCCCTCCTACATTGTACATTTACAATCTCAATTCCTTCTACCTTATATATGCACGACTAAAATTTCAACAGAATATTATAGAGATTTCATGTACTCGGACGGTAGGAGGGGCTCGAGCCCCTCCCGCCCCACTGCTACCTCCGTCCCATCTGATATATACAGCGAAACACTAGTGCTAGTGTTTTTGGATCCTAGCTTGTGGCTAGCTAGCTAGCGAATAAATCAGTTTCTTCCGGTTACTAAATAAGTTGTGTCATGCTTGCTCTGCAGTAGTGTGGTGCGTGTAGCCTAGCTTGCTGGCTGTACATATGCATCATACCATACTACAGTAGTACAGTGTGTTCAGTGCAGAATGCAGAGAGAGTACGTTGGTGTACGTACGGTGAGAGAAAGAAACAATAACTTGATCTGTTCTTACTAATAACTCCTCGCTCTCATCATACTACAGTAGTTTGTTACTGGCATGATCATTCTTTGATCGATCAGTAGTGATTCAATAATAATTAAGTATATACATGCATCTGAGGATATGACTGTATATACTGAATTATAGGTGCCGAGAGCTGGATCTGGACGCCGATAGATGGCGACGAGGAGGATGCTGGCGTCGAGGGCGAAGAAGAGGATATGGTGTGGACGACGATGGAGGCGACGACGCTGGTGTGGAAATTGCCCAAGGCGATGAGCCGCGACTTGGCAGGCACATCTGGAAGATGAGCCCTATGATGAAGAGCACCAACGAGATGAGCACAGGTGCCCAGTCCTGCATCTTCAATTCGATCTTCTTCTTCTTCTTCTTCTTCTTCTTCTTCTTCTTCTTCTTCTTCTTCTTCTTCTTCTTCTTCTTCTTCTTCTTCTTCGTATTCTTCGTATTCTTCGTACGCGTACGTACGTGTTCCTCTCTCTCTCTCTCTCTCTCTCTCTCTCTCTCTCTCTATCTATCTATCTATCTAGACGTACAGGATGACTGTGGATGATCGAGAGGAGTCTACTAGTCCACAAACATGCGTGACAACGTGAGTGATGAGTCCATCCATGGCTATATGGCTGGCTGGCTTCGCTTTAGAAGTGTACGTGTACGTGTGCTTTAGAGTAGAGAGGCTGGCTAGGTAGCTTTCTCTTGCATATGCTGTGACGACCGTGACTATGCATTAATGCATATATATGCCAATTGGTGTACTAGTATGTGTGTATATAGATAGATTTTTTAGAACCAAAACTTTATTATGAGTACTGCTTGTAGTTCACTCATGCATATATATTATATTGATCACACCACACATGATAATGTGTGACGCTGCATTATTATTACATATATAATAATATATAGCCTAGAGATCGAGAAGAGATTTCCCAAATGAAAATCAATCAGTAGTAGGGCGGAATGGCGGCGGAGACGGCACATGATGGGGTGGTGCCGCAGTAGCTGGGCAGCTGCTGGTAGAGTCCACACATGGCCGCCGGCATGTTCTGGGCAGCCTGCGCCACCGCCATGGCCATGGGGTTGGTGAGGGCCGCCTGGGCCGCCACTGCCGGCAGCAGCTGCTGCATCAGAGCTGGCTCGTACAGCAGGCCGCTGCTGGCGGCGGCGGCGGTGCCCTGGAGCTGCATCATCATCTGCAGCTGCTGCGCGACGGACTGCTGCGCCACGCCGCACATGGCCCCGCACCGGGACTGCATGCCCATCATCCTCATCTGCTGGCACATCGTCATCTGCTCACGCTGCTGGGCGTAGTAGGGCACCGCCACCGGGCTGCAGCTGCACTGAGGCTGCCTCAGGTACTCGGCGCAGGGGTACAGCCCGCCGGCGCCGGCGCCCATCATCATCGTCGTCGTCATCAGGTCGCCGGCGCCGTACAGGCCCTGCAGACCCGCCAAGAAGGGCATCTGCAGAGCGGAGGCGCTGGCAGCTGCTGACAGAGCCAGGCACACGGCGAGAACGATGACCATCTTCATGCTATTAGCTGTTCTGTTACTGTTACTGTTAGACGATCCTAGCTCTCTACTGCTTTAATTTGCTGCACTAATAAATGTTGTCTCTGATCTAGAATTCTGAATGCGAGTCTGATGATAGAGTAGTGCATATGTGGGAGCTATTTATAGATGATCCATGGCTTGCATTCTCTGCAGCACCTGCAAATACTGATGATTTTGGAATACTGCACTGCATGACGTGGAAATACTAGTGCCTTTTTACGTGGATTTGGAATGTACATCATCGAGCTTCCTGCTTTCAGTTTCAGCACATATATGAACCAACTTTACATGTCAAGGATTGTCAATGAACTCGTATGCTTGTGAAGCTATCTTTTTGTAATGGCTTGTGTGTATGTTTGTTTTTTGTTGGGATAAATTGGGCTATATATGCTGAGCAGTATTGCTTGACACTTCAGCATGACTCATCATCACCATCAGTTCATTGTAGGTATATATACACCTTGACTAATCAGTATGACTCATCACCATCAGTTCAATTTAGGCACAGATACACCTTGCTGACAAATCAGCATGCATCATTACTCATCACCAATTCATTGTACATATGTGAAGGTAGCGTCCTCTGAATTGTGGCCTTGGTGAAACATAGCTTGTAATGTTGTGCTGCTTATTAGTAGGATATATATACCTTGGAATGATAGTGCCACTCCACATGACTTTATCAGTTTGCATGTATAGCACGTGAAGTTCTTCATGAGTTTGTTAAAAAGATTCTGGAGAGGAGAATGTTAGGACATGTGCATGCACAAGATGTGTACATCTACATATACATCGCCCTAGTATTGTGTATGCATCTGTAAACATCTTCCAAATTTGCGCTACCTCTAGACTCCCACAGCACAAGACTGGTGCCCGGCCTGTCCATATGAATATGAACTGGCATATATAACAAATCTATCATCACAACTCGCAATTAATACATTGCTCTGGACGATCAACAGCAAACAGTATGCCTCTGATTTGGGATCTTACTTTAATTCAAAATATTCTCTATAACTAGCATAGAGATAGCACCGCAAGTTCATAGCATCCGAATCAGCAAACTCAGGTGGGGGGAATATCGCCACCCATCCGAGGGGTAAGACCGACAACAGATGAGTAACACTTAGACCACTGGAAGCTCCCCACACTCGCTGATGACTACTTTCTTCTTCGGGCGGTCACCTCTGTCGGTCTCCTGTGACTCAATCAGCTTTACGATGTCCATCCCTTCCAGGACCTGGCCAAACACGACGTGCCTTCCGTCCAACCAAGGTGTCTGCATCCAAGGTGCTAGTAAATGAGAGAATGTAGTTGAAATATAAATTGTTGAAGTAGCAGAGGCAACAAAAATGTCCATTTTTCTGGTAGTTAAACAAGGTACAAGATTACCTTGACAGTGCAAATGAAAAATTGGCTGCCGTTGGTGTTCGGTCCAGCATTAGCCATACTGACCACTCCAGGTCCAGTGTGAACCACTAAAACACAAAATCAGCATGCCATCAGGATTAGCAGGGAACTAGAGACCACACAGCATATCAATACTATTTCTGATGTAGAGCATACATTTGAAGTTCTCATCTTTGAAGGTGCGTCCGTATATGCTTTTCCCACCGGTACCCTGCAAATGTAACTTCTGGTTAATCGCATGCAATAGTTGAAAGCTGTGTCTTCCAAATCAGTTTATCTCATTGTTCAGGTGTTCAAGCACAAAACGGATCTTTTTCTGTAGCGCTTTAATAACCAATCTGGTAGACTGTACACAAAGAATTCAGTGTCCCAACCTTATACTGCCAGTTGGGCCTCATAAAGTTGCACATGGAAAATGTGTTCATCAGTTTGAAAAACAACTAGATGCCAATCACTTATAATTTCATGAATTAAGACATTAATTGCAAAATGCATGTATGTGTAAAGACAAATAGATCATGGACATAATGTATTATGACAAGATTTTAGCAGCATCACAAAGGTTACTGTATAACATAAAGCTAGTAGAGTATCAAGGACAGTTCCTCTTTTTATTCATCACCAATTAAATTAAATGTCTGGCATAAAGTACTCTGAACTTCTGTAAATTCAATCCACTAACCCCAAAACGAGAAATATTTAGCCGAATAATCAACAAGATAAAACCATTACATTAAGCTTTAAATAATCATTCAATCTTTTGATAGAACATACGGAGACATCAGCATACATATATTCTTTAATTTCTCTGAACTGAATATGCACAGTGGAAAAAAATATATATATCCAAGTGCAGGACACCAGAGTTTAGTGATAGTAGGTGAAAACATACGTTGCCCTTGTCAAAGTCTCCGCCCTGAATCATAAAGTCGCTGATGACACGGTGGAAACTGGATTCCTTGTAACCGAAACCTTTCTCTCCTGCAAAAGGCAAACCTTATTATGCTTCTCTTCTAGGCAAGACAATACTCAAACTAAGAAGATTGCACGACAAGGTAGTCTAGGAATCCATCGCACCAGTGCAAAGAGCGCGAAAGTTCTCTGCTGTTTGTGGAACATCATCCCCATACAAGCCGATGACAATCCTCCCGACTTTCTTCCCCACAGGGTTCCCAATGCTTATGTCAAAGTACACCTTGTTTGTGATTTTGGACTGAAGGTCTGCTTCCTGCAAAAAGGCACGAAAACCAAATCAACACACTGAGATAACATAGGTTGTATACATGGACCGAATGCAACCACAAAACTGTGTAACTCGCAGTTTCACTTAAATGCAACTGCACATCTGCTTCCTCAGTGCAAGTAATGAATGGCTAATGTGGTTATAATGGCCGGTGCTCCCATGTACAATAGAATATATATAATGGAAAAAGATGCAAACTTTACCGCAGGCCCGGTAGCCACTCCAGCTGCTGCTATATAGATAGATATATAGACTAATTAAAGAAGAAGAAGAAAAAAGAAGAGACAGAGAGCAGGTACCCAGCAGCGTAGAGAGGGAAGGTACCTTGGGCTCGGCGCTGGCGGATGTGGCGAAGCGCGCGCGGCTGTGGGAGGGCGCCGCCGCGAGGCCCCCGGAGAAAGAGACGGCCTGCGAGGGGAGACGGGCGCCGCGGAGGGAGAGGAGCGGCGAGGGGGCGGCCTTGGAGGCGAGGAGGGACCGCTGCCCCGCCGAGCGCGCGACGGCCTGCAAGCAACACGAGGAGAGTGTCGGTCAGGCGATTGAGGGGTTGAAGAGATGGTGGACAGAGAGGAGGCGGAAGAGGGGGGCGCTAGGCTTACGAGAGTGGCGCAGGAGGTGGCAGCCGCCGCCGCCGCCATTGAAGGGGATGGAACGGAGAGGAAGAGGAGGGTTTAGGAGGATGGAATAGGGTGGGGAAGACTGTCTCCGCTCCACTCCGTTGCGGACGAATGGATAGATAGATAAGAAAAAGGGAAAACGGAGGAGAGATAGCCAAAATTCTCTTACATATGAACCCCCCACGTACCATGAAATTATGCTTGGATCCTTGGGTGTTTGTTACCTGAACCTGCTGAACTGCCCCGTTTGGCAGAGCTCCCAGAGCTGATTCTCTGCTGAATCCAGTAGGAGCTCTGCCAAACAGTTTTTCAGAGAGAAGTGATTCTCTGCTGATTCCGTGAAGTGATTCTCTGAAATGAACTAAGAGGCTGAGAGCTGAAAAAAGTAGCTTCCCCTGATTCTGTGAAGTGATTCTCCATCCTGATTTTAAAAGTTTAGGCTAAAGAATCAAAGAGAATCACTTTCAGCTATAGAATCACTTCTCTCAGAGAATCAGCTTCTATAGAGAATCAGAATCAGATAGAGCTCTACCAAACTGGCCCTGAATGGTAGCAAGAGTTTAGCCACAACGGCAACGCTACCAACTCAAACCCCTTCAAACAAGCCACCATTTCAGAACGATTGCAGCGCTGCTCATGTATACGGCCTGGAACATTTGGAAGGAGAGAAACAAGAAGATTTTTTTTTTATGGCAACCTGAAATCGCCATTGCAGGTTTTCGACCTCGCGAAAGAGGAATTGGAGCTCAGATGGTTAAGATGATCACCTGTGAGTCACTACTAGAAAACAGGCCTTTGGACGATCTATCAACTGAGCTTTAGTCTCGGCAAAAATTTGTGTCCGGGGCTAAAGACTTTTAGTCTCGGTTGGTATTACCAACCGGGGCTAAAGGTCCAGGACCTTTAGTTCCGGTTAAAGATTCACCTTTAGCCCCGGTTGGTAATTTTAGCCCCGGTTGGTGTTACCAATCGAGGCTAAAAGTCCTTCCCAGGTGGATTCAAAAGGAAAACGTTCAGAACTGTATCACGTGAGTTGTGTAGCTCAGTTGGTAAGCGTGTCTGAGGCGAGAGGTGTTGAGTTCGAATCTCACACAACACACATTTATTTTTTCTCCCTGAACCTTTAGCCCCGGTGGGAAGCACCCGGGACTAAAGGCCGGGACCACGGTGGGAAGGACCCTTAGTCCCGGATTCGTAGCCCCGGTTGGGATACCCGGGGCTAAAGGCCCAATTCTGTAGTAGTGAGTTGTTGACACCTTTACATTTGAACACATTTGTTTAGACCATCATGAACACATGACTTAATTAAATTGTTGGTTAGAGATTTGCTGGGAAGTATAGTGTCAGGCAGTAGCTGCGTTTGTTGGTGTGTTTGTTTACCTTGACTTGATTGCCAGGCCATCACCAGGGATTTTGAGGCCCTGGAGCAAACTAAGAAATGAGGCCCTATAATATACTAGTGAAATACAAATACTCGAGATATATTTGGATTCCAATATAAAGTAACAAGTGCATCTTCTTAATCTCCAGTAAAAAAAGCATCACTCGTCTGGTGTTTTTTGAAACAAAATCTTCAATTATATCTTCATATTTAATTTGATATTGTCCGAAACATCATTGAGAGTACTAGCTTAGCTCAAACCTTAACCGTAGGAGGTCAAGAATAGAAGAAATGGGCGCCTTTGAAAGGAACACATGCCAAATCCAGTTGTTCTAATGCTTCATGTTGTAGGCATGGCACTCAAACATGCTATGAGCAGCACGCAAGGGCTTCTTATGGCAATGGAAAACATGCATCGATTTATTTACATGTTCATTCACGTGCTGTTCTGCCTGGACCGGACTTCCTTGCTGCCGTGCACGTTATCTTTGTTGCAAAGCTGCTTATTCACTCCCACAGAATACTATTAAAAAGCTAAAATCAGCGAAAATAAGTTCATCTCACAGAATACTATTAAAAAGCTGAAATCAGCCAAAATAAGTTCAAACCAACATGTCCAAAACAAATAATACTGTGCGACCTTGCAATCCTTGCCCTTGCACAACTAGGGCGGCAGAGCCCTGTGCTATTTTTATCATTGCCAGATTGCCAGATATAGATGATGCTGAACTTTTGAACGGGGGAAAGATGCGTTTTTATCATTGCCAGATATAGATGATGCTGAACTTTTGAACGGGGGAAAGATACGCCCAGTGAATGGCATATGTTGTACAGGTACAACAAATCATACCGTACTCAGGCTGAACCCCCAAATCAGTGCAGAGATGCACAACATGAAAAGCAAGATGAATGCCAACAGATCCTCATATATGTATGTTGGTCTGTAGTATGTACAGCCATACAGGGCAGAGCACAACCAAATACAAGAGGCGCATCTTATTATGTCCCAACAAATTCGATTCAATCAGATTCACACCGTCCACAAGTCAAGTGACAAAAAATCGAAGTGGTGCGGTAAATAAGAACATTTTACAGCCAACTGTAGATATCATACGACTTTCTTTACAACGTTGACTCCAAGAAACGTGATTCTATTTAACTAGGTACGAATGGATGCTTGTGGTACTGTAGGCAACCCTAGCTCATCCTCCTGCACCAAAAGGGAATGTAAAACAAGCAGGTTATTATATGGATCCATCATGGCAGGCAAGCAAACTAGAAACAAATCCCAACTGTAAGATTTTTCCATGCTCGTGGGAGCCTAGCTAAGTTGGTCAGATGTTGATACTCATTATATCCATGTTCAAATGGAATTCAGCTAACCCGTTTTCTACCAGGGATAAAATTTTGAAAAACATGGGTCCATGTTGCACTTGGCTTTGATATTGTTCTATGAGCTAATTGGTGGATAGTGCACATGATGAAGATAAAGAAAACCACATAGCTACCATGATGATTATAAATAAAAGCGCCACTAAAAATCGAAGTATGCAACATCTAACATCATTCTCTCACAAAAATTCCACTACCTGCTGCTGGTTTGCTGGGACTGGTGCATGGCCAGTTGGTGCAGCAGGTAAGTTGAGTTCAGATTCTTGGTCTGGTTGGAGGTAAGATGGGACTGACTCTGTTTCAAAGTCCATGTCAGCTTCCAAAGCATCGAGCTCTGCATTTTCCAAGAAACAAAATGAGGAAAGCAGATAGAGAAATGAGTTTGTTTTATTCTTCGTCATGAAATCTCTGTAGCAAATGTATGCAGTTTGAGAAAATACTTTGCTGTTTGATAATTATTATCCAAGAGAAATCAAACTGCCAATATGATTGAACCGTACCCCCCATAAGTTCTTCCTCATCGATGTCATCAGGGACGTTGTAGCTTCTGCCAAGAGTTTCTTGAATTTCATTGCTCACGTCCATAAGATCCATCATCTCATCTTGCATGCTCTATGGATCGTAGGAGGTATATATTCAGATGCAGCATCAATCAAACAGGAAAATGAGCAACAAAGTGGAAGTGCATGTAAGGTGTGAATACTGAAAGCATGAGGAATCTGGTGAGAGCAAGACGGGAGAATGGTAAATAGCATACATCAATATCTTCAAGCTTGACAGTCTTCATCATCCCTTTGAGCTCTTTATTGGCAGCCTTCATTGCAGTCATCTGTCCAATGAAAAGCACATGAATGTAATGTAAGCCCCATAGGCTAAAAGGGAGTACAAAAAAAATCAAGGTTCTTCTTAGGGGCATACAGTTTGCTGAGCATCTTTAAGTCCCTCTGCGGCAAAAGCAACTTGGTCAAGGTTATATGTTTGGTTGTAGAGCATATCACGCTGCCCCTCGTACCTGCAAGGAAAATATAAAAACGGGGGGTGAAGATAGGAACTAGTATCCATTAAGGGACAGAAGATTCTCTAAAATTTCTTTTTCTGGAAATCTAAAAGGATGTACTAAGGTGGAGGGTATAAAAGCAATTCCATTTTGTGACTTCGTCCAGTCATGACGCATTTGAGGAGTTTGTTGTTTGCAAAATTGGCATGACCACACCTCGGGAAATCAATTTATATTAGATATTAGATATTTATTTATACTGGTATGGCAGTATAGACTATCTATAGAAACAGGATCAGGATAACCAAAAGGTCTTTATTATCAAGCAAGACAGCAGTTGTATGTTTATGGAATGCATTGATTGATTCAGCATAATCCAAGCAGTTAACTAAAGATGAGTAGATAGATGCAAACAAACATTGAAGGTAGGTAGGTAGGTTGGCTGGGTGTCTCATGTATGGTAAATAAAGTAGTCATCCCGCAATTCTCGTAAGGCAACGTATCATATGCAACACAGCTTCGTGTGCAACCTATGCAACCACCAATTAAGGCCACACGATCTAGATCCAACGTTTGATGTTTTTTTCACTTAAACCCCTCCACCTGGATACACACGGGTTAGATTTAAACCCACGGGTGGAGGGGTTTAAGTGAAAAAAACATCAGACGTTGGATCTAGATCCTGTGGCCTTAATTGGTGGTTGCATATGTTGCACACGAAGCTGGGTTGCATATGATACGTTGCCTTCTAGTAAATGGTAGTAGTAATCTACTCCCTCCGTCCACAAATGATGTTCGTATTAGACTAGTCAAAAAGTCAAACTTTATAAATTTTGACCAACAATTAATCAAATTGTATAAAAGTTTAGAGTATAAAACTTACATCAATAGATTCGTGTTAAAAATGTCTTTAAGATGCTATTGAGTTTTTAGCCACCAACTTTATATTATAAGAGAAATTAATGGTCAAAGTATATTTTGTATGACTCTTTGACTAGTCTAATACGAATATCATTTGTGGACGGAGGGAGTATATACTAGTGCAGAGAACTAGATAAGGAGGAGGGGTCGGGGGATGGGTGGCTCACATCCTGCGCTGCTTGAGGACCCTCATGGCCCTCGCCTTGACGGCCTCCTGCGCGGGGCCTGGGCGCGTCTTCTTGATCTGCTCCTTGTAGCGCGCGAGCTCGGCGTCGAGCTTCTTGATCTTGTCATCGACGGTGTCGCCGCGCTTGGTGATCTGCAAGGAGGAATCGTTTTTGATCGATTGATATAGATTGTTATGAACGAATCTGCAAGGATTGAATTGATTTAAATACAATGATGAAGGGAAGGAAGGAACTTGTGGTCGATGATACGTACTCTGTCGGTTGCGTCCTGGATGGTAGGCGGCGGGTCCTTGTTCTTCTTGGCGCCGAAGATCTTCTTCATGTCGCCGGCAGGGAGGCGGGCGGCCTCGGCTTGCTTGCTGTGTACCGGATTTGATTTGTATGGGATGCGATCCCCAATCCAATTTTCTCGACTGATAGATAGGCTAGCAAAGAAAGACAACAGTTGGAATCGATCGTAGTACGTACGTACTAGTATCAAGGAAGGAAGGAAGACGAGGAACGCGCAACGCAAGAGAAGAGGGAGCAGGAGAGGGGAAATTTCCGTGCAGTTAAAAGTCGGTTGGTTTCGGACGGAGAGGGGAAATTTCTGGGTCTCCTGACCTGACCTGACCTCTCGTCGGGACGCTTCTCTCTTGTCTCGGCCACAAGCCACACAGCTCCGGCTGCCGGCCGCTCGGCCCCACCCAGACCCCCCAAAACCAAAGGGTTGACTCCGCCCAAGCACAGCCGATGGGTGGAATCAGGCGGAGAAGCGCGTGGGATCCGGCGGACCGGCAGCCTGATCTGACTCGCAAACTCTTCCCCGGCGTGCGCGAGCGGATGGAGGACAGGGGGAGTGGCAATCACCGACGACACCCCCAGGAAACGCGACAAGCTTCGCGGCCCGGTGGCGGGCAGGCCGGCGGGGAGGGGAGGGGGGAGAGGAAGAGAACTTTTTTTTTTATTAATAACCCAATTAAATAAAAATTGCATAAACAACACTGTCATTTTTTTTTTGCAAAACTAACCATTTTGCCGCGCCGTCCCCAATGGCGCGGCAAAAGCGCTAGCCGCGTCATGCATGGCGGCGCGACAAAAGCGCCACCGTGGCACCGCCCGGCCACGCAGGCCCGGGTGGGCCCCGCTCGTTAGTTTGTCGCGCCAGGCGGGCTGGCGCAGCTAGTGCGTTTGCCGCGCCAGGCGGCCTGGCGCGGTCAACGGCTTTGCTGCGCCAGGCGGGGTGGCGCGGCAAAGCCGATCTAGATCTGGCCGTCGCGCCGAGCTTTCCTCCTCCTCCTGTGTCTCCTTGCCCGCAGCGCCGCGCCGCCGCCGCTCCGCCCCGCGCCGCGCCTGTACAGTGCGCGGCCGCCGGGCCCTGTCGCCGCCCCGGACGAGCCAGGGCCGACCAGCGCGCCCGCGGAGGAGGCCGGCTAGGCCAGGCGGTGGTCGGCCGCCCGCCACCGGACCGGCGCCACCCTTCACCACCCTCTCCACCACCCTCCACGACCGGAAGGTAAATTTTTATCCTTTTTCGTTTTCTTTTGTAGTTTAAGTTTATTAGTTAGTTAGTTAGGTTAGTATTTTAGTTAGTTACTTATTTATTTGCTTAGTTAGTTATATAGTTTTTTAGTTATTTATATAATTAGTTATCTAGTTAGTTAGTTACTTAGTTAGTAAGTTAGTTAGGTTAGTTAGTTTAGTTTAGGTTAGGTTAGTTAGTCAGTAAGTTAGTTAGTTAGGTTAGTTCAGGTCAGGTTAGTTAGTTAGTTAGGTTAGGTTAGGTTAGGTTAGGTAATTTAGTTTGTTAGTTCGTTAGTTAGGATATTTAGTTAGTTACTTAGTTAGGTAAGGTTAGGTTAGGTTATTATGTTAGTTAGGTTAGTGAAGGCAACTTAGTAAGTAGTTACGTTATTCTTTACTTTTGAGAAGATCATCACTTGACCTTAGTTCCACTATTCATTTTGTAGATGAACACTGTATTCAGATTGTTTTATGGAGGCACAGTTAGTACACGAGATGAGTTGTTTGATGATAACATGGAACAAGAACTCGAAGTATTTGATGAGCGTCCTCCTTTTACGGAGCTTATGTTGCGTCTGAAGGAGAAGTTTGATGGTGATTTCTCGTTGAAAGGGAGATTTGACAGTGGCAAGATTAGGACGAACTATGTGTTGATGCCCTTGCGCAACCAGGCTGACTGGGCAAAATACCAGACGCTCGTTATTGCATCCAATTCGACCATGGCCGAGATCGTGGTAGAGGACGGTTGGAGGAAGCAGGCAGAGGCGTCCAATGATGGCAACGAAGGTGAAGCACAGGAGGTAGGGGATGATGACGATGCGGCTCCGATGAGTATGGACGTTGATGGTCACCCCACGCAGGAGACGGTGTATCCATCTGGAAATGCCCACGATGACGTCGGTCAAATAAACAATGATTTTGATGTGGCCGACCTAGAGCGGCTGGAGCAAGAGGAGCAGGAGGCACAAATGTTTGATGAAAACTATGATTCTGATGATGATTCAGATTATGACGAAGAAGAGGACAGTTATATTTCTGCTATGCCTGAGCCGGCTCGTGCTATTCCACAACCGGTTCGTGCTATGCCACAACCGGTTCCTCAGAATATGCATCCTCCAGGGAGACTAGTCACTGATATACCAGAGGATCATACACACTTTGATGCGTGGAGGCGTTTGAGCGAAGCGAGGTATTATGTTCCGCCTGATCCTTTGACTGAGACAGAGCTGCAGCAATTGAGGTCGGTTAACATGCACTTTAGAGGCGTTCCAAGTTATAGGGATGTCAGTATGGTGGACCAGGCAGTTTGTGATACTGGATTGAATCTGTGCAAGCAAACACTGCATAACCATACAGATTGGATTCTTCAGAAGGGTATGATTTTCAACACTATGACTGAGCTGAAACTTTTCCTTCAGAACTATGTTGTGCATCATCATCGACCGTACACGGTCAGCCATTCTGATATTAATTTGAGGTACCACGTCGAGTGTTTGAGTCTTGGTTGTCCGTGTAGGCTGAATGCTCGCAAGAGAACTGATGGCAAGTGGAGGATCAGTAAAGTAGTACAACCGCATACCTGTTTTACAAATAAGGGACAAGAAGAACATCCTCAATTGACGGCAAGATACCTTGCACGGCGTATTTTGGCATTTGTTGATGATGACGCCGACGTATCTGTTTCAAAATTGATTATCTCCATATTTGGATTCACAGGCTATAAGGTGACTTATGGAAAGACGTGGCGTGCGAAGCAAATCGCCCTTGCAATTCGTTGGGGTGGTTGGGATGAAGCGTACAACAGGATTCCACGGATTTTGTGTGCAATGACATACTATAACCCTGGCCTAAAATGGTTTACACACACCAACGGGCACTTTATGGACCGCAACACCTGCAAGGTTACACATGTGCTTCAGCGTGTATTTTGGTCTTTTGCACAAACAAAGCATGTGTATCAGTACTGTCGTCCAGTCATACTTGTGGACGGTACTTTCTTGACCAGAGCGTACAAGGGTGTGTTGATGATGACGGCGGCTGTTGATCCCGAGGACCAGATAGTTCCAATTTCTTTCGCCTTGGCTGAGGGGGAGAACGTTGAGTCTTGGTCTTGGTTCATGGCCCTGCTACGGATACAAGTGTTAGGGCCTTCTCGGACAATATGTTTGATTTCGGATCGTCATGTTGGGTTGCTTCGTGCCGCAGAGGAGGAGATAGAGGGTTGTCCTCCTCTAGTGCACAGATGGTGCATGCGTCACTTTGCCGCCAATTTCTGGCGTCGGCAGAGAAAAAAAGAGGTTTGTGCCAAGGTGAAAGAGCTATGTTGTGTTAAAACTGAGCACAAATTCAAGGAAACAATGGAAGAGTTGGACAAAATGTTAAACAGTGCTGCCAGGGCCTGGATCGAGAGACAGATGGAACACAAGGAGAAGTGGGCGCTTGCTTACGATGAGGGCGATTTCCGGTTCGGCATAATGACCACCAACTCATCGGAGTCTTTCAACAAGGTATTCACGGGTGTTAGAGCCTTGCCCATTTCTGGAATCGTTGAGTACTCGTTTCACAAGACCAACGAGTACTTCGTGAAAAGGTGGTCCATTGCTCAAGACAACCTACAAACGGATGGTGAATTTGGAAAGGCGGGAAAGGAGCACATTCAGGAAAATGAGATCTTGGCAACGCAGCAAACTTGTGAGGCTTATGGACCAACCAGACAAATCTATAATGTCCGAGCAAAGGGTGAAACTACCATGGGCGGGGAACGTTATGGTGGTCGCAACTATCGGATCGATCTTGAAAGAGTGGAATGCAGTTGTAACGTGCCGCAGATAATGCATGCCCCTTGCTCTCACATGATTGCGTCCTGTAGAGCGCGCGGATATAACTACAAGGCCGTACCATATATGTCCGAGTACTATCGCCGGAGCAACACCGTCGCAATATGGCAGAGCAGCTTCGAGCCTTACCTTGATCCCACTCAATGGCCTCCATACTTGGGTAGAGACTTTATGCCTGATCCTGAGCTGCTGAAGGTAGGTAAGGGTAGGAGGAGGAAGAAGAGACTAAAGGGGGACATGGACAATATGGATAGGTATGGCGGGGGGACTTCGACCAGACACCAAGCACGAACCTAGGCTCTGTTTGCCACATGCCAGGGCATAATGCAGCCTTCCATCGTAGACAAAGACAACAGGTGTACAACAACACCACTTGATTTGTATCTTTACTTATATTAATTATTTGAATGTTTTTGTTATTTTTGTACATATGTCTTTCATTTGTTTTAATGCTTTATTATTTTAGACGCTGTACTAACCTGATCGCATGTTTTATTTAAACAGGATGGCGAACCCTCCGGCGTACCCTCTCCTTGAGCCGTACTACGACGCTGAGCACCGGGCGCACAGGCTGACGGACTACGCCCCTCCGGAGCGTTTGACGTTGCTGAGACCGCGCACCCACCTCTGGCACCGGTGGGACAAGCGCTACGCACCCTTCGTACGACGCGCGGGCTTGTTGGTGCTGGCCCGCGTTGCCACCGACGCGGTGTGCCAGCTCGACCCGACGCTCCTGACCGCGCTGGTGGACAGGTGGCGTCCCGAGACGCACACCTTCCACCTCGCCTGCGGGGAGATGACGGTTTCCTTACAGGACGTGGCCAAGATTTTTGGTCTACGCCTGAGCGGGCTCCCCGTGACGGGGATTGTTGACTCGGAAAATCACGTGGATGGACACCGTCCACCAGTTCTGTGGTCGTAGGCCCCCGGACGACGCAGATGCCAAGAGGAACAAGTAAGCTACAATTTGTTTTTCTAATTTAGTTGCATACGATTGCTACTATCATGTCCTAACTTCAACTTTTTTAAAACAAACAGGAAGACTTCTGGGGTGCCTTCGTCGTGGATCACCGAGCACTTTGCGTTTTGCCCCCCCCCAACGCCGACCCACAGGTAGTGGAGAGGTATGCCAGAGTGTGGTTGTGGCACTTTATTGGGGCCTTCCTGTTTCCCGACTCATCGGGGAACACGATCAGCTGGATGTTCGTCCCTATCCTCGCACAGCCGTGGGAGAACATCGCTGGCTACAGCTGGGGGAGCGCTGTGCTAGCCTGGCTGTACAGACAGTTGTGCGAGGGGTGCCGGCGGAGGCAGGCCTCCTCTAGCTTGGGAGGGTGCCTGCCCCTGCTCCAGGTTTGGGCCTGGCAGCGGCTGCTTGTGGGTCGTCCCCGTTGTCGAGAGGATGCGGTAAGTACATACCTCTTGCGTGCGTGTGCTTTTACAAATTTACAGTCATTTAACTGATTCAAATTGGAATGCAGGTGTGGACACACGAGGACACCCGCCCCACTGCTCTGTATGTCTGGTCCACGACAGAGCCAGTTAGAGGCAACCCCCAGCGCCGCTACCACCAGTACACGGACTTGCTGGACGTCTTGACACAACACCAGGTAAGTCCGGAATGAGTTCATTTTTTACAGTGAAACAGGAACATGACTAACTATGTTTGTTCATTAAAAATAGGTCTGTTGGGAGCCCTGAGACCTGTACGACAACGTGTTCGACCCCGCCACGGACCTGGACCGTGTAGACTAGCTTTGCACCGTCCCTCTTATCTGCTTCTACGTGGTCGAGATGCACTTGCCCATCAGGGTGATGCGTCAGTTCAGCCTACGACAGGAGTTTCCTCCACCTCTTTTTAGCACGGATCAGAGGTTGCACAAGTAAGTATCGTGCACAATCATGTTCAATTACTCTAGTAAAATTCTATCTTATGCTCTAACATATGGGTTTCCTTTGTATTACAGGGTGAAGCGCCAAACCAGACGGAAGAACCCTATTGATTGGCGCGCGGAGCACGCCGATCATGTCCTCAGTTGGACAAACAGGTACCAGCAGGACGTTGAGCACGGCGAGACGTACGACCAGGGCGTCTTCGACCTGTACCTGCAGTGGCTGCACCGGAGCACCAGGTTGCACATTAAGCCACCGTACTACGAGGTCACCGCTGAGTCGGACGACGACGAGGACCCGTACGATGGTATCACTAGAGCAGCGACTCAGCCTGACAGAGCCCCTCTACAGAGCTACGTAGTAATATATCATGCCCTTCAACTCTTGTTTGTGTTTGTGTACTTGGTGGACTTACCCCCTCGACTTGTCTCGGCAGGCGTCGCAGCTGTCTCGGTACTCCGACGAGGCAGCGCAGCTTATACACCACACCAGCTCTACTAGGGACCACGGCCCGGTACAGGCTTTTCTGCAGGTATCATAACACATTCGATCCACGCCGGTAAATCTTAAGAAGTCATAAACTGTACTAATATATATTATTTCGTGATTTGCAGATAATCAGGAAGGGTTGCAGGAAGCTTGCTCAGAAGCTAGGGTGCATGGACACAGCGTGGGCCCCACCGCACCTTCCTCAGCCTTCGAGCCCTTTGGTGTTCGACACTGTCCCAGCAGCAGCAGCGTCGTCCGACGCCTGGACGGGAGGCACTTCTGCGGATCCACGCGGAAAAGGCACCACTATAGAGGAGCAGTCCGAGGAGGAGGGGGAGGACGAGGAGAAGCACGACGAGCACACCACACCACCCTACACAGCTAGTGTAGGCTACATGGCCCTCGGCCATAGCTCGCACTACGCTGGAGGGTCCTCCTCCAGAGGTGGCCCGCACCACTCCTCGGACGACACGGCGTGGCAGATACCTGGTGCATACCAGTACCCTAGTGGCTACTACACCGGTCCTGACTGGCAGGCTTGGCCAGAGCAGGGCGCAGCACAGGAGCTAGGGTACTCACAGCTAGGTGGAGCTCCACTACCTACTCACGAGGACGTGCAGGTACATAAGTTGGCCTCTGTACATTTAAGTTTGTCAGATACATTTAAGTTGTTTGCTAACATTTATTTGGAATGTTGCAGGGACCTAGTCAGACGCAAGGGTCACCACGCCGGCTGGCATGCGCACGAGACCGCACGGACGTCACGTTCACGCCCAACATGGACCTGTCGCAGCCGAAGCATCGGAGGCGGCCTCGTCAGCCGTACACACCTAGCTAGGCTTAGTGTTAGACTATATGGATAGCTGATGTATTTGTTAGATAACTTGTTTGAGAACCCTATTATGTACTGCGTGGAGTGTTAGCCACTTTGTTACTTTATGACCGCTATTACGTTTTAGTTTATTCAAATTGTGTCAATGTTTGGTTCCTTGTTATTGCGTTTGCAGAAAAATACAGGAAAAATGAAAAAAACACATTCTGGGGGCTTTGCTTTCTGGACCTCTTCTGAGGCTTTGCCGTGCCAACCCTGGGGGCGCGGCTGATGCTTTTGCCGCGCCAGGCGGGGTGGCGCGACAAATGCATTAGCCGCGCCAGCCCGCCTGGCGCGGCAAAAACGTCAGCCACGCCCCCAGGGTTGGCGCGGCAAAACCTGGCATCTCATTGCATAGCCTTTTCAGTGTCGTGTCCTGTCCTCATAAGTGCTCTACAGTTTTGATTCCGATAGACTTTTCAGTGTATAGGCTTTTCAGTACATAGGCTTTTCAGTGATTAGATTTTTCAGCGAATAGCCTTTTCAGTTGCAATAACTACATACTCTCAATGCAGCTGAGATAATTCACAAGTTCAAAACCAGGGCTCCGCCTATATAAACTCATTAGTGCCTTCCATATTGAACAACTTCATCAGAGGTTGCGAGGTTCGTAGTAGAGATGTCTGGAGGTTCGTCCAAAGGCGGGAGAGGAAAGGGTGGGAGGAAGGGACCTCCTATTGTGTGGGAGGGCTCTCTCGGTCCTGATTCCTTCTTAGAGGCACTATATGAGTTTCCCGTTGAGAGCAAAAAGGATTTCAGCCGGGGCCGTCCTCTTAGGGGATACGATAACCGCTTAGAGGACTGGCCAAAATGCCGCCATGGTGAGGACTGTTTGGTGTAGATGCTCCACGATGACTTGGAGGCAGGCCGACGTTTCTTCAAATGCCCGCGAGCATGGGTAACTTTATTTAATTGTTGTTGCTATGCCTCTCATGTTTGCTAATACTTAGTCATTTTGTGAATGTCAGTCTTCTATTTCCGAAGAAAATTGCGGGTTCACCAGATGGGTGGATCCTCCTCCAATATGGCCGCATCAGCAATACATCTATTATCTGTAGGGTCGTATCGACGACCTTGAAAGAGAAGTTAAAAGCATGCTCAAGGACTATGATGATGACGGCAGCGATGCAGGCGGTTTAGAAGAAGCAATATGTCTTGACCCATATTGCAACTGCCCGCATCACAAGAATAACGGGCCTCCACCGCCGCCGCCGCCACCACCACCACCCGCAATGAGAGGCTATTACGGTGAAGGGTCTACTCAGTTTGCTATTTGGGACCGCTTCTAGAACTACTTAGACCACTATGTGTGTGTTTTGTTGTGCCAATCAATTACCTAAGGCATGTTAGGATTAGTCTAGGACCTTTTAACCAAGTTACGGTAAAAGGTCCTCACATGCGATGTACTAGTTTGTTGTTCGTGTACTGGTTTGCTCTATTCTATTTCTCGTACTTTATCCCAGAAAAAATCGATGACACATGAACTACCGCAAACAATACAACAACATATAAAAATGTCGAACAAAGTGCAGTTCAAGACTACATAATCGAAGATCCGAAATAAACGGTACACGAAAGTACAAACCAACAGTACAATACTCAATAATGACAACAATGTTCATTACTCAATAATGACTACTTAACCTACCACACTACTGAGTGCAACGAGGCCACTTTCCCTTCCTCACAGCATCCGGATCCTGCTCCATGGTGAAAGTCTCTGTTTGGTTTTGGATAATTGATGTCACCTTGGGTACTAACCTTTGTCATGAAGTGTTCATTAGCTAGGTTGGTACATACCAAGTGTGGGAGCTAGATGATGACCATGGTATTGGCGGTGATGACCAAAAGATGGATCAAGTGCTCCACATTTGGAAAGAGAAGAAGAGAAAAGCAAAACCCTATGGAGATCAAGGCAAAGGTATAAATAGGGATTTTGTTTTGGCACTCAAGACACCATAGAGGGTGTGAGTGTGTTTAGGATAGATAGCCGTACTATTAAGAGGGGACTATCTCGGTGATTGCGGTTATCAAGTGCCACTAGGTGAATTCATACATGCATATGCATTGGGACCTAGTGTGCTAACCTCTAATCTTTTGAAAATGATTGTGAAAATGCTAACACACATGCACAAGATTGTATACACTTGGTGGTATTGGCACATTTGCAAAGGAAAATGTGTTGGAGTTGATTTGGATCAACTCGAAGAAGTTTCGGAGAAAGCTTCGGTTGGAAAAAGAGGAGCGATGGATCTTGGATTGGAAAACTGTTCTAATCCTTTGTGATTTGGATCTTGTATTCATGTGGGATGTGTAGCCCTCTGAATAAGCTTTCCAAAATGTCCAAGATCATCAAAATCGGAGTTCGGAGCTAAAAGTTGTGGCCGTTTTAGCGCGGAGGTCAGTTTGCTGAAGTCGGTAGTACCGACCCTGAGGCCGGTAGTAGCGACCCCTCCGTGAGCAGATCGCAAACTCTCTGTTCGGGGGAGTTTTTGGCCTACCGGTAGTACCGCCATAACCTCGGTAGTACCGGGATCGGTAGTACTGACCAGGGGGTCGGTAGTACCGAGGTTTGAAGGAAGTTTTGGAGGCTCTCTGGAAGTGGCCAGTTTTGGCCTGGCGGTAGTACCGCTATTATGTCGGTACTACCGCCCTCGGTGGTACCGAGGTCAGGAAGTTGTCTGGGAGCTCTTTGTAAGTCCCAGGATGACCTGTCGGTAGTACCGCCATAGGGCCGGTACTACCGACCGTCGGTAGTACCGACCTGGAGTCGGTTGTTCGTTTTGGTCAACGCTGTGTGCAACGGTCATAAGTTGTGCCGTCGGTTGTACCGGGCCTTGTGGTCGGTAGTACCGACCTGGCGTCGGTAGTACCGACCGCAGGCGCAGAAGCTCGGGAAAAGGGGGAACGACTTGCTGTCTTCTTCCCCCTCTTATAAATAGGTGGTGGCCGGCTAGTGGGGTCTCCCTCTTGACTTTCCAACCTCTTGAACATCCTCTTGAGCAAGATCTACTCCCTCCCACTCATCTCCTTGCTTGATAGCGCGAATCTAAGTGAGATCGAGTGGATCCAAGTGCATTTGCTTGTGAGTTTGCATCTAGTGGCACTTGGGGATTGTTGTTGCTGCGGGTATTCTCTTTACTCTTGGTGGTTGCCGCCACCTAGACGGCTTGGAGCAGCGGAGGAGCTTTGGCACGAGTGGTGATTGTTCGTGGCCATCTCCCGGTGATTTGTAAGGGGTATTGTGCCTTCCCCGGCGAAGAGCCAAAAGGTAACTCTAGTGGATTGCGTGTGTCTTTGAGTTACCTCCATTTGTGGGTTGGTTCTTGCGGCGCTCATTTGTTGAGCTAGGTTTGTGAAACACCTATTAGCCGCCGAACCACCAAGTGGTTGGTTGACACAACGGGGAGTAGCGTGCCGGCAAGCACGTGAACCTTGGGAGAAAATCTTTGTGTCTCTTGCCGGTGTCGGTACATCTCTCTATCCTTGCATTACTTTCGTTATCACTTATGTAGAGATATTTGTTGCTAGAAGTAGCTCTCTAATTAGAAGTAATTATTTCTTGCTAACTCATTATTTTAGAGAGTAGTAACATATCTTTTGTGTGACATAGTGATTATAGGTTACTAGAATTGTTGGATAGGTGGCTTGCAACACTTAGTAGAGCTAGAGCAAAAAGCTTCGCTTTGTAATTGTCTAACTAGTTGCTCTAAGTGTTTTGTAGAATTTTTATTAGGTTATTCACCCCCCCTCTAGCCATTTAGGACCTTTCAAGTGGTATCAGAGCCGTGGTCACCGTTTGCATAAGGCTTAACAACCTTCGGTGTTAAAATGGCTCAAATTGTTTTCAACCATGTTGGGGGCAAACCACCGTTCTTTGATGGCACATCTTTTGATTATTGGAAGAGAAAGATGAAGATGTATTTGGGTTCAATCAATGACAAGGTGTGGGATGTGGTTGAAAATGAGTTTGTGATTCTTGATCCTACCAATCCAGCACCAAATGACTCCATCAACAAGCAATGCAACACAATGGCGCTCAACACCATATACAATGCCATTGATCCAAAGGTGTTCGAGCAAATCAAAGATCTTGACAATGCAAGTGAGGTGTGGAAAAGATTAGAAGAAACATATGAGGGCACTTCAACGGTAAAAAGTGCCAAGTTGTACATGCTCAAGGACAAGCTCACCAACTTCAAGATGAAGGATGATGAATCAATTCCGGAAATGTTCTATAGATTGCAAGTGATCATCAATGATCTCAAGTCCTTGGGAGAAAAGATACAAGATGAAGACTTCACTCACCGGTTCTTGAGTTGCTTGCCTAAGAGGTTCAGGACACTTCAGACCATCATCTTTAGAGGAGGTTTGAAGAATGTGACTCCAAATGAGGTGCTTGGTGATGTCATGACCGAGGATCAATACAATGAAGATAGTGAAGAAGTGGTCAAGGAAGAGGACAAGAAGAAGAAAAGTGTGGCATTCAAAGCCACCTCATCTAAGAGCAATGGCAAGTCCAAGAAGGAAGAATCAAGTGACAATGGAGAAGCTAGTGACATTGATGATGAAGCCTTAGCTCTCTTTGTGCGCAAATTTGGCAAGTTCATGAAGAAGAAGGGCTATGGTGCAAGGAAGAGAAGAGATTACAACAAGAACAAAGACTATGTGAGAAGATGCTACAAATGCAAGAGCAAGGATCACGTTGTAGCGGATTGTCCCTACAATAGTGACAATGATGAAGATGAGAAGAAGAAAGATAAGAAGGAGAAGAAAGAGAAGAAAATGAGCTTCAAGAAGAAGAAGAAGGGTGGCTCATATGTTGTCACATGGGATAGTGATGCATCATCCGATAGTGAATACTCAAGTGATGATGATAACAAGAAGAGCACCAAGAAGAAGGCACTTGCAAGCATTGCAATCAACAACAAGCCTTCTCTATTCGACACTTCATCATGCTTCATGGCTAGGCCGACTAAGGTACAATCCGATGATGAGAGTGATAGTGAGAGTGATGAGGATGAGGAGCACTCAGAGGAGGACCTCATGGACATGTTAGAGCAAGCTCACACTTGCTTTGAGATGAAGAGGAAGGAGTGCAAGGATTTGCGCAAGAAGCTTAGTGCTCTTGAACAAACCCTTGATGAGCTCAAGACTACTCATGAGAGGCTAGAGGTAGCCCATGAGAAGCTTGGCAAGGCTCACACCAAGCTTGAAAAAGCTTACTCCTCCCTCCTTGATCAAGTCAAGGTTGATGACATTGTTCCAACATGTAACATAGGAGTAACTTGTGATATTCTTGATGAATCTTTTCATACTCCTATTGTTGTTGCTCCCACTAACGCTTCATGTAGCTCATCCACTACTACTTCTACTATGAGTGATGGTTTCACTTGTGATGCCTCACTAATGGTGGAAAATGAGACCTTGAAAAAGGAGGTCAATGAGCTCACTCGTGCCTTAGGCAATGCCTATGGTGGAGATGCCCGCTTGCTTAAGTGCTTGGGTAGCCAACGGTTCTCTCTTAACAAAGAGGGATTGGGCTGTACCCCCAAGAATGGCAAGGCAGCCTTTGTGACTCACAAGACTAGTTTTGTGAGAAGCAATGGTCGGTTTTGCAAGAAATGCAAGCAATCCGGGCATATAGAGCAATATTGCAAGAACAAGAATAAAAATGCTAATGTATCCTCAATTCAATTTGATTCTTGTTATTTGCTTACCAAGGGTGTAAATGGTGTGAAGGCTAAGTTTATTGGTGCTCCCATTGTTGGCCCAAAGAAGAAGGCAATTTGGGTGCCCAAGAGCTTAGTGACTAACCTTGGAGGACCCAAGCAAGTTTGGGTACCTAAAAAGAATTGATCTTTTCTTGTAGGTCAATTATAAAGCCGGAGGAAGGCATTGGGTGCTTGATAGTGGGTGCACTCAACACATGACCGGAGATGCAAGAATGTTCAATTCAATCAACAAGAATGATGACAATGGGATTGATAGTATTACATTTGGTGATAATGGCAAAGGCAAGGTCAAGGGGCTTGGTAAGATTGCTATATCGAATGACATGAGCATATCCAATGTATTGCTAGTAGAGAGCTTGAACTTCAATTTGTTATCCGTGGCTCAATTGTGTGATCTTGGATTCCAATGCATATTTGGAGTTGATGATGTAGAGATCATAAGTGTAGATGGCTCAAACTTGATCTTCAAAGGCTTTAGATATGAAAATCTATACTTGGTTGATTTCAATGCTAGTGAAGCTCAATTGTCAACTTGTTTGTTCACCAAATCTAGCATGGGCTGGCTATGGCATAGAAGACTTGGTCATGTTGGAATGAAACAATTGAATAGATTGATTAAGCATGATCTAGTTAGAGGCTTGAAAGATGTGGTGTTTGAAAAGGATAAACTTTGTAGCTCCTGTCAAGCCGGAAAGCAAGTTGGAAACACTCACCCTAAAAAGAGCATGATGAGCACTAGCAAAGCATTTGAGTTATTGCACATGGATCTATTTGGACCAACAACATACACTAGCATTGGTGGAAACAAATATGGCTTTGTGATAGTGGATGATCTTACAAGATATACATGGGTGTTCTTCCTAAGTGACAAAAGTGATACATTTGCTACATTCAAATCTTTTGTCAAGAGGTGTCACAATGAGTTTGAAACAACCATCAAGAAAGTAAGAAGTGACAATGGTAGTGAGTTTAGAAACATAAGAGTTGATGAGTTATGTAATGAATTTGGAATTAGACATCAATTCTCGGCCAAGTACACTCCTCAATCAAATGGTCTTGTTGAGAGGAAGAATAGAACTCTCATTGATATGGCAAGGTCTATGCTTAGTGAGTACAATGTGAGTCATTCATTTTGGGCCGAAGCTATCAACACGGCTTGCTATTGTAGCAACCGCCTCTATTGTCATCCCATGATGGAGAAGACTCCCTATGAGCTATTGAATGGAAGAAAGCCTAACATTGCATACTTTAGAGTCTTTGGTTGCAAATGCTATATCTTGAAGAAAGGCACTAGATTGAGCAAGTTTGAGAAGAAATGTGATGAAGGTTTCTTACTTGGTTACTCCACTACAAGCAAAGCATACAGAGTATGGAACTTGGCAAGTGGTACTCTTGAGGAAGTGCATGATGTTGAATTTGATGAAACAAATGGCTCTCAAGATGAAGAAGAAAATCTAGATGATGTGAGAGGAACTCAATTGGAAAAGGCAATGAAGAGTATGGACATTGGTGATATTCGGCCTAGGGAAGTGATTGATGTTGAAGATGACAAAGATAAAGTGCTCACTTCTCCAATTGTGCAAGCTAGTGGTTCTCAATTGCAAGATCAACAAGTGGCCAGTTCATCTCAACCGAATGATCAAGCAAGTACAAGCAATCAAGTTCAAGTGCTCCAACCAACCAATGTTGCAAGAGATCATCCATTAGATCAAATCATTGGTGGAATTCAGAGTGGTGTGCAAACTAGATCAAGATTGGCTTCATTTTGTGAACATTACTCTTTTGTATCATCCATCGAGCCAACCAAGATTGAAGAAGCATTACAAGATGTTGATTGGATCAATGCCATGCATGAAGAGCTTAACAACTTCACAAGAAATCAAGTATGGGAATTAGTGGAGAGGCCTAAGAACTACAATGTGATTGGCACTAGATGGGTCTTTCGCAACAAGCAAGATCAAGACGACATTGTGGTGAGAAACAAAGCAAGATTAGTGGCACAAGGATACACTCAAGTAGAGGGTCTTGACTTTGGTGAAACATATGCACCGGTTGCAAGATTGGAAGCAATAAGAATCCTATTAGCTTATGCTTGCTCCCACAACATCAAGTTATATCAAATGGATGTCAAGAGTGCATTTCTCAATGGCTACATCAATGAGTTAGTATATGTTGAGCAACCACCCGGTTTTGAAGATGACAAGAAGCCCGACCATGTCTACAAGCTCAAGAAGGCACTTTATGGTTTGAAACAAGCTCCAAGAGCATGGTATGAGAGGTTAAGGGATTTTCTCCTCTCTAAAGGGTTCAAGATGGGAAAGGTTGATACTACTCTCTTCACCAAGAAGATTGGAAAAGACTTGTTTGTGTTGCAAATCTATGTTGATGATATCATTTTCGGTTCAACCAATCAAGATTTTTGTGAAGAGTTTGGTGAATTGATGGCAAATGAGTTTGAAATGTCCATGATTGGAGAGCTTAGCTACTTCCTTGGTCTACAAATCAAGCAATTGAAGGAAGGCACATTTGTTAGTCAAGGCAAGTACATAAAGGACATGATCAAGAAGTTTGGATTGCAAGATGCAAAAGTCATTAGCACACCTATGGGGACAAATGGACAATTGGATAGTGATGCAAGTGGCAATATGGTGGATCAAAAGTTGTGTCGGTCTATGATTGGAAGCCTACTCTATGTGACCGCATCAAGACCGGATGTCATGTTTAGCGTATGCATGTGTGCAAGATTCCAAGCCTCACCAAGAGAGAGTCACTTGAAGGCAACTAAGAGAATATTGAGGTACTTGAAGCATACACAAGATGTTGGTTTATGGTATCCCAAGGGGTCAAACTTTGAGTTGATTGGATTTTCGGACTCCGATTATGCGGGTTGCAAGGTTGATAGAAAGAGTACATCGGGCACATGTCAATTGTTGGGAAGATCACTTGTGTCTTGGTCGTCAAAGAAGCAAAATAGTGTGGCACTTTCAACCGCCGAAGCCAAATACATATCCGCCGGTAGTTGTTGTGCTCAATTACTTTGGATGAAAGCAACTTTGGACGACTTTGGAATCAAATTCAAACAAGTGCCATTGCTATGTGACAATGAGAGTGCAGTGAAGCTCACAAACAACCCCGTGCAACATTCAAGGACAAAGCATATTGACATTAGGCACCACTTCATAAGAGACCATCAACAAAAGGGTGATATTTCAATTGAGAGTGTTGGTACCGATGATCAACTTGCCGACATATTCACCAAGCCACTTGATGAGAAGAGGTTTTGCAAGCTAAGGAATGAATTGAACATACTTGACTTCTCAAATATGTGTTGATGCACCCCACTTATATGACATGCCTCTCCTTCGACAAAGCAAGGTAAAAGTTGATTGGCATACGCATTCATACTTTGGTAGGACATGTTTAGTGCATCTAGTCATTCCTCACAATCATTAGGTTCATTTATGGAAATAAAATGATTATGATGCTCATATGATGCAACTATAGTTTCTATGCTTGATATGATCTAGTGGTAACATATGACATGTTTATGGGCTTGCAATCCTAGTGTTTAATCTAGAGAATGAGCAATGGAATGTTTAACCAACGTGAGTAAGATAACCATTGCAAGATGTGTGAAGAAGCTTACTCTAGAGCAAACCGTGTTAAATATTTCATGCAAATGATCTAGATTGAACCAAATATGAAAGAACTAACTCTCTCCTAAACAATTTGAACCTTTTTATGCAAACCTTTTATGGGAATGGATGACAAAGGGGGAGAGAAAAGTCACAAAGATAGAAAAGTCACAAAGATCTAATGAAGGGATCAAAAACTTTGAAAATGATTTTTGAGCACACAAGTAGGGGGAGCAAGCTCATGAACTTGGTTGTTGCATTTGATTTGTGCATATTCATATGCTTGCTTGCATTGCACAAGTTTTTAACTTTACATTCATGCTTGTGTGGTGTATGGTAGGAATAGATTTTGGATGATGATTTGCAAACTAGCATGCATAGGTTGTAGCTAGGTGTAATTTGTTCTTACAAGTGGTACTAGAGCTTTTCATATAATGTCGATTTCATGAGGTATCTAGTGTTTTTGTAAAGTCTAGCTAACCATGGTGCTAAGGATGGTATACATTGGCAACTCCGATTGGTATCACGCTTCAAAGGTCCATTCTTTACACCTTAGCATCATTTGATAGTATTACTCTCCCACATTTCATATCTATGCATATGTGCCGAACTTGAACCAAACACTATAGCACATATGTAGGGGGAGCTAATACTAATAAAGAGGTGACTTAAATTTCCAAACATATATCTTTGTGAAGGTTGTCATCAATTACCAAAAAGGGGGAGATTGAAAGTCCCTGTTTGGTTTTGGATAATTGATGTCACCTTGGGTACTAACCTTTGTCATGAAGTGTTCATTAGCTAGGTTGGTACATACCAAGTGTGGGAGCTAGATGATGACCATGGTATTGGCGGTGATGACCAAAAGATGGATCAAGTGCTCCACATTTGGAAAGAGAAGAAGAGAAAAGCAAAACCCTATGGAGATCAAGGCAAAGGTATAAATAGGGATTTTGTTTTGGCACTCAAGACACCATAGAGGGTGTGAGTGTGTTTAGGATAGATAGCCGTACTATTAAGAGGGGACTATCTCGGTGATTGCGGTTATCAAGTGCCACTAGGTGAATTCATACATGCATATGCATTGGGACCTAGTGTGCTAACCTCTAATCTTTTGAAAATGATTGTGAAAATGCTAACACACATGCACAAGATTGTATACACTTGGTGGTGTTGGCACATTTGCAAAGGAAAATGTGTTGGAGTTGATTTGGATCAACTCGAAGAAGTTTCGGAGAAAGCTTCGGTTGGAAAAAGAGGAGCGATGGATCTTGGATTGGAAAACTGTTCTAATCCTTTGTGATTTGGATCTTGTATTCATGTGGGATGTGTAGCCCTCTGAATAAGCTTTCCAAAATGTCCAAGATCATCAAAATCGGAGTTCGGAGCTAAAAGTTGTGGCCGTTTTAGCGCGGAGGTCAGTTTGCTGAAGTCGGTAGTACCGACCCTGAGGCCGGTAGTACCGACCCCTCCGTGAGCAGATCGCAAACTCTCTGTTCGGGGGAGTTTTTGGCCTACCGGTAGTACCGCCATAACCTCGGTAGTACCGGGATCGGTAGTACCGACCAGGGGGTCGGTAGTACCGAGGTTTGAAGGAAGTTTTGGAGGCTCTCTGGAAGTGGCTAGTTTTGGCCTGGCGGTAGTACCGCCATTATGTCGGTACTACCGCCCTCGGTGGTACCGAGGTCAGGAAGTTGTCTGAGAGCTCTCTGTAAGTCCCAGGATGACCTGTCGGTAGTACCGCCATAGGGCCGGTACTACCGACCGTCGGTAGTACCGACCTGGAGTCGGTTGTTCGTTTTGGTCAACGCTGTGTGCAACGGTCATAAGTTGTGCCGTCGGTTGTACCGGGCCGTGTGGTCGGTAGTACCGACCTGGCATCGGTAGTACCGACCGCAGGCGCAGAAGCTCGGGAAAAAGGGGGAACGACTTGCTGTCTTCTTCCCCCTCTTATAAATAGGTGGTGGCCGGCTAGTGGGGTCTCCCTCTTGACTTTCCAACCTCTTGAACATCCTCTTGAGCAAGATCTACTCCCTCCCACTCATCTCCTTGCTTGATAGCGCGAATCTAAGTGAGATCGAGTGGATCCAAGTGCATTTGCTTGTGAGTTTGCATCTAGTGGCACTTGGGGATTGTTGTTGCTGCGGGTATTCTCTTTACTCTTGGTGGTTGCCGCCACCTAGACGGCTTGGAGCAGCGGAGGAGCTTTGGCACGAGTGGTGATTGTTCGTGGCCATCTCCCGGTGATTTGTAAGGGGTATTGTGCCTTCCCCGGCGAAGAGCCAAAAGGTAACTCTAGTGGATTGTGTGTGTCTTTGAGTTACCTCCATTTGTGGGTTGGTTCTTGCGGCGCTCATTTGTTGAGCTAGGTTTGTGAAACACCTATTAGCCGCCGAACCACCAAGTGGTTGGTCGACACAACGGGGAGTAGCGTGCCGGCAAGCACGTGAACCTCGGGAGAAAATCTTTGTGTCTCTTGCCGGTGTCGGTACATCTCTCTATCCTTGCATTACTTTCGTTATCACTTGTGTAGAGATATTTGTTGCTAGAAGTAGCTCTCTAATTAGAAGTAATTATTTCTTGCTAACTCATTATTTTAGAGAGTAGTAACATATCTTTTGTGTGACATAGTGATTATAGGTTACTAGAATTGTTGGATAGGTGGCTTGCAACACTTAGTAGAGCTAGAGCAAAAAGCTTCGCTTTGTAATTGTCTAACTAGTTGCTCTAAGTGTTTTGTAGAATTTTTATTAGGCTATTCACCCCCCCTCTAGCCATTTAGGACCTTTCACATGGCAGCCTTGGCACGACGCACACGCTCAAGCCTCTTCTCCCTCTCCCCCCACGCTTAGCTGCATCCCTCAGTTTTGCCTCTTCCTCATGCTGCTTTTGTGCTGCCTCTTCTTTGCGTCTCTTCTCCAAACGCTCCTTGTCCTCCGCAGCCCACTTTTCCATCCTCTCTACGTGCTCCTTGTCCTCCGGCTTCATCTCAGTGTCGATCCACTGCTCGAAGTCACATAGTGGTGAAGACTCCTGCAAAATACGACTAAGTCAATTAGGTAATAAAATATAAATGATTTTTTATTCATGTATAGGACAAGTCATCAACTTCTCACCATCAGTCCAATACGGATCTGTTTAGGTGTAGGGTCAAAGGCATAATTCTCACACATCCAATACCTCTGACCGTATGTGAGCTCCTTATCAGATACTGCGACCTTACAATCATCGCCGCAGTAGCACATGGGCACCGGAACACCGCTAGGCAATGGCAAACGGGCAAAGGCATTGCCCGTGAGAGGCTGCCTACAATCATCAACGCAATAACAAATGAACATAACACAAAATTACTTCATTAAAACAGACAAATAAATCAACAATATACCAATCTTACCTTGTCTTACTAGCTTTGCCACGTCGCGGCATCCTAACAATAAAAAATATGTCAACACTACACATACATTCATGATTAATTATAAATCTACATAATGGCCTAACAAATATTACACAAAAAATGTACACAAATTGAACAAAATATTAAGCAAAACAGATATAAAAAGTCTAATACATGAACAAATCCATCATTAATTAACAACTAACATCATGACATTTTCAAAATAAATATTGCATACAAACCCTAACTTAGAAAAATATGGTTCAATCCAACATTGCAAATATGGATAAAGAACAGCAATATGGATCAAAATACCTCTTGTGCAGAGAGAACAAGTTTGATTGAGGGAGACGAAGAGAGGACGAATGAAATGGAATAGATTGGATTGGATTGAATTGGATTGGGAGGAGAAGAGAGGAATGAAGAGGAGGCTGCTGCTCGGCGTGGCGGCCAGATCTAGATCGGCTTTGCCGCGCCACCCCGCCTGGCGCGGCAAAGCCGTTGACCGCGCCAGGTCGCCTGGCGCGGCAAACGCACTAGCCGCGCCAGCCCGCCTGGCGCAGCAAACTGACGAGCGGGGCCCACCCGGGCCTGCGTGGCCGGGCGGTGCCACGGTGGCGCTTTTGCCGCACCGCCATGCATGGCGCGGCTAGCGCTTTTGCCGCGCCATTGGGGACGGCGCGGCAAAAGAGTTAGTTTTGCAAAAAAAAAATACACAGTGTTGTTTATGCAATTTTTTATTTAATTGGGTTATTAATAAAAAAAATTCGAGGAAGACGGGGACGGCAGAGGAAGACTTGGACGCGACGCGTGCGCGGTTGCAATCGTGTGTGGAAACTAATATTTATTATATTTGTTTGTATTTGTATCTATAAAATTAAATTTATGATGTCTGAATTTTAGTTTTTTTTCAAATGATGGTTATTGCATATGCTCTATTGTAACGTTACAGTTTTGGTTCGTAGCAATTTATGTAAACATAATTTGTAAATTTTGGTTTTGAGAATAAAAAACCGTTAGACAAAACCATAAAAAATCTCATATATATTGTTACAAAGATAATTTAATAATTTGTAATTATTTCTATAGTCAGATAAGGACAAAAAGACTAATAACAAAATTGCAAAAGTGACAATTTACTTTCTACTAATTAGTAGTATAAAAGTGTTGGCTGAAATCATCTTAAAATTCATACACCTGAAATATGCACAAAATGAAAAATATATCACATCATTAATCTAACAATTTTTATATTTTAGTGTTATGTAAACATTAGTTTATTTTTAATATATTTGATTAAACTTGAGATTTGTTGACTAAACAAATTTGTTCATCTTTTCTATAGATTAGATTAAGCTTGATATTGTGTTGACTCCTCAACAGATGAGATAGCATTTATTTTAGGAGTTAGAGCATCTCCAGCAGCTCCTCGATATTTCATCTCCAATAGATTGATATTGGTGATCACCAATACTGTTTTTCTAGGCTATTGGGGAAGATGCTCCAACAGATCACCAATAATCTCCCCCAATACGTATAGGGTCCACCTGTCAGAAGAATATGATAGTCATGCATGTGTGAAAGATGATGAATGTTAGTGGTGGACCCCAGCTATTGGGCACTACTAGAAAACAGGCCTTTGGACGATCGGCAACTCAGCTTTAGTCTCGGCAAAAATTTGCGTCCGGGGCTAAAGACTTTTAGTCCCGGTTGGTATTACCAACCCTTTAGCCCCGGTTGGTGGTACCAATCGGGGCTAAAGCTCCTTTTAGCCCCGATTGGTGTTACCAACCGGGGCTAAAGGTCCTTCCCGAGTGGATTCAAAAGGAAAACGTTCAGAACTACATCACGTGGGTTGCGTAGCTCAATTGGTAAGCGTGTCTGAGGCGAGAGGTGCTGAGTTTGAATCACACACAACACACATTTATTTTTCGTCCGTGGACCTTTAGCCCCGGTGGGAAGCACCCGGGACTAAATGCCGGGACCTTTAATCCCGGATTCTTAGTCCCGGTTGGGATACCCGGGACTAAAGGCCCGGTTCCACCGGGGCTAAAGGCCCGATCTGTAGTAGTCCCGGATTCTTAGTCCCGGTTGGGATACCCGGGACTAAAGGCCCGGTTCCACCGGGGCTAAAGGCCCGATCTGTAGTAGTGAGGGGAGATGGACTAAGGGCCCGGTTCCACCGGGGCTAAAGGCCCGATCTGTACTAGTCCCGGATTCTTAGTCCCGGTTGGGATACCCGGGACTAAAGGCCCGGTTCCACCGGGGCTAAAGGCCCGATCTGTAGTAGTGAGGGGAGATGTAACTCCCCTTTATATGAGGGGAGATGGAGCATATATTGGTGATCAAACCATATAGGGGAGCTGCTGGAGAAGTAAAATTGGCTCATCTCCCCCAATATATCAGATTTATGGGGATGAGTGATGAGAAAGTGGAGCTGCTGGAGATGTTCTTAAAACAGGAGACTAGTTATTAACTTATTATATTATGTCGATTTAAATTGTACTTTCACCCATATCATTGTAATTCTAATTAAATTATATGTTCTATAACAAATGTTAACCATAAGAATTAATAATATTTTAATTTAAGAAATTATAACCAACGCAGAGTAGATATTGTTATCTATTCTGAGATCAGAGGAAATGAAGGAGAAGAAAAAATAATAATTTGAGAAAAGACAATAGTTGCGGCAGGGATGGAAGCCGGCTGGCCCAATAGCCCAAGTGGCAGCAGCTGGGCCAAGCATCTAGTGCTCTCCTCTCCATTCTCTTCCTTTCCCTGCTGCTACCTAACGATGGCAATGGTTCGGTTTCGGGTCGCATATCCGCGGGTTTCAGGTCTAGCGGGTTCGGGTTTGGGGACGGTTTTTCACCCACGGTTTTCGGGTTTGGGGCTCCGAAACCTATCGGGTTCAGTTTTGGTTTTGGTTTTTCACCCGTGGATACCCAGTGGATATCCGTTTAAAAATGAAAACTCATGTTTTATATGTACTAATAATAAATTATTTACTTAGATATTACATTTATTCTAAGTTGACTTATGAAATTATTTATTATTTATTGTCTCTTGATTATACATGTAAATATGTATATATATATCACATATATATTTACAGAAAGTACTTATTGCTCTTAGTATAGTGCAACACAAAACGGGTTTCGGGTATCCGCGGGTTTGGTTATGGTGATGGATTTTCACCCGAATTGGTTTTCGGGGCGGGTTCGGATTTTGAGTTTGGGTTTGGTTTTGGGTGCACGGAGACTCCATCCGATTCGAATCCGACCTGTTGCCATCAACACTGCTACCTGTAATGAGCAGCCAAGCAATTATTATACAATAGTACCTTATTAAGTTAATCATGACTCTAATCATGCATGTGCTCTTTCATTCCACCTTATCCATATACATCCCATCCATTGCATTTGCAGCAGATTAATTCACTCATGATTTTATTTAACAATGGTAGAGATGAGCAATTTAGATATAATATTTAAACAATGACACGTGAGTATTTAAAAATTGAAAGAAATTCGAATGGCCATCGTTGTCAATGATGGTTGGAATCTATGAAATTGATTGTTACGTGTTTACGATTTTTTTTGGCGAGAATTGTTTAGGCATTTATGTTTTTTCTTTTACATCAGTCCGCATTTAATAAGTTGCTACATAAGCGCTTTCGATGATGTGGCACTTTATTTAAGAATAGAGAGAGAAATTGAGTTTCACAAAGACGGATTTTTCTTGGTACGATTACCAGCTCACTATGAATTATGAGATTAAATGTCTGTGAAATCATAGAATGAAACTTTCCATTTAAAGCGTGTTTTGTCAATGTTTCATTTCATCCTGTATGATACGATAGTCTTAAAAACAACGTTATGAAACTCTTGAAAACAACATTATAAAACTCTATGACACGATAGTCTTGAAAACAATATTATGAAACTCAATACTGAGACTGACATTACCTAATATATTTTATTATGAAGATTTAGTATGAAGGCTATTATATATTTGGATGAGATTTTTTACTTCAGATATTGTTGTATATTGAGAAATGAAGATTAAAGTCCACTAATTTAGTCTATTAAAAATAGACTAATAAAAGCAAATTACATATTCCGTCAGAAAACTGTGAGGCGAATGTATTAAGACTAATCAATCCATCATTAGTATGTATTTACTTTAGTATAATATTGTCAAATCATGTACTAATTAGACTTAAAAAAACATCTCACAATGTTATCGCAATTTGTGTAATTAGTTATTTTTAGTTTATATTTAATATTTAATGTATGCGTTTAAATATTTGATGTGATAGGTAAAAAGTTTTTAAATGAACTCTCGGTGTAGTAGCATACTCTCTCTGTTCCTAAATAACTGTCGTTTTTGCTTCCTGACAAACTATGTTTAACTAAATATATATTAAAAATATCAATATTTATCATACATAATTAGCATCATTGGAAATATATCTGAATCTACTCCCTCTGTCTAACAAAACGTGCAATTCTAGCACAGTGTCACGTTTTAGTATCTTAAGTTTAAATAGTTATAAATAAAAAGATATTAATATTCCATTCCATCCCGTTGCCAGCACCGACAGACTTCCTACTACTGCTCTAGTTTGCTTGTTTCCGATTCGATTCGATACAAAAAAATAAATAAAAAATAGAGCACCTCGCTAGCTAGTTGGATTTTCTTTTGTTTTGCCATCAATTTCCAGGAGTTGCTTGCAAGTGCAACCGTGGGACAGCGATTGCTTGCTTTGTTTTGCACGACAAGATATCGATCGATAATTAAAGCATCATCGTCTCTTGGGATTATAAAACAAATCAAAATATAGAAATAGAAGAAAAACAAAAACAGTATCGATACATACTAAGGATTATAGTAATAACTTTTTAATAAAACAGAAAAATAGATAAGAAGAAGAGGAGGACGGCCAAAGTAAAAAAAAAAGTATGGGGATGGATGTGAGGAGCACGAACGTCAAAGTAACTAGAGCGTTTAGTTTTGTTTTCCACTGAGAAATGAAAGCAATGTAACTACTCGAGTGGTTGTATGTATGGGTTATAGGACAAATAACTATATCTTTGCCTCGATTAAGGGCATGTTCGGATCGTTTTTGCTACCGGCAAAATTTGAACAAAATAGTCTTAGCAAAAACTTTTGCCTTGGAGAGTTGTTTGTTTCCCATAGCTAAAGTTATACTAATAAATCATTGTAGGCTGATTTGTCTCTAATTAATGATGGATTTGCTAAAAACGAGATGCTCAACATGCAGTCCAGCGTGCCTAGCGCAGGGGTGGTGGTAGGGGCATTCAGCTCGCACCCCTAGGCAAATTTGCCAAGTTTTGCCATGTTTAAGTGACAAATGAAAACCACCTCAACTTTGCTATTTTGCCAAGTTTTTTAACATTCTTTTAGATCCCATGGTAAAAAGAGAGCAAAAGGTGTATATCAAAAGCTTTTACCATGGATCCAAACTCGCCCTAATGTTGAGTAAGTGGGGGAATGTTTGGGTGCTAGATACGATTTGAGACCGTTAACCATTTGCCACATTTGAGATTATACGAGTCTGACTAACTCAGGCTCTATTTGGCTTGTGATAAATTAGTCGTTTCAGTTTATCAGTTAGCTTATAAGTCCTATCAAATAGAGTCTTAGATGTTGTCTTGTTGGCAACATAAAATGTGGCTTTTATTGAATTAGACATCATACTCCACACTTAACTAATGACTCAAAAAAAAAAAACATGTCAATATAAGAGAGTGACAAGAAGCAATGATAATTTGTTGCCGGGAACCAAGGTAACACATGCTGATGGTTTATGTAGCTGAAAAAACCTTGTTTTGCTGTTTTGAGTGAGAGAAAAATATTATTGTACAGTTAAAAAAGTAAGTAAGATTAATTTTGGTTATCGGTGGCGGTGGCTCCCTTCTGTCCATCGTGTTTCTCGCACCAGGAACAGGAAGCATCAACCTTGGCCTCCATCCTCTGTGTAGATAAATAAAATAAAGAGTAAAATTCACCGCCGGTTTTTAAACTTGGCCGGTGGTGTCATCCCGGTCCCTAAACTTATAAAGTGATATCTGGAGCTCCCTAAACTTGGTCGCTGGTGTCATCCCAGTCCCTGAACTTGTAAGGTGATCACCACTGGTCCCTAAACCTGATCAGCGGTGTTATTCGACTCTTTTAACTTGGCTCTGAGTCTCATCTCGGTCAAAACTGGGAGAATTAAAAACTTAATATAAAAAAATTCATAACTTTTTTATACAAACTCGAATGAATACAAACTTTATATCAAAATTGTAGCCCTCAACACGATCTACAACTTTGTAGTTGAAACTTTTTTGAATTAAAACTGTTTAGATTCCCAAAATATTATTTTAAGTTTTTGAATCAAAATCTACAAACTTAAAATGATATTTTGGGACTCTAAACAACTTTAATTTAAAAAGTTTCAACTACAAAGTTATAGATCGCATCGAGACCTACAATTTTGATATAAAATTTGTCTTCATTTGAGTTTGTATAAAAAAGTTATGATTTTTTTATATTAAGTTTTTAAATCGCTCGATTTTGACCTGTATGAGACTCAAAACCAAGTTTAAGGACTGGAATGACACCGCTGACCAAGTTTAGGGACTAGTGATGATTACCTTACAAGTTCAGGGACTGAGATGACACAAGCGACCAAGTTTAGAGACCTTCAGATATCACTTTATAAGTTCAGGGACCGGGATGACACTACCGACCAAGTTTAGAGACCGGCGGTGAATTTTACTCTAAAATAAAGATAAATGTACTCCTCCTTCCTCCTTCCTCTAAATAAAATGTAGCAATAAACAATTGATTCCTCTTCCTGGTTCTTATCCATCATCCTCTGTTCTGTTGCGTTGTGTTTCACCGCATCCATTCCGGCCAGGGCCAAGCCATCATTATTGTTCCCCACCTAACGGCAACGGGAGCAGCAGGTAGCAGGGAGCTGCTCCCTTCATCTACAAAATAATATACAATGGTCAATAAGTCAAGCATCATAAACTCTAATTAAAAATATTATTTATGAAACAAAATAAACATCATTAAATTAGTTATAAAATACCCCTCCGTCCAAAAATGATATTCGTATTAGACTAGTCAAAAAGTCATACAAAATATATTTTGACCATTAATTTCTATTATTGTCGGGGGACCACAAAAGGGGTACCCCCAATCAACGCAAAACAAATAAGTTAAACCTAGAGCACCAATTAATAAGAGACCTAACTAGTCTAACCCCCTAAAAAACCAACCCCTCGAGGCCTACAACGCCGGCCCACCGCCAGGAAGCCCGGGCCCGCCAAAGCCTTACCGACCGCCTCATGGTAGCCTACCTCTCGAGCCCCGGCACATATGCCTCGAGCCCACTACAGTCGTACACCGTTCCTCGAGACCCCACGTGGGGACCTCGAGCCTCTCTAACACGGTAACCTATCCCTCGAGATACATCATATCTCCCTCGAGCAGCGCCAGATATCGGATACCAGCCCCATACTGCGCATTTAATGCGTCCACCTACTCCAGTTACATTCTCTGGTACACGACGTATGCCACAGTGAACCGGGGCCAGAGTCAAACCTCGTTTTCACCACAAGCATGGGCAAAAAGGCACAAGTACAACACTGTTAGGCCATACCCTGCACTGTAGCACACTCGAGCCACATCTCGAGACCTGGATTCCCGCTGTACGGCCGGGTTTTCCAAGACTTGCCCATACCTGCGGGGGCTCGAGCCCCCCGTAGGCGCCACCTCGAGGCCGGCCCTGCGCCCCTCGAGCCCTGACTGCTTTCATGCTATTGGAGGACAGGTACCCCAAGACCCGGTGGGACCCTGCCACATCCTGTACGTGCCAGAATGGGCGCTGCACGGCCTCCACGTCGCCACGCCTCCACGTCCGCGCCCGGGATGGAAGCCACGCTTCAAGGACGCCTCAAGAGCAACCCCCACGCCAGCTCCAGTGACCTCGACGAGACAGAATTCCAACCCTTCGCCGTATTGGGCGTTGTACATGTCACTCCTGTGTAACCCTGGCCTCCTCTTGTTCTATAAAAGAGGACACCAGGGCCCTTCACGCACACGGGTCCACACCACACACACACGAGTCCAGACTCTCGTCCACGCTCGTTGAGTTTGTACTGCCCCTGTACAAGCACTTAGGTGCAAGTAATACAAGAACCTCCTCCCCCCGCTGGACGTAGGGCCTTCTTTGCCCGAACCAGGATAAACCCTTGTGTCATCTTGCATCACCATCCAGGAAGGGAGCACGCGATCATATTACTAGTTGGTGTCATACCCCCGGGGTCGAAACACCGACAGTTGGCGCGCCAGGTAGGGGCCTTCGCGTGTCGAAGTCGATTTCTCGTTGTTTTCTGGATGGCTTCTTCCACTCCTTCGTTCTCTGCCGGTGCCGTCATCTGGTTCGGGAGCCTCGAGTTCCTAGCCACCGGCAGCGGCAACGAGCTGACCCTGCTCTCCATGAAGAGCCCGAGCGGAGGGCGTGTCACGCCACCCCGCGCGGGGGGCATGGCGCGTCGCCCGCACCACCACGCGTCGCCACCTCGTGAGCGGTGCCGTCGTAACCATTGTCGCCAGGCACAGGCGGTGCCCACGGCGTACACCCACTTCCCCGCGGCTGGCGCAGAGTCCCCGAGGAGAAACCTGCACGGCGCGCGGCCAGAGACTTCTAGGGCGCGCGCGCACTCTCCCAGCGAGTTCGCGTTCGTCATGCGCACGGACCGGGAGCCTGGCCAGAGGCCCCCGAGCCGTGCTCCGTCGACACCATCCGGCTTCCTCCCGCACGGGGTGTACCGCGCTCGACGCCAGCGGCCCCCGTTCGGCCTCAACAACTCCGCAGCTGTCTACGCCCACCACCTCGACGAGCGCCGTCAGGACCGGGCGGCGGCAGAGCGGGAGGAACGTCCGGGCGTGATCCTACGAGCCACCACCGACCTGGAGATCGTCTACCCCGCGCACGTCGACCGCGGCTTCTCACGAGTCGTCGAGCCACCCCGGCGAGCCACCATCGGAGAGTGGTACCGCGAGCTGCAGTCCCAGCATGAGCCAGGGCGGCGCGACATCAACAGCTCTGACTCCGACGAGTACGACTACCACGACCCTGACCTCTGGGATCCCACCAAGGAGTGCTTCCAGCTCGAGGGGGTCGTGGGCGATGCCGAGGACGACGACGACGACGACACCAGGCCGGCGCTCAACCTCGAAGAGCCCAACGACGTGGCTGCGGCGGGCGGACCACACGTTCGGGGAGGAACGAACCCCCGGCACCGGATGCACCACCTCAGCACAACAACGACCGGGCGGCGCAGCTCGCGCAGCTGCGGGAGGCGATCACCAAGGCTGAGAAGGACCGACAACGCCTGCTGCAGCTCAAGCAAACTCTTGTGCAGGAACAAGCCCAGCCTCGAGGCGCCGGCGCTCGTGGCCGCGCTCGAGAGGTCCACCGGCAGATCCTCGAGGATGGGGCACCAGCACGCCCCGAGGTGCGCTTCCCGCGAGCCGGGCAGAACGTGGTGGCGGCCGCGATGCTGCTCCGCGATCTACCCGCCATCTCCAACCCTGACGCCAGGCGCATGCTCGGGGAAATGAAGAACCTCCTCGAGACAGCCGCTCTGCAGCAGGCCAAGAGCTCAGCCTCGCGCTGACGCGAAGCGGCCTCCGGGAAGCCAGCAGACACGCCCCGCGGCGAGCATGAGACATCCGTCCACCAGCCGGACGCCTCTCGAGCCAGGCCAGTCCGGGAGCGGATCGTCGACAACCGGCCACCTCGAGACCCCAATGACGCCCGCAACAACATCAACCGCCGGCGCAAGGACAAAGGGGCTGAGGAGCGTGGCTATAGTGCCCATCGAGGGGGGCGCTACGACAGTGACGAGGACCGGCAAGCCCTCGAGCCCCCGGGCCCCAGGGTCTTCAGCCGGGCCATCCGCAGCTCAACCCTCCCCGACCGCTTTCGACCACCGACCAACATTGTGAAGTATGACGGGGAGGTCGAGCCCAAGCTATGGCTCTCCGACTTCCGCCTGGGCTGCCAACTGGGCGGGGCGAAGAGCGACGACCGCATGATCATACGCCAGCTCCCACTCTACCTCTCGGACACCGCCCGTCGGTGGCTCGAGGGGCTCCCGCCGGATCAGATCCACGACTAGGCCGACCTAGTCAGGGTCTTCGATGGGAATTTCAAGGGGACTTGCGTGTGCCCAGGCAACCCCTGGGATCTACGACGTTGCAGGCAGACAGCGGACGAGCCCCTCCGCGACTTCGCTCGGCGATTCTCGAAGCAGTGCCTCGAGCTCCCCCACGTGCCTGATGAGGATGTCATCTCAGCGTTCCTCGCGGGCACGACATACCAAGAGCTAGTCCACGAGCTTGGGCGCTACCGTCCCAGGACGGTCGAGGATCTGATGGATCGTGTCACCAGCTTTGCCTCAGGCGACAAGGCAGTGGGGGCCTTCTTTGGCCGCTCCACGGACAAAGGCAAGGCGGTGGCCACGCCGGAGGGCTCGAGCAAGGGCAACAACGTCAAGAACCGCAACAACAACAACAAAAAGAAGAAGAACAAAGGCAAAGGTCAGAAGGCGAAGCGCGACGCCGATGACGACGACGATGAAGAAGTGCTCGTGGGCGCCCTCGAGCATAAGAAGCCTCGAGGCCCCCCTAACGGGGCTGTCTTCGACAAAATGCTCGAGGACCCCTGCCTTTATCTCAAGGGTCCCACGAATCACAAGTTGAAGGACTGCCGAATGATGAAGGGCTTCTACTCCAAGCTCGGCGACAAGAAGGAAGACGCGCCTAAGGGCAAGGACAACAATCGACGCGACGACGGGGACGCGGACGGCGACTTCCCCCCGGTGCGCGACTGCTTCATGATCTACGGGGGCCCAACCGTCGGGCTCTCAGCTCGAGAGAGAAAGAAGGAGCGCCGGGAGGTCTTTGCACTCTGCCACGACGCCCCCCGGTATCTTGACTGGTCTGATGCGCCGATCACGTTCGATCGTGACGACCATTCGGACCATGTCGTAAATCCGGGGGCGTACCCCCTCGTCGTCGACCCCATCATCGTCGACGTACGGTTCTCCAAGGTGTTGATGGATGGGGGCTCGAGCCTCAACATCATATACCTCGAGACCCTCGACCTCCTGGGGATTTCGAGGGACCAGCTCTGACCCAACGTCGGGGGGTTCCACGAAGTCATACCAGGGAAGAAGGCCCACCCCCTCGGGCGCATCGACCTACCTGTTTGCTTTGGCACGCCGGCCAACTTCCGCCGGGAGACGCTCACCTTCGAGGTGGTTGAGTTCCAAGGGACCTACCACGCCATCATCGGCAGGCCTGGCTACGCCAAGTTCATGGCGGTCCCCAACTACACATACTTGAAGCTCAAGATGTCGGGGCCGAAAGGGGTCATCACCGTCGACACCTCCTACGAACACGCGTACCACTACGACGTGGAGTGCATCGAGCGTGGGGAGGCCAACGTCCAAGTCGACTCGCTCGAGGCCCTGGCTGCCCTGGCAACCGAGACCTCTGAAACAAAGCGCCACGCCGGCACCTTCGAGCCGGCAGAGCACACCAAGCAGATACCCGTCGACCCGACCTCGTCCGACGGCAAGACGCTGGCCATCAGTGCCAGCCTCGAGCCTAAATAGGAAGCAGTGCTCGTCGGCTTTCTCCGCGCGAACATCGACATGTTTGCGTGGAGCCCCTCGGACATGCCAGGCATACCGAGGGGAGTCGCCGAGCACGCCTTGGAGATACAGGTCAGGTCCAGACCGGTGAAGCAACGCCTGCGCCGCTTCGACGAGGAGAAGCGTAGGATCATCGGCGAGGAGGTGCACAAGCTTTTGGCGGCTGGATTCATCAAGGAGGTATTTCACCCGGAGTGGCTAGCTAACCATGTACTAGTTAGGAAAAAGAATGGAAAAATGCGGATGTGTGTAGACTACACTGGTTTGAATAAAGCATGTCCAAAAGTTCCATTTCCTTTACCTAGAATTGATCAGATTGTCGATTCCACTGCGGGGTGTGAAGTACTTTCATTTCTCGATGCGTATTCCGGCTACCACCAGATTAAGATGAAAGAATCCGACGAGCTCGCTACCTCTTTTATTACGCCTTTTGGTATGTATTGCTATGTTACAATGCCCTTCGGCCTTCGAAACGCCGGGGCAACATATCAGCGTTGTATGCAGCATGTCTTTGGCGAACACATAGGCAAAATCATCGAGGCCTACGTCGATGACATCGTGGTTAAGACCAAGAAAGTCGGGGACCTCATCAGCGATCTCGAGACCACGTTCGAGTGCCTCCGGGCCAAGAATGTGAAACTCAACCCCGAGAAATGTGTCTTTGGTGTTCCTCGAGGCATGCTACTTGGCTACATTGTCTCACAACGGGGGATCGAGGCCAACCCCGAAAAGATCTCAACAGTCACGAGGATGGACCCAATTCGAGACCTCAAGGGCGTACAGAAAGTGACAGGCTGTCTAGCCGCTCTCAGCAAGTTCATCTCGAGGCTAGGGGAAAAGGCGCTACCCCTCTACCGCCTGCTGAAGAAAACGGAACGCTTTGCGTGGACTGTCGAAGCCGAGGAGGCCCTAACCAAGTTGAAGGGGTTGCTGACTTCCGCGCCAATTCTCGTACGACCATGACCAGCCCAGGGTGACGATCCCCCCGAGCCTCTCCTCCTCTACGTGGCCGCAACCACCCAGGTGGTCAGCGCGGTCATAGTCGTCGAGAGACACGAGGAGGGTCACGCGCTACCAGTCCAACGGCCGATGTACTTCTGAAAGGACCGAATCAGCCTAGAGGGGGGGTGAATAGGTGATTTTTGGCTATCTGAAACTTCACAAACTATAAGATGTAGTTAGATAGCAACCGGAGAGGCCGGTTTGTTTGGGTAGGTACTACCGGGTGTGAAACACCGGTACTACCGACACAAACAAACGGCACAACCGGGATCCTAAAAGAAACTACAAATCCGATGAATGTAAGCTATGAAGATAATACAAGTTTCTAGCCCACTTTCCTAAGAATGATATATGGTAAATCTACTCTCACCAAACCTTGGTTGCTCCCCTTGATGTAGATCGAGCCTTCCCAACCTAAGAAAGAGATAGGGATAGGAAGAACACGAAGAACACAATAACAAGTGAAGTAGAGAAAATAGGGACAACAACAACAAGCACACGGGACACGCGATTTATCCCGAGGTTCGGCCAATCCACTAAGGAGTGCCTACTTCCTCGTTGTTGAGGTGACCACAAAGGTCGGAGTCTATTTCACCTCCTCGCCTCACTCAAGCAACCACAAAGGTTACGAGAGTATCTCTACTAGAAATCTCAGGGTAATACAAACGCTTCGGGGAGCCCTCACAAGTAAATCAATACGGGCTACCACGAAGAACACCTAACCGGCTAGAGCTCAAAGAGCTCAAGAGTAAAAGACACAAAACAAGCCGGCAAGATGGAAACCAAGTGCTCAAGTCGAAGATTGATGCTTCCCACTCTCGAATCTCACTTCCCTAGCTCAAATCTCGCAAGGGAATGAATCTAGGAGCAAAGGGGGAGAGAGAGGGGTGAGTCAATGCTTGGAGAGTGTTTGTCTCGAGTTAGGTCAGCAATAATTGTATGGAGTGAGTGGGTAACCGTGGAAAGTGAAGAGGGGAGGCATTTATACTCCCTCAGTCCCGAGGCTGGTCGGTACCACCGACCACCTCTGGCCGGTACCACCGACCAGTTCACAACGGTCGAAAGAATCCAGATCTGACCAAACAAGCAACCACCGTCCTCACGTCGATACCACCGCGGGCGGTAGTACCGAGGTTATGGCAGTACTACCGCCAGGCCAAATTGGCCGCGAACAGAGAGCATCTCACAAAGGGACTTGGTCCCTCGGAAACTACCGCCCAAAGGTCGGTACCTCCGAGGTCGGTGGTACCGAGGTTATGGCGGTACCACCGCCAGGCCATTTTCAACTCAACACAGAGAGCTTCACGAAACTAAGATACTACCGACCTCGGTCGGTACCACCGCGGGCGGTACTACCGAGGTTATGGCGGTACTACCGTCGGGCCATTTTCAATTCTACACAAGGAGCTCTGCAAACTTGGTTACCACCGGCCTTGGGTCGGTAGCACCGGGGGCGGTACTACCGAGGTAATGGCGGTACTACCGCCAGGCCAAAATCAGCGCGGACAGAGAGCCTTGCAAACTTGGAAACTACCGGCCATGGGTCGGTACCATTGCGGGCGGTAGTACCGAGGATATGGCGGTACCACCGCTAGGTCAAATACAACTCTACACAGAGAGGGTTGCAAAACCAGGTTACTACCGACCTTGCGTCGGTACCACCGCGGGCGGTAGTACCGAGGTTATGGCGGTACTACCGCCAGGTCATTTTTGACCAACACAGAGAGGGTGTTTGAGCGCTGCGCAGAGAAGCCGTGGTCGGTACCACCGACCATATGAAATTACCCTCTACGTGTTCGTGATTGTGCGGTGTCTCTCAAGCGAACTAAGGTTAGTCGATTTGAGCACTTTTCTCCACATCTAGCCAACTTACTTTGTGACCCTCTTCATAGTCCGGCTTACCTATAACTCAAGTTTAAAATTAAAATTTTAAAGTACCACTTGAGCTAGGCATCTTTATGTCCAAAAATATCCTACGTGCTTTGTTCACGAGATTTCAACGTTTTAAATCTTTCAAAGGACTAACACCTGCATACATGCTTTTATAAACTGGTTAGTCCCTAATTTGATTGTCATTAATTAGCCAAAACCCACATTGGGGGCGAATGCACTTTCAAACTCCCCCTTTTTGGTAATTGATGACAACCAACTTAGGCTTACAATTAGGGATAGAAAGAATTGAAGCTTTTGAATTCCAAAATTTAGTTGAAGCTCCCCCTTAGTGTATGCTTTGGATATGAATTTCAAACCTTGATTAGAAAGCAAGGTTGCATACACAAGAACAAGAGCTCCCCCTAAATTTTGCAATCCGTGGGGTGCCTAAGTGTGTGACAACATCAAATATATCAATTTGTGATGCATAAACGGTATGACATGGTGATTCACATAACAATGTAATAAGAAAAGCGAATGGCTATTGAAGAAAGAAAGGAACTCAAATCACATAGCCATATCGAAAACAACAATCACCATGACAAGAGCATCAATAATGAGGATGAACCAAACATGAATATAACATTAAGCATAAAAGTTTTACATCCTCAGCATATCACAAATAAAATGTAGCATACCACACTTAGTCTCAAAGATTACCCTCTCTCACAGCTATTACAACAAGATAAGCCTAACACTCCCCCTTTGGCATCAAGTACCAAAGCGGGTAGGCCAAGATAAGCAAAGAATCAATAATAGCTGCAGGAAGATCCATCATGATAAGAGCCCCCGAAGAGAGAGGAATAGGCACTCTCACCAACGTCACCACCAGGGAAGGATGACGGAGCAGAAGAATCAGGTGGTGGTGTAGAGTCACGAGGGCCACCACTCCCAGCTGGATCAGCTTCGGGGCCAGCAAAGCCCATGTACGAGCCACCACCCCCACCTTGATATGACGTGGACCCGCCAGCAAAGGACGTGCCCATACCATAGTCAGGGAAGAAGGGATGAGGCTGGTACTGAGGTGGTGGCGGAGGATAGAACTGATGGGGCGGATACAGCATGAAGCTGTAAAAACCCGCCTCACCACCACCTGGAAACTGGGGCTGCTGCTGGGGCTGCTGCTGGGGGAGACCACCACCATCATCATCATCGTCGTCGTCGTCATCATCATCACCGCGCCGGGCCTGAGCATCGTACTCAACAAACAGATCTGGATGGGGTCGGACCGGAGAGCGCGGAGGAAGACCGAAATGCTGACGCACCTCCTGCTGATGTCGCTCGTTGCGATCGGCCCGATAGCACATCCACTCAAAGATCTTGCCAAGGGCGGAGCGAATACCGCCACTCCTATGCCTCTCACGACGCGGAGGAGGAGCGGTAGCACAGGGAACATCTCCACCACCCGGCTGAGCCTCGCCAGGCGCTGCTGCATCTGCTGGGACCTCACCACCTTCATCAACTTTTTCTTTGTCCTTGGAAGCAGTCGAGGTGAACTTGCGAACACTGTACTCCTTCATGGTGCGATCATACTCGAAGGTGGCGCCAACCACATGCTCAATGATATGCATAAGGTATGGAGCATATGGCAGGGCCTTGTGAGGATCATTGTATACATCAGAGATCTTCTGCCAAAGAAAGTGAGAGATACTAAACCGTCCATCTGGCAGAGCAAAGCGGACTAGGACCTTGGCAGCATCATCTCTCAAGTTATCTTGATCTCCAATTTTGGGATCCAGAGTCAGGCGCATGATGTTGTTGAGGACGTAGTAAGCGGGCTTCAGGCCAGGGACCTTGAAGGTCGCCACTGCACCATCCAAATAGACGCCTGAGCTCTGCAACTGCTCTAAGTACATACCCCCTCCATACATCTCTGAAAGACGAGGAGCATCTCTGTCCACATGGTCGAAGCCCAACAAACGAGCAAATGTGACGAAGTCACATCTGTAGTGGACCCCTTGGGTCATCCAATGCAGCACGCGAGCTTCCTGATCAATGAACAGAGTGGCCCAAAACTGACAGAGAATCTCCTGGTTGAAGCTGCGCTCGCCAGAGATCAGCCCCAAAACTCTCCACTCCTCTAACCTCTGCACCAGGGCCTGAATGTCCTCAGAATCTTTGTCGGTCAGAGAGGAGAGAACCAGTCTCTTATGAGCAAAAAGAGGAGGATGTCCCTTAGCACAGAAACCCTTCCAGCATACTGACACATAGAAGTCTTGCTGGAACCTGGACCAGAACCTCCTATCCACAGAAGCATCTCTAACAAACAGATAGGGGTTCTCCTCACGCTGCCTCCTCATCAAGTTACCCCGCTTTCTATCGGAGTAATCCACGAGATTGCCAAGAAGAGCACAGGGGACAGCGGTCATGACGGCTTCGGCTTCAGGGTGCATCTCAAATGCCCGGTTGATAAGCATCAACCCTGAAGTCGGAGGGGATGCCGGTCCAACTTGAGGATCGATGGAGCGACCCTCACGATCGAGACCAGCTGAAGGCACTCCTCCCACAATGACGCTGTGCAGGCGTCCAGTCGGACCAGCGACAGAGGGCAGAGAAGGCTGAGGAGGTGGAGGAGGCGAAGGAGCAGCATGCCCACTGCCACGGGCATGACCGCTCCCGCTCCCCCTTGCGTTATCCATGCTGCGACGGCCCGTGTGGCCCGCGGACGAGCGTCCACGGACCTGACGAGAGGAGTCATCCATACTCCCAGACCGAACACGGTGCCCGGGATTGCGACGCGGCGGCGCCCCTTGCACATGACCACCTTGCTCCAAAGCAGCATACTCCTCATCATCATCACTAGGGGAACGAGCATGAGAGGGCCTCCGGCTCATCTAGACAAAGATAGCATAGACCAACATGAGACAAAGATGATGGAAAGATTACTTCAACGGATGTAGCAAATAAGACGATCGAAATCGGGAAGGAGAACGACTCGCTGCGCGCGGGCGGTACTACCGACCCCTGGGGGCAGTACTACCGACCGCACAGCAGCGTGCGGTTTCCTTCAATACAATCTACCAAATCGCTATGACCTTGCTAACCATACATCCTAGAAGCATCTTCATACTAGATAGAACAATCCTACCAAAGGAATCGACCTAGAACAAAGTACATTGAGAGATCGGGCATGAACACCCTAGTACCTTGCTACTCGTGAAGAAGAGGTCGAAATCCAATGAAGGAGGAAACTTCGGGCTTCAAGAACACCACCACGACGATCTCCAACCTTCAAAGCACCTTTCCACCGAAGGGATTTGGATTTGGATGGAGGGGGAGGGAGATCGAGGAGGAGGAACGAAGTGGCGGCGCACGGGCTCGGGCGGCGGCTGAAGAAGGCAGGAGGCGGTGCGGTCAAAATGGATTGACTAGGGTTAGAAAAGATTCACCGTGCCCCTTTTTATACTTGGGTCAAACCCGGTCGGTGGTACCGCCCATAGGGCCGGTACTACCGACGTCGGTACTACCGCCCTATGGCGATACCACCGACAGCACAAAAACAGAGAGGACAGAGAGGGATTTCAAGAGAGCCTTGTGTGGTATACTACACATACTTCAAACATGTCCAGATTTCATATAACCAATACATAGCCATGGACATAAGTGAAGTGTGCAAAATAGATTTTGAAATCATACACAATATTTTGTCAAACCATTTATCTAGGTCTCTAGGTGAAAACAAATATGTGCAAGACATCAAGCCACGTTACGAGAATCAATGATATTTAGTTCACTCCTCAAAGCACAAAATCTTGACTCATCTAAAGGCTTTGTGAAGATATCGGCTAGTTGTTTTTCGGTGCTCACATGGCGTATTGCGATATCTCCTTTGGCTTCATGGTCTCTCAAGAAATGGTGTCGGATGTCTATGTGTTTTGTGCGAGAATGGTTTACGGGATTGTTTGCTAGTTTGATAGCACTCTCATTGTCACACAAAAGTGGAATTTTGGTTTCCTCACATCCGAAGTCCTTTAGTGTTTGCTTCATCCAAAGTAGTTGAGCACAGCAAGCGCCGGCCGCCACATACTCGGCTTCGGCGGTGGATAGGGCAACACTATTTTGTTTCTTAGAACTCCATGACACCAAAGACCTCCCAATAAATTGGCAAGTCCCGGTAGTGCTCTTTCGGTCTACCTTGCAACCGGCATAATCCGAATCGGAATAGCCAAGTAGATCGAAAGTGGAGCCCTTGGGATACCACAAGCCAAGATTCGGAGTGTGCACTAAGTATCGAAAAATTCTCTTAACGGACATAATATGACATTCTTTCGGATTAGCTTGAAACCTTGCACACATGCACACACTAAGCATAATATCGGGCCTAGATGCACAAAGGTAAAGTAATGAACCGATCATAGAGCGATATACCTTTTGGTCCACTGACTTACCATCCACATTTAGATCAAGATGTCCATTGGTAGGCATAGGGGTCTTGATGGGTTTGGCCTTGTCCATCTCAAACTTCTTTAGCATGTCTCTTGTATACTTGGTTTGACTGATGAACGTGCCATCCTTGAGTTGCTTGATTTGGAATCCAAGAAAGTACTTCAACTCACCCATCATGGACATCTCGAACCTTTTGGTCATGATCCTACTAAATTCCTCACAAAAGGCAACATTAGTACTACCAAATATTATGTCATCGACATATATTTGGCACATAAATATATCATTATCAACTTTGCGAGTAAATAAAGTAGCATCGGCCCTTCCTATCTCAAAACCCTTTTTGAGTAGGAAGTCCTTAAGACAATCATACCAAGCTCTAGGGGCTTGTTTAAGCCCATAGAGCGCCTTGTCGAGCTTGTAGACGTGGTTGGGAAACTTTGGGTCCTCAAAACCCGGTGGTTGCTCCACATAGACCAATTCGGAGAGGGGGCCATTGAGGAATGCACTTTTCACATCCATTTGGTATAGCTTGAAATCATGGTGAGTAGCAAAGGCAAGTAATATACGAATTGACTCGAGCCTAGCTACAGGTGCATAGGTTTCCCCAAAATCCAAACCTTCGATTTGAGTGAAACCTTGAGCCACCAACCGTGCTTTGTTCCTTGTCACCACGCCATGCTCGTCTTGCTTGTTGCGGAAGACCCATTTGGTTCCTATCACATTTTGCTTGGGCCTTTCCACCAAGGACCAGACTTCGTTCCTAGTGAAGTTGTTCAGCTCTTCTTGCATGGCCATCACCTAGTCCGGATCGTCAAGTGCTTCTTCCACCCTAAGAGGTTCCAAAGAGGAGACAAACAAGTAATGTTCACAAAATTTGCTACGAGAGCGTGTCGTTACCCCACGCCGTATGCTCCCAATATGTTGTCAACGGGATGATCCCGTTGACTGTATGATGAACTCTTGGATGTGGCACAAGTGATCTTCGTTGGATGGGTCCATCTTCATCATATGCATTGATGTGTCCCCATCTTCTTGTTGGACTTCATGTTGAGCTTGTTTTGATCATCAACTTGATGTATCACTTGAACATCACCCACCCACACCACCCACCATTCGAGTGCGGAAGCTTCATCATGCGCATTTGGATGCACATGATGGATATGAGATCTTGTGGAGTGTGTGATGGTTCATCTTCATCATCTTGTATTTCAACGAGCCTCACATCACCGGTTGCAAGCTTCTTGATAGCTTCGGATGGAGGCTCGTCATTACCTACAAGCTCATCATTGACTTGCTCCTTTTGAGAGCCGTCGGATTCATCAAAAGTCACGTCTACCGTTAACTCAATAGTGCCGGTGGCATTATTGAATACACGGTAGCCATGTTCGTTAGTACCATAACCAAGTAGAAAGCCTTCGGTACCTTAGGTGCAAACTTTGAACTTTTGGCCCTCTTGTTAAGTATGAAACACTTGCAGCCAAAAACTCGAAAGTAATGCACCTTTGGTTTGTTATCGGTTAGAAGCTCATATGGCGTCTTCCCTCTTAGCTTGTGAAGGTAGAGGCGGTTGATTGCATGACACGCCGTGTTCATTGCCTCCGCCCAAAAGCCATGGAAGTCTTGTACTCATCCAACATAGATCTTGCGGCTTCAACAAGAGTTCTATTCTTCCTTTCCACAACCCCATTTTGTTGTGGGGTATATGGAACGGAGAACTCATGCTTGATCCCTTCTTCATCAACATACTCTTCTATGTTGGTGTTCCTAAACTCGGTCCCGTTGTCGCTTCTCACTTTCTTGATCTTGATGTCGAACTCATTTTGTGCTCTTCTAGCAAACTTCTTGAAGATGCCTTGTGTTTCGCTTTTATCTGCTAAAAAGAACACCCAAGTGAAACGAGAATAGTCATCAACAATAACGAAACCGTATTTATTACCGTCGATGCTTTGATAAGCAACGGGTCCGATGAGGTCCATATGCAATAGCTCCAATGGTCTTGTGGTCGACACAATGTTCTTGATTGGATGCTTTGCTCCAACTTGCTTTCCGGCTTGGCACACACTGCAAATCCTATCTTTCTCAAAAGAAACATTGGTTAGTCCAAGGATGTGCCCTTCTCTTTGAAGTTGGGCCAAGTTCCTCATCCCAACATGAGCTAGTCGGCGATGCCAAAGCCAACCCATGCTAGATTTTGCCATTAGACATGTTGTAGGTTCTACCTTACTAGTTGAGAAGTCAACTAAGTAAAGTTTTCCCTTCAACACGCCTTTAAATGCAATAGAGGAATCCCTTCTTCTAGAGACGGTCACACCCTTATCCGTAAAGAGACAATCGTAACCCATTTCACAAAGTTGAGAAACGGATAACAAATTGTAACTCAACGAATGCACAAGTAATACATTAGATATGGAATTGTCAGTTGAGATAGCAATTTTACCCAAACCAAGCACTTCTCCTTTACCATTGTCACCAAACACAATATTGTTGCATGAGTCGTTGCTTGGTTGAAAGGAGGAGAACATATCTTTTGCCCCGGTCATATGATTGGTGCATCCACTATCTAACACCCAACTTGACCCACCGGAGGCATATTCCTACAAAACAAGATTATGTTCTTGATTTAGGTACCCAAAAACTAGATTGGGTCCTTGGGGGTTAGTCACATAAGCTTTGGTACCCAAACATTTCTCATAATTTCCCTCTATTGAGGGCACAAACATACTTGAATAATCTTACCATCCTTCCCCCAACAACACAAGTAATCACATGTATAGCTTCTTGATATGGGCTTTGTTGCTTGGAGGCCTCCACTTGCTTCTCATTGTTGATCTTACCATTAGCAAGTGGAGCCTTTGGATTGGCAATCTTGTTGGCCTTGTTCATAGGTCAAAGAGAGGAAACCCTTTGTTAAGTAAAACAAAGGTACCCATTGACCATCTTTCTACCATTGGCCTTACCACCATACCTATTGTACCCAATTCCATCCTTGATGGAAGGGTGCCTTGCGGTCTTGAGGATATCTTTGGTTGTTGCACCTTACACTTGCAACCATTCCTCAAGATCATGTTCAACCTATGAATCTCCTTGTCTTTATTTTCTATCTCAATAAGGTTAGTTGCACAAGCATTTATATCAAGTTTATAGCATCTTTTGCAACCATTACTAGTTGAGGCATTAGAGTTGTCGGAGTCCTTAGGAGTAGTTGAAGAGGTACTACTCCAAAGAGTGTTGTAGCTTAGTTCAAGAGTTTGATACTTATTTTGAGAGCTTGTGAGGCTCTCTTGAACCATGCTAACCTCATTCTTTATGCGGATACATGGGTGTATGCCGAGTCTCTGAGTGATGAGTGATTGTCAACGGGTTTGATGCGCATGCTCTTTGGCTTGGTTTGTGCAGGTGTCGAGCTCGGAGACAGTGATCGAGGGCAAGGTGAAGGTCAAGTTGAGACGGTGTCGTGCCGATGGACTGAGTGCGATGAAGGATGGGCGTGCGTGCGCGGACGTGCCATGCCGATGTATCGAGCAGTGAAGGGCGGACGTGAGGCTTGGACCGACGAGGGACCGGAGTGCCTGAGGATCAGCTGTGGTGGCTGGCAGCCTGGGACGCGTGAGCGAGAATGACGGAGGACTGGCGCGTGGTTGCTCTGGCTCGGGTCGAGGACCTGGGGACACGTGTCGGTGGACGGGGTGCACGGGCGGTGCATCCCTCTACAGCTCCGGTTGGTGGTTGAGCCAGGGAAAAACCACCGGGTGGACGGTTTCCGAGTTTGGGCCTCAAAACTCGGGTGCTCGGTTTCCAGGTTGAGCCACAAAACCTGGGCGCGGATGGTTTCCGAGTTTGGCCACAAAACTCGGGTGATGGGCCGGTTTCCGAGTTTGGGCCTCAAAACTCGGGCGCTGCGGGTTTCTGAGTTTGGGCCACAAAACTCAGGCTGGAGGCTGGTTTCCGGTTTGGGCCTCAAAACCGGGGGTTGCTGGAAAAGGCTGGTTTCCCGGTTGGGCCACAAAACCGGGGGTGGCAGAGCGAGGGCGGCACGTGGCGGCGATCCAGAGGTTGCGAGGCAAGGCAACGCTTCGGTTCGAGCGGGCGTGGCCGTCGGATCTACCTACCACCGCGGGTTGGACCAGAATAGCCTTAGGGTTTAGCTGGTTCGCCCTGTAATTAGTTTAGAGAGGGGTAGAGTAGGAAATAGGTTAGTCTAGGTTAGTATAAGTAGTCCAGGGGAGACACCCTCCTCCCTATCTCAGTTAGTGCTTTCTTTGCTAGGGTTTCCTGCTCTCCGGCCCTGCTTTAGCTAGTTGAGATCCGCAGAGAGACTCCACTCTGTGTACTGTTGAGTTGAGGAAGTGAGGCCGTATCCTCACCTTGGAGCACAGATCGTTGGCTTGATTTGCGTCCTTGATTCGAACTCGTGGCTGTGATTTCGTTGTGTTCGTGTTTTTCGCGGAATCCCTTTTTCCACGATTTTCCCGTCGCTTGATCTTTTGCTCGGTTCATCTTTTGCAAATCCGTTTGTCGGTGTGTTTCGTACCCGGGGGTGTCACACCAACAAGTAATATGATCGCGTGCTTCTCTTCCTGGATGGTGATGCAAGGGGACACAAGGATTTATCCTGGTTCGGGCAAAGAAGGCCCTACATCCAGCGGGGGGAGATGTTCTTGTATTACTTGCACACTAAGTGCTTGTACAGGGGAAAATACAAGCTCAGTGAGCGTGGACCGGAGTCGGACTCGTGTCTGTGCGTGGACTCGTGTGTTGTGTTCGTCCGTCCCGAATGAGGGCCCTAGCGTCCCCTTTATAGAGCAAGGGAGGCCAGGGTTACAAAAAGTATTACAGGTGTCGGGGCGCATGGTGCCCCATACGGAGAAGGGTAGGAACCCTGTCTTGTCGGGGCCACTGGAGCCGATGTGATCGTCGCTTGTGAGGCGTCCTTGAGTCGTGGCTTCCATCCCGGGCGCGGACGTGGGGCGCGACAAGGCGGGAGCCGTACAGCACCCATCCCGGAATGTACAGTACGCGGTGAGGTCCCTCCGGGTCTTGGGGTACCTGTCTCCAACAGCACGAAAGTAGTTAGGGCTCGAAGAGCGCGGAGCCGGCTTCGAGGTGGTGCCACGGGGGCTCGAGGGGCGCGGAGCCGGCCTCGAGGTGTTACAGTGCAGGCTCGTGGGGCGCGTAGCCGACCTCGAGGGGTGACAGTGCCTGGCTCGAGGGGCGCGTAGCCGGCCTCGAGGGGTTACAGTGCCTGGCATGGCAAACAGTGCTGCACTGGTGCCCTTTTGCCCATGCTTGTGGTGAAAACGAGACTTGACCTTTACACCGAGTTACTGTGGTACACGCCGTGCACTAGTGGACATGACCGGAGTAGGTGAAGGCGTTAAATGCGTGGTATGGGCTGGTACTGTGACACCCTGGTGTCAAGCACTGCATTAGGCACTGCATTTAGCCACTAAGAAAGCATAAGCAATGCATTGCATCATTTCATGTGTATAAGTATGCCTTTGATCTTTTGTTGTTTATTTGAAATTGGATTTCTATTTGACTTGATGCTTTGATTTTGGCTTTATTCTTGAGGAGGATTTATAAATGGTTTTCAGAAAAAGTGTTCTATATGAAAGTTGTAGAGAAAAATATTTTGAGCAACTTTTATATTTGGGTCAAAGCCTAGTTTGGAGTTTTTGAAACTGTTTTGAATGGTCAAAGTTTGAAAAAGGTTTGAGAAAAAGAAAAAGGAAAATGTTTTTCTTTCCCGGCGCCAACCTTTCGGCCCATCCGGCCTTTCGGCCCGCTTCGCCGCCTCGGCCCAGCGCTCGCCGCCTCGCCCGCGCGCGCCCGCCCGCGCACCGCGCGCCGGCCACCTGACACGGCCCGCGCCGTACGCCGGCCGACTTGCCGCGTGGCGCCCCCTTCTCTGCGCCAAATCCCCGCTGACCACTCCCCTTCCGATCTTCTCCCACCGGAGCACGCCAGCGATCTTCGCCGGCCACTCCCGCGCAAACCTCGTCTGCAGAGCCGCCTGCCGCCGCCTCGCTGACCGAGCCGCCGTGGCCCCCCCGCCACGACCGGCGCCCTCCGCTCCGCCGGGCAAAAGCCCGAGCGCCTCTCACTCTCCCTCACTCACTCGCACGCTCACTCTCGCTCTCACTCCCCACTCTCACCCGCGCACGAAGCAAACTGAGCACTCTCCGCTCGCTGCAACCACCGCCGCAAGGCCCCTTTCCAAATTCCAGTCACCACCTCCATCACCGGCCGATTAACCCCGGCCACTGCCCCGCCTTCGTCTCGGACACACGGTGCGCACCCCGCGTCATCCGCCGAGCTCCACCGACGCCGAAGTCCGAAGAGCCCCGCCGCGGAAGCTTTCAGCGCCGCTCGGAGCCCGGAGCCGTTCGTCCCCGACCCGAGCTCCACCGCCTCCCTTTTCCTCCTCCAGCTTCGCCAAGCCAAGGCAGGTGAGAACACCAACTAGCCCTAACGCTACCGTTCCCTATCCCTCTGTTCACCACGGCCGAGCGCCATTGCCGCCATCGCGGACCTCACACGTGACCAGCACGCACCAGCGCACCTCCGGCCCAACCATCACCCTAGGACTCTCCTCTAGGTTCACTGAGTCTCACCCTGCCAAATTAGCCGGCGACCGCCGGAAACGGCGTAGCCGCGCGATGCCGCCGCCGCCGTGCGCTGCCGCTCGCCGCCGGCACGCTACGGCCGTGCGCTGGCCAAACCACTGGTACCGCTGGATGCGCCTCGTTGAGACGAGTCCGCCGGGCCCAGCCTCCCCGCGGCGACCTCACACGGCGGCGAGAAATCGCCGGACCAATCCCTCCCCTGGTTCCGTCTCGTCAAAGCCTCCCCGCCGGCGACCTCACCGAGGCGAGAAATCGCCGGCCAAGCCTCCCCTGGTTCCGTTCATTTCGGGACCGAGCCCCGAGCCAGGGCCTCAGCCTCGAAACAGGCCCGGACGGGGGTAATGTTTTCCGTCTCGCCCGAGCCCTCGAGCCAGGCATCAGCCTCGAGCCAGGCCCGGACGGGGCCTGCTGTTTCGTCTCGACCGAGCCCGAGCCAGCCTCAGCCTGAGCAAGGCCTCGGACGGGGGTATGTTTCCGTCTCGCCGAGCCCTCGAGCCGGCCTCAGCCTCGAGCCAGGCCCGGACGGGCGTGTATGTTTCCGTCTCGCCCGAGCCCTCGAGCCAGGCCTCAGCCTCGAGCCAGGCCTCGGACGGGCTAATGTTTTTCCGTCTCGCCCGAGCCCTCGACCAGGCCTCGGCCTCGAGCTCGGCCTCGAGCGAAACCTCGAGCGGTCTCGTTCGAGCCAGGCCTCGCCGATTCGCTTTCCGCCGTGCGCCCGAGCCGAATGGGTTCTGCTGACCCACGGGTCCCGCGCGTCAGTCCCTTACCGTCCATAGACCGAGTTCTCGCAAGCCAGCCGGGAGAAGTTAAATGTTTTTCTTTTCGGTTTAATTTCCAGAGATGCTTGTTATTTTTGTGTAGCCTGTTTATAAATCCAAATGAAGTGCTTCCAGTTTTATTAGCTTTCTTATGAATAGATCTATCATGGGAAATATGAATGTATTTTTGATAGCAGTTATTTTACTGTTTTCATTTATTTCAGTTTATATGCTTTTGTTTAGATAAATAATTATAAGTGTTTTCTGGTTGAGATAATTCCTGGAAAATTTTGTGTAAGTTTATTATACTGTTTGGCACCTGTGAAAAATATATGATGCACTGTTTATGTAGAAAAAGTTACTGTTATAGTTAAAAGTCTCTTTTGCTGATTTCTTAGAATAAGTGTTAAGTGTTTTATATGTTGAAATAAAATATGGGAAAATTGCACAGTCTTGGTGTGTCATGAAGAGTCTGAGAAAAATAAAACTTGATCTGTTTTATGGAAAAACTTGTAGTTGCTTTACAACTGTGCTTTTCTGTATAGATCTTTAGAAATTCATGTAAGAAAATATATGATGATTCTGGTCATGGAACTTTCTGGATAAATATGAAATGTGAAGTAGAATCTGGGAAAATAGGAAATAGAGCTATGCACTCTTTTACAGTAGGGTTGTAGTTCAAAGTACCTTTATGAGCAGTTTGCTTGTCATTTTGTATCTGCAGTTCTGCAAGTTATTTTGGCCTGAAACTTGTTCAGTAGGTCCAGTAGGTGTGTTGACTTTCTGGAATTTTTGTGGATTTTCTGAGTCTAGAAAAATGCACTTGCAGTTCAATCGGAATTTCTTTTGATCTAGTTAAAGTGGAAAAGGTGATTATCGGATTTTGTCTTATGAATTGAATAGTGTTGCCCCAATGTTAAAAGTGGTTCAACAAGTTGGCTTTGTTGGTTTGCAAGGGTTATTTCCGCATTTATTGAATTATAAATTCATCGCATGCAATAGGATCGACCCCGCCGGAGCTTCACCAAGAGCAGGAGCTAAACGCCGAGCCGGAGATCCAGGAGCTCCAGCAGTCAGAGGAAGTCAGACCCCGTCCACGACACTAACCTGCCTGAGTGCCCCTCCCACGAGGCCTCAGTCTTCACTCAAGGCAAGCCCCGGAGCATTCTAAGTCTCCCAGTTTTTGCAATTAATTTACTTGAGTCCTTTTATATTGTGATGCATTAGGTATAGGAGTTGATTGAATCCTATTTGTTGCATTACCATTCCTTGATTATGATTTATTACCTGCCTTGTTATCCTGCTACTGCTTAATGTAGAATTGCTTAGCCTGCTTAATAAAAGTAGTAGTTAAGGATGTTTCCGTAATACCCCGATGGGTATTTACCGGATCACGGTTGGCTATATTTGCTATCGTGGAAAAGAACCTGAGTAGTAATGAAAAACGGTCAACGGGATGGCAGGGCACAAGTTGGAAACTTGGGGCAGTTCATCCGTTGGATCGTATAGGTTTGTATCGATGTTGGCCCTCGTTCATTTTTGAACGCGCCCTTTTACTTAGGGATATGTCGGTGCCGTAATCATCGACCCCACAAAGCCGGTAGAAGCTGTCGGGCCGGTCTCACCCGTGTCGTGCCCTCTAGTACGGAAGTTGCGATCTGCCGCGTGAGGCCATCGCCAGACTCTGATTGGGCGGTCCGTGCTTGAGCCGCGACGATTACCACCACGAACAAGCGTCGAGCGGTTGCCCAATGCATGGACCCGACGGGGAAAGTGTGGGCTGGTATTAAGGTCTTTCATCAGCTGATTTGGAATTCGATTCGAGTCGCCGTCTCCCCCGGTTAGTGGGAAAACTATGGCGAGCTTCACCACGATACAACTCCATGTGATGTTTAAAGGTTCAACTAAAATGTGGATAAGTCAACTGGATATGGTTATATTATTGTTTGTTAGATTCAAGTGAGTGCTCTAGTACAGGTAATAACCTAGAACTAAGGAATAGGTTAAAAGTAACAGCTCATCATAATCATTAATTATCCCTTATCTGGATTTGAGCCTTTCGCAACTAAAAGATCCCAGCTCCACTTCAAAAGCCTTGCATACCCTTGGAGTCTTTATTTTCAGTTAGACGGTAAGTCTAGCTGAGTACATTCCCGTACTCAGGGTTTATCCCGTTTGTTGCAGATGGCCAGGTCTACTTTGGCTATTGTAAGCACTGCCTCTACCCAGTGGAAGGTGATGAGGAGTAGGCCCAGGGCAGGGTCGTCAAGAAGCTTTCCTCCTTCTTTTGCCGGACTGAGACTACTGGTGGCACACTATCTTAAAAAGGAGGAATGACTTGTGTTGAGTTGGTTTATCAAACAATGTTTTATTTGGACCACGTTTGTTGTGGTCGTGTTTTAAACTTATTCAAGCTCCGCACTTTTAAACTCAATATTGTAATAACTCCGTTTTAAATTCCGCACTCTGATGTTTTAAATTCGATTTCGTTTCGCTGTGTAATGTATCTTTACGAATGTAACCTTGAACGATGCGATCCTGTATGTTCTGGTGTAAGAAATCCTTCGAGATTTCCGGACTACCGGGTTATATGGGTTCAAGTGTGGGTCGAAGTCAGACGGATTTGACTAAGATAATACTTGAGCTCTTATAATCAGGACGGTTCCGCCACAGCTGGTATCAGAGCATGGTTCAAGTGATTACCTTCGTAAAGAGCTATTTTCGAACTAAAATGGGTATTTCAAAACTATTTTCAAAACTATTTTAATTACTAAGTGTGCCCAGTCTCGTCCTTAAGCCCTATACTAGGATTCAGGTGGCTTAACTGCTAACAGGGTTCAGGGTTTTGCTTCATGCTGGATCTTTATTTGCTGGTCCATTCTCGGGAAAAGAGAATGCGTCGATTGCGAAAACATGCATAAAATGATTTTGTGAGATATGAGAGCATGACCGTCCAACGTCGGTCTAGGTGAGAGTTCTTATACCAAGTATGTGCGAGCTCCACGCAGACACATATGAGGGTATCAATGATTTTAAGGGTGATTTCTATTGGTGCATGGTGTTTAGTATTGGCTTCTATGTATTTTGCGCATATTGGCCAATACTCAGTTGTTTTATCATTGGGAATTTTGTTGGGCTGAAATGAATCTTCTGCAGGTACACTAACTATGCGAACGAGTAGAACGTGTAGATAACGCATGAGAGATCGTTCTTGCCACCGACTAGAACGTTAGGACTTACGAGTCATTAATAGTGAGTGAGAACGTAAGTACGATCATGCATCATGTTTAAATTCTTGCATTTACATTACCTCCCCTTAATTAAAAGTTGTCTCTTTTCTATAAAATTTGCCAACTTAATATCGTCTCACGAGAGTTCGAAACCCTTTTTTCTACAGATGGCCCGAACAAGTTGACTGCTCGCAAGGCCACCGGAGGCAGAGGAGTTCCGCGTCATCGCTTGGCCACCAAGCTGACCCGGAGGACGTTCCTGACCTACTTCGGGTTGCCGACTATCCTTTGGAGGATTTTGCAGGCCGTTGGCTACGAGGAAGGACAGGAGCCCAGATACTCCTGGCAGAAGGAGATTTACGGGCAGGATTCCTTGGTCATGGTGGAGATCAAGGTCAAGGCTCTACCTGCTAAGCCCCACTGGACAGGATGGACAGAGATCACCAGAGGCACATGTGCCAAGGATGGAGCTAACAGGGCAGCATACCTAGTGCTGAAGGATATCATCGCCCGTTTCCCCGCCGACTTAGCCAGTGCGATGGCAGGAGTGTTTCCCCGTGGATCACTTTTCCCATTGCGCTGGAAGCAGACTCCAGAGTCAGCCTTGACAGGGAGCCCTGAGGAGCGTTTCTACTGCGAGACACCTGCGATGAGCGCCACTGGAGCTCTGTTGGGTGTATGTGAGAGTTTGGAGCACACTCTCGAGAGCGTGTCCTTCACCCTCACCGCCACCTACCAGAGCAAGGAAGCTTCAGGAGGACTTCGACGCTGAGGTTGTCGTCTACAGGAGAGGATTCAGCAGCTCACGCTTGAGCGCGACGACGCCCGCACCACTGCCGCAGCTCAGTCTACCGCCAGGACAGTCGCCGAGCAGATGTACCTGACCGCATCTCTGCAGAGAGATGAGGCCCGTGCCGCACTTGACCACCTCAGAGAGGGAGCCCATCTTCTGGTTCAGCAGATCAACGCACAGCAGGTCTACATCGAGCAGCTCCATGAGGCCGTCCATGAGTTCCATCATGCAGCACAGGAGGCAGCAGCACCAGCAGCTCCCGCAGCAGAGGCCCCAGATCCCCAGGACGGAGAGGTTCTTGGTCCCGACGCCCCACCAGAGGAGGCTCATGCAGATGAGCCTATGATCGATGTTTGACATCGAGGACGCCGCATCCGCCGCTGGAGATCCCGAGCGCTAGTTTGTTAGGGATCGTTTTCTTTTGTATAGCTTGAGCTTGCTCGCTAAGTGATGTAATGATCCAAACATGTGATGGTTTTATGTTTAACTTATGATGGCATGTAATGGCTTTTGGACAAAGTCCGGACTTCGATCCGGCACCTCTTTTATGGAAATCCGTCGTTTGCATGTCTAATTCCAAGCGATTATTCTGTGATGTTGTATGGAAATGAGTAATTATACTTGGACGTGTGCTAAATTTCCGAATTTATGTACAGCACAGTATTTATTCATGATCGGTGTAACATCACCTAATGATTGCTTATTAATGGGATATGCAGATGCCGGCACACACCCGCAGCCAGCGTGGACAGGGAGCAGGACCGGAGGAGAACTTGCCACCTCCCCCGCCGCCGCCAATGACGCCTGAAGCGTTCTTTGGACAGTTCTGGGTAGCCAGAGGAACATGGAAGAAATGCAGAGGCACATGGAGGCCACCCTCCGCAACATCGCCAACAACACCGCGCAACAGCATCAGCAGCGCCAAGGCCCGGAGCCCAACCAGTATAGCTCCTACCGTGACTTCTTGGACACTCGTCCTCCAGTGTTCAAGGAAGCCACCGAGCCGCTCGAAGCTGATGAATGGCTCAACTCTATCACACAGAAGTTCCGTCTGCTTCGTCTGACGGAAGAGCTTAAAGCGGAGTATGCCGCTCACATGTTGGAAGGACCCGCAGGTTTGTGGTGGACCCAGTACCGTGCATCTCTGCCAGCTAATGCACGTGTTACTTGGGATCAATTCTCTACTGCTATGCGCAACCACTACATCCCTAGTGGTCTGATGGAAATGAAGATTGCCGAGTTCATGAGGTTGTCCCAGGGGACCAGGTCCGTATCAGAGTACCTCCACAGCTTCAACAATCTGGCTCGCTATGCCCCAGATTTTGTAAATACTGAGGCCAAGAAGATTGCCAGTTTCAAGCGTGGCATGAATGCCACAATGCTATCCAAGATGGGTAACAGTCACCGCACCACCTTTAGTGACTTCGTCAGTGACTGTCTCAACCAAGAGGCCAATGACAGCCGGCTAGCAATAGAGACACGCCGTCGTGCGAACGAAGGAGGTTCGTCCCAGCAGAGGACCACTTTCGGAGCACGCGCCCCGTACCGCCCGCCTGTCACTGGAGCAAGGGGTACCGTCCCACACAGAGAAAGATCACCACCAACCGTCCCCGTCCAGCTTCCAGAAGCCCTACACCGCCCCCATGATGCAAAGCAAGAGCAAAGCAGGAAATGCAGCAGGTCCCAGGACTCCGTACGTAATTGGCCCATGCTACAACTGTGGTCAAACCGGACACCTGTCACGTCAGTGCCCTCGACCGAAGAAGCAGTACACTCAGCCCCAGCCTCGTACCGGTCATGTGCACCACACCACTGTGGAAGAAGTGCCAGAAGGAGAGCCTGTCACCGCTGGTACGTTTCTTGTTAATCAATGCCCCGCAGTTGTGTTGTTTGATTCTGGAGCATCACATTCTTTCATAAGTGAGAATTTTGTTTTGAGAAGTAATCTTGAGTTGATAGAGTTAGACCGGGGATATCAGATAAGTTCCGCCGGAGCCGTTCTCTCCGCGCGAAAAATGGCTAAAGGAGTAGAAATGACCTTTGGGGATAAAAAGGCCATAGTGGACCCCATAGTCATTCCTGGTCTAGGTCTGGATGTAATCTTGGGTATGGGTGGGGATGAAACTATGGAAGGTTAATCTAGACACCGCAGAGAGAATAGTGTCCATGGTTAGTCCCAGGAATGGATCTTCTTTCAGGTTCAAGTTACCCCGAAACCCCCATGAGATTGGAGTGTTGTTCAATATCACGGCAAAACAGATAGCTGAGATTCCAGTAGTATGTGAGTTTCCAGATGTTTTTCCTGATGAATTGCCTGGACTACCGCCAGATAGGGATGTGGAGTTTGCTATCGAGTTAATCCCTGGAACGGCACCCTATCACGAAGACCGTATAGAATGCACGCCAAAGAGTTAGCAGAGCTTAAGATTCAATTGCAAGAAGATTTGGATTTTGGATAAAGTTTGATACGCCCTAGTTCGTCGCCTTGGGGATGTCCCGCTATCTTTGTGAAAAAGAAAGATAAGACTCTGAGGATGTGTGTGGATTATAGGCCGCTTAATACAGTAACTATAAAGAACAAGTACCCCTTACCCCGGATTGACGTCTTGTTTGATCAGTTGTCTAAAGCAAAAGTGTTCTCCAAAATCGACCTGAGGTCAGGTTACCATCAGATCAAGATCAGACGTGAGGACATACCAAAAACAGCTTTCTCTACTAGATATGGACTGTACGAGTATCTGGTTATGTCTTTTGGGTTGACTAATGCACCGGCACATTTCATGTACCTGATGAATTCCGTCTTCATGCCAGAGTTGGACAAGTTTGTCGTAGTGTTCATCGATGATATTTTGGTATACTCTGAGAATGAGAAGGATCATGCTGAGCATCTACAAGTTGTTCTGACCCGACTTAGAGAGCATAAGTTGTATGCTAAGTTCAGTAAGTGTGAGTTTTGGTTGAAGAAGGTACCTTTCCTTGGTCACGTCCTTTCAGAGGAAGGAATCTCTGTAGACCCTTCTAAAGTACAAGAGGTTATGGATTGGCAAGCACCACGAGTGTTTTGAGGTTCGCAGCTTTTTGGGTCTGGCAGGATATTACCGTCGGTTTATTCCGGATTTTTCAAGAATAGCCAAGCCTATGACCCGTTTGACACAGAAGAACAAGAAGTTCGAATGGACTCCAGAGTGTGAAACAGCTTTCCGCACTCTGCGAACGTTGTTGACTTCCGCACCAGTTTTGGCTCAGCCAAACTTGGAGGAACCTTTTGATGTGTTTTGTGACGCATCCAAGGTTGGACTCGGATGTGTACTCATGCAAAATGGAAGAGTTATCGCCTATGCTTCTCGTCAGTTGAGACCACACGAAGAGAATTACCCCACTCATGATTTGGAATTAGCAGCCGTCGTGCATGCACTCAAGATTTGGAGACATTACCTTATGGGAAATCTATGTCATGTGTACACGGATCATAAAAGTCTGAAATATATCTTCACCCAGCCAGAGTTGAACATGAGGCAGAGAAGATGGTTAGAATTAATAAAGGATTACAACCTTGAAGTGCATTACCACCCCGGAAAAGCGAACGTTGTAGCTGATGCCTTGAGTCGCAAGACTCATTGCAACTCCCTACAACCACTTTGGAGGATAGATTTAACCTATGCACCCCGTTATGCTGAACAATATCACTCTTCAGTGCACCTTAGAAAGTGACATTATAGAGGGACAGAAAAATGATGCAGAGATTTGTCAGATTAGAAGAGGTTAGAAACCAGTAGTTCGTTGAACTTCAGAACGGACGAGCAAGGAATCTTATGGTATAATAGAAGGATAGTCGTTCCTAAGGATGCAGAGCTGAGAAAGAAGAAAATTCTGAATGAGGCTCACAATTCAAAGTTGTCTATCCACCCAGGAAGCAGTAAGATGTATCAGGGTTTGAAAACCAGATATTGGTGGTCAAAGATGAAGAAAGAAGTTGCAGCCTATGTCGCCAGATGTGATACTTGTTGCAGAGTAAAGGCAATACATCTGAAACCCGCCGGACTATTACAACCGTTATCGATTCCAGAGTGGAAATGGGAAGAGATCAGTATGGACTTTATCACAGGTCTTCCCACTACTCAAAAAGGGAATGATTCGATTTGGGTTATTGTGGATCGGTTATCTAAAGTGGCTCACTTCATACCAGTCAAAACTACCCACCGACCGCATCAGTATGCAGACCTGTACATACAGAATATCTGAGATTGCATGGGATTCCAAAAAGGATTGTCTCTGATAGAGGACCCCAGTTCATAGCCGTTTTTGGGAACAGTTGCACAAGGAATTAGGAACCAAGTTGGTAAGAAGTTCCGCCTACCACCCCCAAACCGCAGGGCAAACGGAGAGAGTAAATCAGATTCTAGAAGATATCCTGAGAGCTTGTGTCTTGTCTTCAGGAGAGTCATGGGAGAAATGGTTACCCCTTGCTGAGTTTTCATATAATAACAGTTATCAAGAAAGTATAAAGATGGCACCTTTTGAAGTTTTATATGGACGAAGATGCAGAACCCCAGTAAATTGGGTTGAGTCTGGAGATCGAGGATTCTATGGGTCCGATTATGTAAAAGATGCCGAGGAAATTGTGCAAACAGTACAGCAACATATCAAGGTAGCACAGTCTCGACAAAAGAGTTATGCTGACACCCGAAGGAGACCTTTGGAATTTCAAGTTGGAGACTATGTGTATCTCAAGGTTTCACCTATGAGAAAGGTCCAACGCTTTGGAATTAAAAAGAAGCTAGCACCTCGATATGTGGGACCTTACCAGATCATAGCAAAGAAGGGAAAAGTGGCATATGAAGTGCAGTTACCCCAGTGATGAGTGCAGTTTTCCCAGTGTTCCACGTATCACAGCTGAAGAAGTGCCTTCGAGTTCCCGAACAAGAGGAAGTTCGAGTCCCGGATGTCACGATCAGATCAGATCTGGAGTACTACGAACAACCTAAGGAGATTTTGGATACCAAGACTCGAGAGACTCGTAACCGAACAGTGAAGACTTACAAGATTCTCTGGAGTAATCACGGACCCAACGATGCTACATGGGAAACCGAGGAGTACCTAGCGTAAACTACCCCGCTTTTTATAAAGATTGGTACGTAACTTAAATCTCGGGACGAGATTTCTTTAAGGGGGGAAGGGCTGTGACACCCTGGTGTCAAGCACTGCATTAGGCACTGCAATTAGCCACTAAGAAAGCATAAGCAATGCATTGCATCATTTCATGTGTATAAGTATGCCTTTGATCTTTTGTTGTTTATTTGAAATTGGATTTCTATTTGACTTGATGCTTTGATTTTGGCTTTATTCTTGAGGAGGATTTATAAATGGTTTTCAGAAAAAGTGTTCTATATGAAAGTTGTAGAGAAAAATATTTTGAGCAACTTTTATATTTGGGTCAAAGCCTGGTTTGGAGTTTTTCAAACTGTTTTGAGAAGTCAAACTTTGAAATTTCTGGAAAAAGAAAAAGAAAATGTTTTTCTTTCCCGGCGCCAACCTTTCGGCCCATCCGGCCTTTCGGCCCGCTTCGCCGCCTCGGCCCAGCGCTCGCCGCCTCGCCCGCGCGCGCCCGCCCGCGCACCGCGCGCCGGCCACCTGACACGGCGCGCGCCGTACGCCGGCCGACTTGCCGCGTGGCGCCCCTTCTCTGCGCCAAATCCCGCTGACCACTCCCCTTCCGATCTTCTCCCCACCGGAGCACGCCAGCGATCTTCGCCGGCCACTCCCGCGCAACCTCGTCTGCCGAGCCGCCTGCCGCCGCCTCGCTGACCGAGCCGCCGTGGCCCCGCCACGACCGGCCGCCCTCCGCTCCGCCGGGCAAAAGCCCGAGCGCCTCTCCCTCTCCCTCACTCACTCGCACACTCACTCTCGCTCTCACTCCCCACTCTCACCCGCGCACGAAGCAAACTGAGCACTCTCCGCTCGCTGCAACCACCGCCGCAAGGCCCCTTTCCAAATTCCAGTCACCACCTCCATCACCGGCCGATTAACCCGGCCACTGCCCGCCTTCGTCTCGGACACACGGTGCGCACCCCCGCGCCATCCGCCGAGCTCCACCGACGCCGAAGTCCGAAGAGCCCCGCCGCGGAAGCTTTCAGCGCCGCTCGGAGCCCGGAGCCGTTCGTCCCCGACCCGAGCTCCACCGCCTCCCTTCTTCCTCCTCCAGCTTCGCCAAGCCAAGGCAAGGTGAGAACACCAACTAGCCCTAACGCTACCGTTCCCTATCCCTCTGTTCACCACGGCCGAGCGCCATTGCCGCCATCGCGGACCTCACACGTGGCCAGCACGCACCAGCGCACCTCCGGCCAAACCATCACCCCTAGGACTCCCTCTAGGTTCACTGAGTCTCACACGCCCGCCAGTTTAGCCGGCGACCGCCGGAAACGGCGTAGCCGCGCGATGCCGCCGCCGCCGTGCGCTGCCGCTCGCCGCCGGCACGCTACGGCCGTGCGCTGGCCAAACCACTGGGTACCGCCGGATGCGCCTCGTTGAGACGAGTCCGCAGGGCCCAGCCTCCCCGCCGGCGACCTCACCGACGGCGAGAAATCGCCGGACCAATCCCTCCCCTGTTTCCGTCTCGTCCGAGCCCTCGAGCCAGGCCCTCGAACCAGGCCTCGGACGGGCCTGTCTTTCCGTCTCGCCCGAGCCCTCGAGCAGGCCTCGCTCGAGCCAGGCCTCGGACGGGCGTGTATGTTTCGTCTCGCCCGAGCCTCGAGCCAGGCTCAGCCTCGAGCCAGGCCTCGACGCGTGTATGTTTCCGTCTCGCCCGCCTCGAGCAGGCCTCAGCCTCGAGCCAGGCCTCGGACGGGCGTGTATGTTTCCGTCTCGCCCGAGCCCTCGAGCCAGGCCTCAGCCTCGAGCCAGGCCTCGGACGGGCTATGTTTTCCGTCTCGCCCGAGCCCTCGAGCCAGGCCTCGGCTCGAGCTCGGCCTCGAGCGAAACCTCGAGTGCGGTCTCGTTCGAGCCAGGCCTCGCCGATTCGCTTTCCGCCGTGCGCCCGAGCCCGAATGGGTTCTGCTGACCCACGGGTCCCGCGCGTCAGTCCCTTACCGGTCCATAGACCGAGTTCTCGCAAGCCAGCCGGAGAAGTTAAATGTTTTTTCTTTTCGGTTTAATTTCCAGAGATGCTTGTTATTTTTGTGTAGCCTGTTTTATAAATCCAAATGAAGTGCTTCCAGTTTTATTAGCTTTCTTATGAATAGATCTATCATGGGAAAATATGAATGTATTTTTGATAGCAGTTTATTTTACTGTTTTCATTTATTTCAGTTATATGCTTTTGTTTAGATAAATGATTATAAGTGTTTTCTGGTTGAGATAATTCCTGGAAAATTTTGTGTAAGTTTATATACTGTTTGGCACCTGTGAAAAATATATGATGCACTGTTTATGTAGAAAAAGTTACTGTTATAGTTAAAAGTCTCTTTTTGCTGATTTCTTAGAATAAGTGTTAAGGTGTTTTATATGTTGAAATAAAATATGGGAAAATTTGTACAGTCTTGGTGTGTCATGAAGAGTCTGAGAAAAAATATAAACTTGATCTGTTTTATGGAAAAACTTGTAGTTGCTTTACAACTGTGCTTTTCTGTATAGATCTTAGAAATTCATGTAAGAAAATATATGATGGTTCTGGTCATGGAACTTTCTGGATAAATATGAAATGTGAAGTAGAATCTGGGAAAAATAGGAAATAGAGCTATGCACTCTTTTACAGTAGGGTTGTAGTTCAAAGTACCTTTAGAGCAGTTTGCTTGTCATTTTTGTATCTGCAGTTCTGCAAGTTATTTTGGCTGAAACTTGTTCAGTAGGGTCCAGCAAGTGTTGTTGACTTCTGGAATTTTTGTGGATTTTTCTGAGTCTAGAAAAATGCCTTGCAGTTCAATCGGAATTTCTTTTGATGTAGTTAAAAGGAAAAGGGTGATTATCGGATTTTGTCTTATGAATTGAATAGTGTTGCCCCAATGTTAAAAGTGGTTCAACAAGTTGGCTTTGTTGGTTTGCAAGGGTTATTTCCGCATTTATTGAATTATAAATTCATCGCATGCAATAGGATCGACCCCCCGGAGCTTCACCAAGAGCAGGAGCTAAACGCCGAGCCGGAGATCCAGGAGCTGCAGCAGCCAGAGGAAGTCGACCCCGTCCACGACACTAACCTGCCCGAGTGCCCCTCCCACGAGGCCTCGGTTTCACTCAAGGCAAGCCCCGGAGCATTCTAAGTCTCCCAGTTTTTGCAATTAATTTACTTGAGTCCTTTTATATTGTGATGCATTAGGTATAGGAGTTGATTGAATCCTATTTGTTGCATTACCATTCCTTGATTATTGATTATTACCTGCCTTGTTATCCTGCTACTGCTTAATAATGTAGAATTGCTTAGCCTGCTTAATAAAAGTAGTAGTTAAGGATGTTTCCGTAATACCCCGATGGGTATTTACCGGATCACGGTTGGCTATATTTGCTATCGTGGAAAAGAACCTGAGTAGTAATGAAAAACGGTCAACGGGATGGCAGGGCACAAGTTGGAAACTTGGGGCAGTTCATCCGTTGGATCGTATAGGTTTGTATCGATGTTGGCCCTCGTTCATTTTTGAACGCGCCCTTTTACTTAGGGATATGTCGGTGCCGTAATCATCGACCCCAAAGCCGGTTAGAAGCTGTTCGGGCCGGTCTCAACCCGTGTCGTGCCCTCTAGTACGGAAGTTGCGATCTGCCGCGTGAGGCCATCGCCAGACTCTGATTGGGCGGTCCGTGCTTGAGCCGCGACGATTACCACCACGAACAAGCGTCGAGCGGTTGCCCAATGCATGGACCCGACGGGGAAAGTGTGGGCTGGTATTAAAGGTCTTTCATCAGCTGATTTGGAATTCGATTCGAGTCGCCGTCTCCCCCGGTTAGTGGGAAACTATGCGAGCTTCACCACGATACAACTCCATGTGATGTTTAAAGGTTCAACTAAAATGTGGATAAGTCAACTGGATATGGTTATATTATTGTTTGTTAGATTCAAGTGAGTGCTCTAGTACAGGTAATAACCTAGAACTAAGGAATAGGCTTAAAAGTAACAGCTCATCATAATCATTAATTATCCCTTATCTGGATTTGAGCCTTTCGCAACTAAAAGATCCCAGCTCCACCTCAAAAGCCTTGCATACCCTTGGAGTCTTTTATTTTCAGTTAGACGGGTAAGTCTAGCTGAGTACATTCCCGTACTCAGGGTTTATCCCGTTTGTTGCAGATGGCCAGGTCTACTTTGGCTATTGTAAGCACTGCCTCTACCCAGTGGAAGGTGATGAGGAGTAGGCCCAGGGCAGGGTCGTCAAGAAGCTTTCCTCCTTCTTTTGCCGGACTGAGACTACTGGTGGCACACTATCTTAAAAAAAGGAATGACTTGTGTTGAGTTTTTATCAAACAATGTTTTATTTGGACCACGTGTGTTGTGGTCGTGTTTTAAACTTATTCAAGCTTCCGCACTTTTAAACTCAATGTTGTAATAACTCGTTTTAAATTCCGCACTCTGATGTTTTAAAATTCGATTTCGTTTCGCTGTGATGTATCTTTACGAATGTAACCTTGAACGATGCGATCCTGTATGTTCTGGTGTAAGAAATCCTTCGAGATTTCCGGACTACCGGGGTTATATGGGTTCAAGTGTGGATCGAAGTCAGACGGATTTGACTAAGATAATACTTGAGCTCTTATAATCAGGACGGTTCCGCCACAGGTACGGCTGTCTGAGCAGCTCGAGGTCCGTGTGTTAAGGCTCGAGGTTTTTGGGGGCGCGAACATGCCCGAGGTCGGAGGCTCGAGCGGAGACGGAGAGCGATCGTGCTCGCCAGAGGCCTGATCGGGAGGGCTCGGGAGAGAAGGAGAGAGCGTCGCCCCGAGGCCTGCTGGGAGGGGCTCGGCGAGACGGAGATAGAGCGTTCGCCCAGGCCTGGCTGGGAGGGATAGGGCGAGATGGAGATAGAGCGTCGCCCGAGGCCTGGCTGGAGGGCTCGGGCGAGACGGAGATCGCCCGAGGCCTGGCTGGAGGGCGAGGGCGAGACGGAGATAGGCGTTTCGACACGAGGCCTGGTGGGAGGGCAGGGCGAGACGGAGACGGAGCGTTCGCCCGAGGCGGCTGGCTGGGAGGGCTCGGGCGAGACGGAGACGGAGCGTTCGCCCGAGGCCTTGCTGGGAGGGCTGGGCGAGACGGAGACGGAGCGTTCGGGTGTTTGCGTTGAATGAGGGTACCCTTTTTTGTACCACCGACAGTAGCCCCCGAGCCCTTGTTTGAGTGCTTGCATTCGAGCAGGGGCTCTTGATTGGGATCTCGATGGGTAGCTAACTGGTCTCGAGGGTCTTGTCGATTTGATTCCGTGGGTGTCGTGCGAGCGACACCCGCGGGTGTAGCCCCCGAGGCCAGGGGGAGTGGTTAGAACTCCCTCGTGGGCTTCTCGAAGAATCCTCCGTCGTTTAGGAACCTTCTGCCCAGTGGGCGCGCCTTTTTAGGCGGAAATCGTCAGGACGCGCAGATCGCGGCGTCGTGTGTACCTGTCAACATGCTTGAGATGTGGTTCGGTAGTAATATTAAATATTCGCGATAACCTTCCTTTGCCGTGGGGGACTTCGTCCGGGGCTTGGCTCGGAGGGCTCGGACAAGACGGAGAACGAGCGTCTGTCCTGGGCCTGGTCTCGAGGGCTCAGGCGAGATGGGGGTCGAGCTTTCACCCGAGGCCTGAAAATCTCATGCTCACATAAAGAAAAGAGATTAGTCGCAACTGTCCGAGTTTTTAGACCCTCTTTCGTCGAGGGGTGCCAGGCTGAACCGACTGGCCGGCTCCTCGAGCTGTCCGGCATGCCGATTGCCCTGGCTTGTCATCCCACGAGTCCTTTCGATCGGATGCGAGGGGGGATGCCTCGTACTACCCCGAGTGGGCGAGTATCGAGGTTCCCGGTGAGCTGGTAACGGGGAATCCAAGTGAGAGCTCGTGCCCCGTTCGTTAGGGGTCGACTGTGGCCCGGAGGCGGTCTCATAAAGCATGGGGGCTCAGTCTGCAGGAGTGCCGGGTCCATTCGATAGGACCCGGTGGCTCGATGCCTCCCTCCGAGGGGATCTCACTGCACGTCGAGTCCCCGCCTTGGATACACGTGAGGGGCCTCGAGGGCTCGGCCCTCGAGTAATGCTGCGAGTGGCGCCCCTTGGTGTCCCTGACTCGGGTGCTCGAAGCCGGCTGTCGAACCCTTTTCGAGGGCCAGCCTTCGCTGCTTCGAGACTTAGGGCCGGGGCCCATTTTTACCTTTATGAAGAAGCCTCCGTCGTCTGGGAGTCCTTCTGCCCGTTGGGCGCGCCTTTTTAGGCGGGGAAACTGTCGGGGAGAGCGACGGGCGCGAAGCCGGAGCGACGGTCGTGGCGGGCCCGGGTGGTGGAGCGAATGGAGAGGTAACGCGTGTATCCTGCACCCGGCTCGAGACGCGGTTAGGTAGGCGCATTGAATGCATTCGGTTACCTTTTTACGTCATGGGAGAGATCCCGCCCGTTTGGATTTCCCCCTATAAATATCGAAAGAGGGGAAAGAGAACCCTTTACTTTGCCTTTGCCTTCGCCGCCGCCGTAGCCTTTACGCGCCCTCTCCTTCGAGCTAGTCGATTGGGGATTTCCGGCTCCCGTCCGCCGCTCGGATCCGCGCCGCGCCACCGTCATGGCCGCCCAGACACAGATGCTGCCGGCCGAGGACTGGAGCCCGTCGAAGGTGACGCAGAGCGAGATGGACTCGTTGGTGGCCCAGGGCTTCTGCGCCCCAACCCGGAGGGGGGACCCGCATGGTGGGTTATCCCGTCGGCGGAGCACTGGGAGCCGCACCCGCCGGAGGGGTACGTGGTGAGCTTCACGTGCTACCACCGTATGGGGCTCGGCGTCCCGCCGAGCCGCTTCTTGCGAGGGCTGGCCCACCACTTCGAGGTGGAGCTGCAACACTTCTCCCCAACTCCATCTCGCACGCCGCCATATTCGCCGCGGTGTGCGAGGGGTACCTGAAGATGGAGCCGCACTGGGAGATGTTCGTCCATCTCCGGGGCGAGCTCTTCATCAAGTCCTTGAAGCCCAACGGGAGGCGGTCCGTGCGCATGGGCTCCCTTGCCATCACCGCGAGGGCGGGGACCTCGTCGGCCAACGTCCCCCGCGAGTACCTGCGATACAAGCTATCCACCAACCAGGCCGGGTGGGACGACCATTGGTTCTATCTGCGGAACGAAGGTGGCCTCCTTCCGCAGTACACCGGCAGGGTCCTTAGTCGACGCCCCGGAGAAGTGGACCTGGGGCGTCGCTGCGGACAGGCAACGCCACCTGGCCCGTGATGGAGATGATGAAGACGCTGGTGGATGAGAAGAAGCTGACCGTGCAAGCGGTCATTTGGGCGTTCCACCAGCGAAGAGTCCTTCCGCTGTGGGGACCGCCCTTCTTATGCACGAGATGGGCCGCAGGCTCAGCTCGAGGCGCTCAACCGCTCGAGGATGGCGGAGAGAGGCTGTCCCGGAACGAGGGCGTCTCCGGGTGTCGATCACGATCCAGGGGCCGTTCGTCCTGAACTCTCCCACCTGGTTGCGATGGCACCCGACGAGGGGTGTCTCGACCTGGTAAGCCTTCCTCGAGTCGAGCTATCTCGAGCCTCCTCCCCCTTCTTCCTCCTTCGACCCGTTTGCATCCGTCTTGTGGTTTGTCTCATCACGCTTCTCCTTTCTTAGGGGGCATTTACTTGTCGTGCGTCGAGGCCCCCGGTGAGGGAGGACGCCGCGGATGCTCAGGTGAGGCGCCTTTCTGCTCAAAAGGACAAGGAGAGCAAGGATGCAAAAAGAAGAAAGAGAAAGATAAAAACTTGCGTCGCTTAGCTCGGGAGCAGGATTGGCGAAGGCTCGTCGTAACCGTCAGCCTGGGACGGGTCCCCGAGCTGAGCTCCTCGAGCTCGGAGGAGGAGAGTAGTGACGAGGAGGAGGACGACGACGAGGGATGGATGCGCGCTTGATGCGCGGGGCTCGTCGATGACAGGGTGACCGCTCCTCTGTGCAGGAGGGTACACTGGAGGTCCCGCCGTCAAAAGGGGGCGCGGGGCGCAGCGCGGAAGGCGGCGCCGATCTCTGGCCTCGTCGGGGCCCGAGGTCCGTCAGCTCCGCGCCGGATGGCACCCGGTCGTAAGGAAGCCCCGGACCCGGAGCGCCTCTGCCACAGCCCAACGGAGGCCGCCCCGCCGTCAGCCAGACGGGGGGTCTCGAGAGGGGCGGGCCTCGAGAGGCGGCAGACAGGTCGAGAAGGGTTCAGGCGACCCCGCGAGCCGCCAGGGCGACGTCGAGCCCGCGGAGGCAGTGGGCGCCAAGAAGAGGGTCGAGGCCGCGCCATCATCGAGCGTCGGGGGAGGGAGACCCCGAGAGCCCTCGTGACCAGGGGCGCGAGCGTCCTCGGGGAGTCCATCGCCGCACGCCGCCGGACGCGGAAGCGGGACGCCGGATGGGCGCGACCCAAGCGTGGGGCCTGAAGGGTCGAGATGGCGGACTAGAGGGGGGGGTGAATAGTCCTTTCTAAAATAATCGCGTCGGCTAACCGAAACAAATGCGGAATTAAAACTATCGGTCTAGCCAAGACTACACCCCCCTCTACCTATACTCTATGACACCTTACAAAAGATCCTAAACAATGCAAATAAGGTGTAGCTAGCTAGAGCTCACCTAACCAATCTATAAGCAATGGTCACACAAACCTATGCAACTATACTTCAATCAACCGGGGAGCTCCTACACATGCCATAAGCAAAAGCACCAAGCCTAAGCTCACTAGCAATGCTCAATAACAAGGCTACACAAGCCAAATTAGTGAGCTCAACTTACTATACAAACTAAGCAATGTGACTAGCAAGACTACAAGTCAACTAGTCACTCACGGGATCAACTTCTATGCTACACAAGCAAGGAAGGTAACTAGCAAGCTACACAAGCCAACTAATCATAAGAGCAACTAGCACATGTATATGAAAAAGTAAATACAAGCTAGTGAAAGAGTTTGCAAACCACCGAGAAGATGAACACAAGTTGACACGGTGATTTTCTCCCGAGGTTCACTTGGTTGCCACCAAGCTAGTCCCCGTTGTGTCGACCACACACTTTGGTAGTTCGGCGGCTAATAGGCACCACACCTAGCTCGACACTCGAGCGCCGCAAGAACGCAAGAACTCACCCAAAGTGAGGGTAACTCAATGACACGCGCAAATCCACTAGAGTTGCTCTTCGCGATCCCCGCGGGGCGAGCACAATGCCCCTCACAATCCTTCTCCGGAGCCACGCACAATCTTCACGCGGGCTTCACGACGGAGACTCGATCACCAAGCCGTCTAGGAGGTGGCAACCTCCAAGAGTAACAAGCACCACCGGCTTGCAACTCGAACACCTAGTGCCACTCGATGCAATCTCTCAAAGCAACGCACTAGAATCGCTCACTCGCAATAGATTCGCACACTAGCAAGCACAAGCGAGTTAGAGGGCTCCCAAGCACTCCCCAAGCATGGACACCAAGTCCCAAGGGTGCTAAGCACCAGCCAAGGCCGGCCACCATCTCCTTTTATAGCCCCAAGGGCTCAACTAGCCGTTACCCCCTTCACTGGGCACTTTTCGTACTGACCGGACTCACTACAGGGTGACCGGACGCGTCCGGTCACTAGAGTCCGGTCGTCCGTCCCCAACGGCTAGTTTTCGCGCGCGTTCAGCCTTCTACTGACCGGACGCGTCAGGTCATAATGACCGGACGCGCCTATGCCTGAGTCCGGTCGCAAACAGAGAGGTTTCGGGGCTGTTTTTCAGTGACCGGACGCGTCCGGTCACTACTGACCGGACTCTACCGAGCGTCCGATCAATACACCTCAAATCAGCACTCAAAAAGCACTGACCGGACTCTGTGACCGGACTCAACACTACTGACCGGACGCGTCCGGTCAGTGAGTCCGGTCACTGACCTTTCAACGCTCAAACGGCTATAACTCTTAGCTCCGAACTCCGATTTCGATGATCTTGGACATTTTGGAAAGCTAACTCAGAGGGCTACACATCCCACATACATAGCTGATCCAACTCACAAAGGATTAGAACAGGATTCCAATCCAAGATCCATCGCTTCTCTTTTTTCAACCAAAGCTTTCTCCGAAACTTCTCCGAGTTGATCCAAATCAACCCCAACACCTTCTCCTTTGCAAATGTGCCAACACCACCAAGTGTACATCATCTTGTGCATGTGTGTTAGCATTTTCACAAACAATTTTCAAAGGATTTTCACTTGCCCTCACCACGCCACTCGATCTTAGTAACATCGCAAAGTTAGATCGCTCAAGTGGCACTAGATGACCGATATGCAAACAGGTTGCTCCTCTTAATAGTACGGCCATCTATCCTAAACCCGGTCATAATTCTCTCTACACACCTATGACCGGTGAAATGAAATGCCCTACAAATATACCTTTGCCTTGCGCATTCCATTCCATCTCCTTCGGTGTTGATGCAACACATGCACCAACCTATCTTCAAATGATATGATCCACTTCATATCATCACATGGCCTCCATGGTCCATCGATCTTGACATCACTTGCTCTTCACCATCGCTTCGGTCCTTCGGCGCCAAGTCTTGCTTAAGCCTCCCGACACTCGGTACCAACGGCTTCAAAGCCTCAACTTGCCCTTCACCTTCGCAACCGGTCCATCAAGCCAAGTCTTGCCTTGATCTTCTCCATCTTAGCCATATGACCACATGTCATGTCACATATGCAATAAGCTCCTTCATCACATGTATGAGCCTTGCAACATCTTCCAAGCCATTTCACCTCTATGGCATATGTTGCTCACACATGATCACCTATGGACTAATCACCTGTGTAATTCACTTCAAACACATATTAGTCCACCTAAGTTGTCACTCAATTACCAAAACCAAACTAGGACCTTTCAATCTCCCCCTTTTTGGTAATTGATGACAACTCTACAAAGATATGGAAATTAAGCTCTTTGGATTCTATGTTACTTATCCAACATTAAGACCATATTAGAGAATTTGGATAAGCACCATACAACCCGACTTTGTAGTGTTAACTCCCCCTACATGTGTGCTCAAATGGTTTGGTTTCAAGCTTGCACACATGCATAAATATGAAATTTGTGGGAGTGTTAGCACTACTAAGTGATGCTAAGGTATACATGATGAAATTTTACCTTTGAAGCGTGCATACCACATTTGATTCATCCTTAGCATCGAAGAGTAGCTAGACATCATAAAAACTAGAAAACCCCGTGAGATCAACATTAATAGCAAGGGTCTAGTTTTGCATTAAAAGCACAAGTCTAGCTATTAACCTATGCATGCTAGTTATCAATTCATCAATTAAATCCTATAACTAGCATACACCACACAAGCATGCATATAAAATTTTAAAACTTATGCAATGCAAGCAAGCACATGATTATGCACATATCAAATGCAACAACCAAGTTCATGAGCTTGCTCCCCCTACTTGTGTGCTCTCATTGTCCAAGAATTTTGATCCTTCAATCTTGCTCCCTCTTGATCCATGTCCATCTTCTTTTCTCCCTCTTTGTCCTTGACATATCATAATTGACATATCTTTCCATAACTTCTCCCCCTTTGTCATCAATGACCATAAAAGGTATGCTCTTTCTCACAAAGGGTGACACTAGGGTAGATGGTTGACACTTTAGGCTTCATTTTTGATGGACACTACTATATGTGTTGGAATGAAACCCACTTGAAGGATCTTTGACCTTGATACCACTAGGTGGGGCACCTCCCTTATGTCATAGCATGGGTCATCCATTGATAAACTTGAGCTCTTGTTGGAGAGGGATGCTTTGCTTGATTTGATCACTTATAGTTGAGGATCACTTGAAGTCTTGTAGGATACCACTTGAATGAAAGTTTAAACTTGATATCCATTTGCATTATTGTCTTCTTCTTGAACTCTTGTCGTCTTCATGAGCTTCTCATTTGTGACTTGAACTAGGCAATATTGCACAAGATATCTAACTCGGTTTGCTCTAGAGTAAGCTTCTTCACACATCTTTCAATGGTTATCTTACTCATGTTGAATTAGACACTTGAATGTTCATCTTCTAGATCAAGTACTTGGGTTCACTAGCTCATGAACAAATTCACATACTATCCACTAGATCATATAGTCAATCAAGCAATAGTGGTAGGCTATGAATTTAAACTTTTCAATTGTTATGCATGATCCTATTGAGCATGTACTATATGCACTAACCGCATACTAGTAAGGGATGAATATGATCATGCACATTACAATGATACCTTTGCTATCTTGGAGTAGAGGATAGTCATTTGATTCCAATTAAGCTCCAAATAGCAATGTGAAGTCCATGGTGAAGACCAATATATACCAATTGATAGAACAAATCTTCACTCATATGATTAAGTGCGCTATCTTGTTGTGGTTGGCTTGCTTCTTCATTTGAACATAGCTTGCATATGAATACCACTTGAATTGTCATGATTTGCTTTACTATCTTGCATGTTGCTTGCTTTGCTTGGTCAATCCTTTCATTGCTTCAACTAAGCATCTCAAATATCCTTTGAATCACCACTTCCATATTAGCCTTCCAAGTATCATACTTGGTTAACCTACAAAGGCGGCAAGCCCCTACAAAAGGGAGAAGTGACCTCTCTCCAAAGAACCATCCTTGATACTCACTTGAATTGACCTTGTTTGATTGATCCAATTAACTCTTCTTGAAAATGTGACTTTGAATTCCTCTTTGAGTCCTTTTCTTTCTTCCAAATGATCTTCAATTTGATACTAGAGCTTGATCTTTATCTTCATCTTGATGTTGGTCTTGATCTTCAATTTGAGTACCAAATGTGTGCCAAATACACTTCCAATCACATGAACTTGTACTCATATTTGCCATACTTCTAGCTCATCTCAAAACCAAACATAGGTCCCTCAACCACTTTATAAACATGATTTCAACTTGAGGGCCTTTCAATCAAAGTGACTCTAAATCAATCCAATATTTGTCACTTTTCTGGCAGATTCTGTCCTTCTCAAAGAAACATGCATATCTCCCAAAATATAAGTCCAATGACCATGAAATTTGGTGGAGATGTGTCTCACTATGTATTCTAGCAGCCATAAAAATTTGAGCTTCATTGACTTTCTAGATTGCTACCAGATTTCAATTCTTTCCATAGTACTACATGCTGAAAACTGCTGCACAATAGTTGACAAGATCTACTCCAAAACCAAAGTACATCTTATCCAATAATCATGAATTTTGCACAGCAGCTAATATCATAAGTGTAGAGCATGTGTACCAAATTTCAAGCCAATCCAAAAAGATTTGATCATCCAAACATGGCTATCTTCTCAGCTCACTCAGATTTTGCAATATTGAACAACTTTGAGCAATTGAGCTATACTCTACCAATATGAATCAAACTTGAGCTAACATGTTTGAATACTCTCACAAGACATATATCCATTCAAATCACTTACTAAAAGAAGTCTCATGAACATATCCATTCAAACTAACTCAAACTTGATCACTAAGCAATCTATCCATTCAATCATCTTATAGCAAGCAACATATGCATATATCCAATTCAATCAACTCATATGCACCCAAATGAATATGATCAACTAAGATATACCTTGGTAGCTCATGATCATCCAATAGCAAGCTTCTTCATCCATCATTTACAAGCCTTCAAATTTCCAATCAACCACCACAACTTGATCATGACACTTGTATGTTGTAGCACATTTGGACTTCACTTCACTTCTTGATTTGGCATTGGGATGAGAATAGCAATAAGCTTCATTACTTGATTCAATCACATGATGATCAATACGGAACAAATTGAATCAAGCCTCCAATGCCATGGTACCTACACACATTCATCCACCTTTTGATGGTACCCAAACTTGTTTGGGTCCTCTCAAGTTAGGTGCAACATACTTTGGCATAGCCTTAGTATGAGTAGCGAGATGAGTTGCAATAGTAGCCTTAGGGGTACCATTTTCATCCTTTCTAAGCACAATATTATCATCAATTGAAATAGGCTTAGAAGCGTTACCTAGGGGACATGAATTGCCATGTGTCCCCTTTCCCGGCATGAGTAGCAAACTCTTGGATTGAGCCTTTTTCTCCTTGCTCAAATGTTGCTTCTCATTGCCTTGCTTCTTCTTGTTTGCTTGAGCCTTCTCCTCAAGCTTGTTTGGACAACCCGAAGCTAGGTGGCCCAATTCATCACAATTGTAGCACTTGATGTGAGCTTGATCTTTTATGTTGCTCACAATCTTGTTGGCATCATGGATGTGATTTGGATGCCTTGCTCTTCCGCCCCTTCTTGTTTTCTTCTTCTTCATCAAGTCACCATCATGATGGTTGTTCTTGATTTGAACTTGGGGCTTCTTCTTGTTGGGGCAAGCTTTTGCAAGATGTCCCATCTCATGGCATTGATAGCACATGAAATGAGATAGCTTTTCTTGTTCTTGCTTCTTCATTTCTCTTTCAAATCTTCTCTTGCCCCATCTCTTGCCGTTGACATTGCTTTTGTTGAAGCCAATGCCACTCTTGTCACCATAGCTCCCTTTGATTCTTCATCATGTGCTCATGGGTGACTTTGATCTACACCACCTCTCTAACTTGTTGCTCAAGTTCTTCACTTCACTTTGAGCTCATTGTTCTCCTTCAAAAGGTTAGTCTCACAAGACATAGAAGTAGAACAAGCATCTATATGTGAAGAACATGGCATAGATATTAAATCATCACAAGAGGTGGATACATGCTTTCTCTACATCACATGGGTTAGCACAAATATGTGATTGATCATTTGACCCAAATGATGAGCTCTCACTAGTTTTAGTTTCTTCATTAGAAAGCTTTTAGTGAGAAAAGCATGGTTTGTACCAAGTTGTCATGAGCAACACTAAGTTCCTCATGAGTCAATTTAAGCTCATCATGTGAACAAGTAGTAACATAAAGTAGATGCTTTTGTTGTTCACATGCATTCTTTAGAAATGAGTTTTCTTTTGTCAATTTCATTGTTTTAGCCATCTCATTTTCTAAAGCCTTAGTGAGTCTACATACAAGCTCAAAATTTGGATCATCACAATCAACTACCACATTAGCAATTGATACCTTAGTGTCACCATGTGACATGAAGCAATGTGGAGTAGTAGAAGAGCTTGAAGAGACATCACTCTCATAGCCGTCATCATCATCATCAAGTGTGCATGGAATGGCATCATCATTTGCACACTTGAGCTTCGGCTATGGTCACCGTCATCTTTGTCAAGTGATCTTGTGGATTGATCATCATCATCATCACTTGACCATGAGGTGGAGCAATCCTTCACAACCACCATGTTTCGGTCATGCTCAATATCCTCATGTACCATCTCTATGTGATCCTCCTCCTTGAATTTGCCATCATCCCAAATAGAGAAATCACCATAGAGATATTTGAGTGCCATCCACATATCATGGGCACTCACCGAAGTCATCACCCTACCAAATATCTCATCTTGCAAAGCATTTGTTAGAAAACATTGGCTTGTGCATCGAGTGTTAGGCAATCCTCTTGCGCTTGGGTTAGATTACTCTCATCCAAGGCATGAGTAAAACCAACAACAACGATCCACCAAAACTTCGGACCAAAAGCACGGAAATGATCAAGCATATGAAGTTTCCATCGTGCATAGTGTGTGCCATCAAAAATATGTGTGTCACACTCAACATCTAGCCAACTAGTCGCCATCCTCTCGGGTCGGTGAAGACCACAAATGAGAGACCTAGCTCCGATACCAATTGAAGGGTCGAGATGGCGGACTAGAGGGGGGGGTGAATAGTCCTTTCTAAAATAATCGCGTCGGCTAACCGAAACAAATGCGGAATTAAAACTATCGGTCTAGCCAAGACTACACCCCTCTACCTATACTCTATGACACCTTACAAAAGATCCTAAACAATGCAAATAAGGTGTCGGGCTAGCTAGAGCTCACCTAACCATTCTAGAAGCAAGGTCACACAAACCTATGCAACTAGTACTCAATCAACCGGGAGCTCCTACACATGCCATTAAGCAAAAGCACCAAGCCTAAGCTCACTAGCAATGCTCAATAACAAGGCTACACAAGCCAAATTAGTGAGCTCAACTTAGCTATACAAACTAAGCAATGTGACTAGCAAGACTACAAGTCAACTAGTCACTCACGGGATCAACTTCTATGCTACACAAGCAAGGAAGGTAACTAGCAAGCTACACAAGCAACTAATCATAAGAGCAACTAGCACATGTATATGAACAAGTAAATACAAGCTAGTGAAAAGAGTTTGCAAACCACCGAGAAGATGAACACGAGTTGACACGGTGATTTTTCTCCCGAGGTTCACTTGGTTGCCACCAAGCTAGTCCCGTTGTGTGCGACCACACACTTTGGTTAGTTCGGCGGCTAATAGGCACACACCTAGCTCGACACTCGAGCGCCGCAAGAACTCACCCACAAGTGAGGGTAACTCAATGACACGCGCAATCCACTAGAGTTGCTCTTCGCGATCCCCGCGGGGCGAGCACAATGCCCCTCACAATCCTTCTCCGGAGCCACGCACAATCTTCACGCGGGCTTCACGACGGAGACTCGATCACCAAGCCGTCTAGGAGGTGGCAACCTCCAAGAGTAATAAGCACCACGGCTTGCAACTCGAACACCTAGTGCCACTCGATGCAATCTCTCAAAGCAACGCACTAGAATCGCTCACTCGCAATAGATTCGCACACTAGCAAGCACAAGCGAGTTAGAGGGCTCCCAAGCACTCCCCAAGCATGGACACCAAGTCCCAAGGGTGCTAAGCACCAGCCAAGGCGGCCACCATCTCCTTTTATAGCCCCAAGGGCTCAACTAGCCGTTACCCCCTTCACTGGGCACTTTTCGTACTGACCGGACTCACTACAGGGTGACCGGACGCGTCCGGTCACTAGAGTCCGGTCGTCCGTCCCCAACGGCTAGTTTTCGCGCGCGTTCAGCCTTCTACTGACCGGACGCGTCAGGTCATAATGACCGGACGCGCCTATGCCTGAGTCCGGTCGCAAACAGAGAGGTTTCGGGGCTGTTTTTCAGTGACCGGACGCGTCCGGTCACTACTGACCGGACTCTACCGAGCGTCCGATCAATACACCTCAAATCAGCACTCAAAAGCACTGACCGGACTCTGTGACCGGACTCAACACTACTGACCGGACGCGTCCGGTCAGTGAGTCCGGTCACTGACCTTTCAACGCTCAAACGGCTATAACTCTTAGCTCCGAACTCCGATTTCGATGATCTGGACATTTTGGAAAGCTAACTCAGAGGGCTACACATCCCACATACATAGCTGATCCAACTCACAAAGGATTAGAACAGGATTCCAATCCAAGATCCATCGCTTCTCTTTTTCAACCAAAGCTTTCTCCGAAACTTCTCCGAGTTGATCCAAATCAACCCCAACACCTTCTCCTTTGCAAATGTGCCAACACCACCAAGTGTACATCATCTTGTGCATGTGTGTTAGCATTTTCACAAACAATTTTCAAAGGATTTCACTTGCCTCACCACGCCACTCGATCTTAGTAACATCGCAAAGTTAGATCGCTCAAGTGGCACTAGATGACCGATATGCAAACAGGTTTGCTCCTCTTAATAGTACGGCCATCTATCCTAAACCCGGTCATAATCTTCTCTACACACCTATGACCGGTGAAATGAAATGCCCTACAAATATACCTTTGCCTTGCGCATTCCATTCCATCTCCTTCGGTGTTGATGCAACACATGCACCAACCTATCTTCAAATGATATGATCCACTTCATATCATCACATGGCCTCCATGGTCCATCGATCTTGACATCACTTGCTCTTCACCATCGCTTCGGTCCTTGGCGCCAAGTCTTGCTTAAGCCTCCCGACACTCGGTACCAACGGCTTCAAAGCCTCAACTTGCCCTTCACCTTCGCAAACCGGTCCATCAAGCCAAGTCTTGCCTTGATCTTCTCCATCTTAGCCATATGACCACATGTCATGTCACATATGCAATAAGCTCCTTCATCACATGTATGAGCCTTGCAACATCTTCCAAGCCATTTCACCTCTATGGCATATGTTGCTCACACATGATCACCTATGGACTAATCACCTGTGTAATTTCACTTCAAACACATATTAGTCCACCTAAGTTGTCACTCAATTACCAAAACCAAACTAGGACCTTTCAGCGCCGGAGCAGGTCCCGGAGCCCGCGCCAGGGCGAGCGCCACGACGTCAGCACGAGGGCGGTGCGGTCGCCCTCCCGCGATGCGGGGCGGAAGGAGGGCTCTCCCTCGAGTCGAGCCAGAGGGAGGCGTCGGGAGCCCTCCCCCCATCCCAGCCCTGCGGAGACGGCCCAGGCGCAGGCTCGAGCTGTGGGGTGGGCTCGAAGCCCCCGAGTGGGTCCGGCGACTCCGGGAAGAGGCCTAGCCGCCGCTTCGGGTGAGTAGTTTCCTTGGGTCTCGTCGGTAGTGAGGCTTCACTTCTTCGCTCTTAATGACGCGTGCCATCTCCATCTTCTCAGGGGGAAGCGCTCCTACCAGGAGGTGGACCTCGCTTCGTCCAAGCGGGCCAAGGCCTCGAGCCCCGTCGAGGCACAGGCACCTCGAGGTACGGCACCTTCCTCTGCTAGAGAGGCCGCTTGGCTGGAGAAGGCCCGAGCTGCCATGGCTCGAGGGGGCCAGATGATCGTCGCAAACTTCGGTGAGGCCGTCGCCATCGACCATAGGGGTCGAGGTACTCTTCTTGGTTCTGACTTCTCCGTCGTCTCGTATTGCAGGAGCCTCAGCTCATGGCATCGAGCCCGCCACCGCCGTATCTGCCGAAGCGCTGCCTCCTCCCTCTCCTCCTCCTCCTGCGATGGTGCCAACTGGGAGCGCCATCCTTCCCCTCACCACGACGGCTGTTCCGGGGGAAGCGCCTGGGGCGAGCACGGCCCCGCCGGCGTCTGGGGCTGAGGAGGCCGCGCCCCTTGTGGCTCCGACCAGCACGGGCCGGGCTGCGGAGGAGGGAGGAGGGAAAGGGGGGAGAGGCGTCGGCGGAGAAGGAGCCGACGGTGGAGGACCTCCTCAACGAGCTGGAGCAGGGGCCGCTCCTTTCCGCGGGCTCGATGATGGCGGCGGCGCCCGAGGTGCCGGCTAGCGCCGACAAGGCGCCGGAGGGCCCGGCCAGGGATGAGGACGCGGGGTCGAGCCTTCCCTCGACCGATCCGCAACAGGAAGCGCCGGCGGAGGGACGGAGGGAGTCGGGGCTCGTGCCGTCGGGCGGCGGGTCGCTGTCGGGCAGCTCGAGGCGGAGGCGGATCTGCCCGACATCGAGCTCGACCGCCGATATGGCCGTTTCCCGTCCCACTGAGCCCGCCCCTTGCCGTGGTTCCCATCGAGCTGCCGGCCCAGCGGGGGGCACCGCGCGAGGTGCGGTCCATCTTCCGGAGGTGGCCGCGCTTATGGCGGAGGCGGAGCGTTCCTGCTCCGAGGAGGCGGGCCGATCCGCACAGGTGTCAGCCGCCCTCGAGCGGGCCGAGGCGGAGCTTCGTGATCTCCGCGCGGAGCTGAGCCGGAACGCCCAGATGGCGAGCCGACTTAACGAGGCGGAGACAGAGGTCCGGGTGGCTCGAGGCGAGGTCGCCCGGTCCAAGGAGGAGGCCGCCGCCGTTCTCGAAGCGTCGAGGAAGGAGGCCGCGGATGCTCGAAGCGAGGCCACCTCTGCCCGGGTTGAAGCCGAGGCGAGCGAAGCAGGAGGAGCTGCTGACGCCGTGGCGAGGCCGCCGCCGCCCGGACGCAGCGGAGGCGGCAAGAAAAGAGGCCGAAGACGCCGCCATGAGTGGTGGCGCCCGAGCTGAGCTGCCGGCGGAGGGGCGGCGCGGCAGGAGGTGATCCGCAAGGATCTGGCCCTGGTAGAGGCGGGCGGTGATCGAGGACCTTAGGTCTGAGGAAGCTCCTCACGCTTGGCCGAGAAGCGCAGCAGGGAGCAGAGCGTGTGAGGGCCTGACCAGACGACTCGCCGCACTGGGGCAACACTCGGCGATGGTGAGGCTTACACCTTGTTCTTGTTTGGTTCTCGAAGTTCTTTGTTACGCCGCAGGCTCACTCTTCCTTGTTTGTTGCGCAGGGGTCGAGAAGACGGTCGAGGAGCTCCGTGAGACAAACCAGGCTCTCTTGGACCAGCTCCAAGACGAGACGATGGTGGCGGAGCGGGCTCGCTCTTCTCTCGATCGGCTCGGCCCCATGTGGGGTGCTCCTCCTGTGGCCGGCGGAAGAAGGTGCAATGGCTCGGGGCGATGCCTTGGTCGACGCCTTGTGCTTCTTCGACGCAGCCGCACGGGACCGTGTCCGGCAAGCTCTCCATCACGGCGTCAAGCAGACACTCGCGGTTGTTCGCTCCGGTTTCCGCTTCCCGGTCCATGTTGTCGCGAATGGCTTCATCGAGATCGAGGGGAAGGATGAGGAGTGGAACAACCGCCGTGTCGACAAGATTTTGGAGAAGATGGAGAGGCCGGGGACGTCGCTCGCGAAGATCTTCGAGGAGGACGTGCTGCCTCCTGACGCCAGCAGCGGTGTCGGGAGCCCTCCTCCTTCGAGCTCGGGCGTCGAGGTCGAGCCTGCCATCGTGGACCTCGGGGAGGAGTACCGCACCGACGAGGACTGAGGCCTGCGTGCCAAATTTGGGCGTCGAGGCCCTTGTAAGAATTCTATGACATAAATGAGGGTACGTCGAGACCCGAATGTATATGTGATTGTTTATGAAAAGAGTTGTTTTCTTTTCAAATGCGTTTGACCGCTTCTCTTTGTCGCAAGCTCGAGTTTCTGCTAACTTAGTCTGTGTTCCTTTGATACGTCGCGAGCCCCTCGAGGGGAGGCGTAGGTAGGGCACCGTAGCCCGGGGGCGTAGGCGGCCGTCTACGTCGACGCCCCCCGACCCTGGGGCTCGAGGTACTTTAAGATTTAGACGTCGCTAGTTCACTCGAGGCGCGAGTCGAGACGAGGGTCAAATTTTTGAAAAGAAAACACGCGTTTTTTCCGGAGTCTGGGGGGCGTTTACCCCCTTGTCAGCCCCCGAGGGAGGCTCGACCCTGAGCTAGGCAGGGTCGAGGCTACCTTAAGTGTGAAGCAACATGAACGATAATGCACGAGTTTGTTCATTCATGTTGACATGTTTGTACAAAGTGATAAAATGAACGAGGCCTCGAGGCCTTTAAGGGTAGAAGCGACGTAGCTGAGATATGTTCCACGCGTTCGCCAGGATCCTGCCTTGGTCGTCGTAGAGCTTGTATGTGCCTGGCTTGAGCACTTCGGCCACGGTGTATGGGCCTTCCCACGGAGGGGTGAGCTTATGGCGCCCTCGATTATCTTGCAGCCGTCGAAGCACGAGGTCCCCCACCGCCAGGTCCCTTTTGCGCACGTGCTTGTCGTGGTAGCATCGAAGTGTTTGCTGGTAGCGTGCAGAGTTGATGAGCGCCACGTCTCGAGCCTCCTCGAGCTGGTCCTTGGCGTTGGCGAGCCTTTCGTCACTGGTTTGCTCGTTGTAGGCTCGAAGTCGAGGTGAGCCGTACTCGAGGTCCGTAGGTAAGACGGCCTCGGCGCCGTAGGTTAGGAAAAACGGAGTGAACCCGGTGGCTCGACTCGGCGTAGTCCTGAGGCCCCACAGCACCGAGGGGAGTTCTGTAGCCCACCCCTTTCCGAAATTCTTGAGGGTCTTGAACAGCCTTGGCTTTAGCCCATGGAGTATCATGCCGTTGGCGCGCTCGACCTGCCCGTTGCATTGGGGGTATGCGACCGAGGCCCAGGTTACGCGAATGTTGTTGTCGTCGCAGAAGTTGGTGAACTTTTTGCCCGTGAATTGGGTGCCATTGTCGGTGATGATGACATTGGCACCCCGAACCGGTACATGATGTTGGCGATGAACTCGACAGCCTTCTCGGAGGTGGGGTCTCCTATCGGCTTAGCCTCGATCCACTTGGTGAACTTGTCGACGGCCACGAGCATGTGTGTGTACCCTCCACTTGTCCTTTTGAGGGGACCCACGAGGTCGAGCCCCCAAACGGCAAATGGCCAAGTGATTGGGATCATCTGCAGGGCGTGTGCGGGCTGGTGCGTTTGCTTGGCGTAGAATTGACACCCATGGCATGCTTGGACCAAACGCTTGGCATCCCCAATGGCGGTCGGCCAATAGAAGCCTTGTCGGAAGGCGTTGCCAACCAGGGCCCTCGGCGGCGTGGTGGCCGCAAGCCCCCGAGTGCATATCGTCGAGGAGCTTGCGCCCTTCCTCGAGTGGGATGCAGCGTTGGAGGATCCCAGTCGGACTTCGTCGGTATAGCTCCCGTTCGTCGCCGTAGATGACGTAGGTCTTGGCCCTTCGAGCGATGCGTCGGGCCTCCGTCTTGTCTTCTGGTAGCTCGCCTCGCGTCAGGTAGTCGAGGTAGGGCGTCCGCCAGTCGAGGGGCCGTGATGACGAAGAGGCGTGTGTGCGTCGACCTGCATCGCCTCTGCGGACGTCGAGGGGTCCTTCTCGAGGGTGGCGTTGAGGTCGAGCCCCCGTGTCTTGCTCGAGGGGCGGCGTCGAGGGGCAGCCCCCGGGTCGATTTCGACGGATGGCTCGAAGACGTCCCTCGAGAAGACGTCTGGCGGTACCGTGCCGCGCGTGGACGCCAACTTTGCCAGCTCGTCTGCGGCCTCGTTGTACTTCCGAGCTATGTGGTTGAGCTCGAGGCCGTAAAACTTGTCTTCTAGCTTGCGCACCTCCCCGCAGTACGCCTCCATCTTGGGATCGATGCAGCTTGAAGCCTTCATAACCTGGTTGACGACGAGCTGCGAGTCTCCTCGGGCGTCGAGGCGTCGGACCCCGAGCTCGAGGGCGATGCGCAGCCCATTGACCAGGGCCTCGTACTCGGCGACGTTGTTGGAGGCGGGGAAGTGCAAGCGTAGCAGGTAGCGCATGTGTACTCCGAGGGGTGAGATGAAGAGCAGGCCTGCTCCCGCCCCCGTCTTCGTGAGGGATCCATCGAAGTACATGGTCCAGAGTTCGGCCTGAATCTGTGCCGGCGGGAGCTGAGTGTCGGTCCATTCAGCAACGAAGTCCGCCAACGCTTGCGACTTGATGGCCTTTCGCGGGGCATAGGTGATGGTCTCCCCCATTAGTTCGGCGGACCACTTGGCGATGCGCCCCGTGGCCTCCCGATTGTTGACGATCTCTCCGAGGGGGAAGGACGACACCACCGTCACGGGATGAGCGAGGAAGTAGTGCTGGAGCTTGCGCCTTGTGACGATGATGCCGTAGAGCAGCTTTTGGATGTGCGGGTACCGGACCTTGGCCTCGGAGAGTACCTCACTGGTGAAGTATACCGGTCGCTGGACCGGCAATGTATGACCCTCCTCGTGCCTCTCGACGGCTATGACCGCGCTAACCACCTGAGTGGTTGCGGCCACATAGAGGAGGAGGGGCTCGGGGGAACCGTCACCTTCGGCTGGTCGCGGGGGCACGAGAATTGGTGCAGAAGTCAGCAGCCCCTTCAACTTGGTTAAGGCCTCCTCCGCTTCGGCGGTCCACGCAAAGTGTTCCGTCTTTTTTAGCAGGCGGTAGAGGGGTAGCGCTTTTTCCCTAGCCTCGAGATGAATCTGCTGAGAGCGGCTAGGCAGCCTGTTACTTTCTGCACACCCTTGAGGTCACGAATCGGACCCATCCTCGTGACTGCTGAGATTTTTTCAGGGTTTGCCTCGATCCCCCGTGCGAGACGATGTAGCCAAGTAGCATGCCTCGAGGCACACCAAAGACACACTTCTCGGGGTTGAGCTTCACATTCTTGGCCCGGAGGCACTCGAACGTGGTCTCGAGGTTGCTGATGAGGTTCCCTACTTTTTTGGTTTTAACCACGATGTCATCGACGTAGGCCTCGACGGTCTTGCCTATGTGCTCGCCAAAGATGTGCTGCATACATCGTTGGTACGTTGCCCCGGCGTTTCGAAGGCCGAAGGGCATCGTAACATAGCAATACATTCCAAATGGTGTGATAAAAGAGGTCGCGAGCTCATCGGATTTTCTCATCCTAATTTGGTGGTAGCCGGAATACGCATCAAGGAACGAAAGCACTTCGCACCCAGCAGTGGAATCAACGATCTGGTCAATTCTAGGTAAAGGAAATGGAACTTTTGGACATGCTTTATTCAGACCAGTGTAATCTACACACATCCGCATTTTTCATTCTTTTTCCTAACTAGTACAGGGTTAGCTAGCCACTCTGGGTAAAATACCTCCTTGATGAATCCGGCCGCCAAAAGCTTGTGCACCTCCTCGCCGATGATCCTGCGCTTTTCCTCGTCGAAGCGGCGCAGGCGTTGCTTCACCGGTCTGGACCCGGCCTGGATCTCCAAGGCGTGCTCGGCGACTTCCCTCGGTATGCCCGGCATGTCCGAGGGGTTCCACGCAAACATGTCGATGTTCGCGCGGAGAAAGTCGACGAGCACTGCTTCCTATTTGGGCTCGAGGCTGGTACTGATGGTCAGCGTCTTGCCATTGGCCGAGGTCGGGTCGACGGGTATTTGCTTGGTGTGCTCGGCCGGCTCGAAGGTGCCGGCGTGACGCTTTGCTTCTGGGGCCCCCTCGGTGGCCAGAGCTGCCAAGGCCTCGAGCGAGTCGAGGTGGACGTTGGCCTCCCCCCGCTCGACGCACTCCACGTCGCAGTGGTATGCGTGCTCGTAGGAGGTGTCAACGGTGATGACCCCTTTCGGCCCCGGCATCTTGAGCTTCAAGTACGTGTAGTTAGGAATCGCCATGAACTTGGCGTAGCCTGGCCGGCCGATGATGGCGTGGTAGGTCCCTTGGAAGCCGACCACCTCGAAGGTGAGCGTTTCCTGTCGGAAGTTTGCCGGCGTGCCGAAGCAGACCGGCAGGTCGATGCGCCCGAGGGGGTGGGCCTTCTTTCCTGGCACTACTCCGTGGAACCCCCGACACTGGGTCGGAGCTGTCCTTCTGAAATCCCCAGGAGGTCGAGGGTCTCGAGGTATATGATGTTGAGGCTCGAGCCCCCATCCATCAACACCTTGGAGAACCGAACGTCGACTATGACGGGGTCGACGACGAGGGGGTAAGCCCCCGGGTTTATGACCTGGTCCGGATGGTCGTCACGGTCGAACGTGATTGGCGCATCGGACCAGTCAAGATACCGGGGGGCGTCGTGGCCAAGCGAAAAGATTTCCCGGCGCTCTTCTTTCTTTCTCGAGCTGAGAGCCCGACGGTCGGCCCCCCGTAGATCATGTAGCAGTCGCGCACCGGGGGGAAGTCGCCATCTGCGTTTCTGCCGCCGCGTCGATCGGTATCCTTTCCCTTAGGCGCGTCTTCCTTCTTATCGCCGAGCTTGGAGTAGTAGCCCTTCAACAGTCGGCAGTCTTTCAACTTGTGGTTTACGGGGCCCCTGTGGTAGGTACAGGGATCCTCGAGCATCTGGTCGAAAACAGCCCCATCGGGGGGTCCTCGAGGCTTCTTAGGCTCGAGGGCGCCCGCGAGCACCTCTTTGTCGTCGTCGTCATCGGCGCCACGCTTCGCCTTCTGGCCTTTGCGTTTGTTTTTCTTCCTTTTGTTGCCGTCATTGTTGTCGTTCTTGGCGTCGTTGCCCTTGCTGGAGCCCTCCGGCGCGATCACCGCCTTGCCTTTGTCCGTGGCACGGCCAAAGAAGGCCCCCACTGCTTCGTCGCCCGAAGCAAAGCTGGTGACGCGATCCATCAGGTCCTCGACCGTCCCGGGACGGTAGCGTCCTAGCTCATGAACAAGCTCTTGGCATGTTGTGCCTGCGAGGAATGCTGAGATGACGTCCTCGTCAGGCACGTGGGGGAGCTCGAGACGCTGCTTCGAGAACCGTCGAGCGAAGTCGCGGAGGGGCTCGTCCGCCGCCTGCCTGCAACGCCGTAGGTCCCAGGGGTTGCCTGGGCGTACGCAGGTCCCTTTAAAATTCCCGTCGAAGACCCTGACTAGGTCGGCCCAGTCATGGATCCGATCCGGCGGGAGCCCCTCGAGCCACCGTCGGGCGGTGTCCGAGAGGTAGAGTGGGAGCTGACGGATGATCACGCGGTCGTCGTTCTTCGCTCCGCCCAGTTGGCAGCCAAGGCGGAAGTCCGAGAGCCAGAGCTTGGGCTCGACCTCCCCGTCATACTTCACGATGTTGGTCGGCGGTCGGAAGCGGTCGGAGAGGGTTGAGCTGCGGATGGCCCGGCTGAAGACTCGGGGCCCGGGGGCTCGAGGACCTGCCGGTCCTCGTCGCTGTCGTAGCGCGCCCCCTCGATGGGCGCTATAGCCACGCTCTTGGGCCCCCTTGTCCTTGCGCCGTCGGTTGATGTCGTTGCGGGCGTCGTTGGGGTCTCGAGGCGGCCGGTTGTCGACGATCCGTTCGCGGACTGGCCTAGCTCGAGAGGCGTCCGGCTGGTGACGGATGCCTCGCGAGCGTCGTGGGCGTGTGCGTCGGTTGCGTTCGGCCCGAGCTGCCGCGTCGGCGTGACGCCGAGCTCTCGGCCTGCTGCACGCGGCTGTCTCGAGGAGGTTTTTCATTTCTCCGAGCATGCGCCTGGCGTCGGGGTTGGAGACGGCGGGCAGGTCACGGAGCATCATGGCCGCCGCCACCACGTTCTGCCCAGCTCGTGGGAAACATACCTCAGGGCGTGCTGGTGCCCGTCCTCGAGGATCCGCCGGTGGACCTCTCGAGCCCGGCCTCGAGCTCCGGCTCCTCGGGGTTGGGGTGGTTCCTGCATCAGGGTTTGCCGGAGCTGCAGCAGGTGTTGCCGTTCCTCCTCGGCTTTAGTGATTGCCTCTTGCACTTGTGCGAGTTGTGCCGCCCGGCCATCGTCGTGCTTAGGCGGCACAGCCGGTGCTCGAGGTTCGTCCTTCCCAGGACGCGTGATCCGCCTGCCGCGGCCACGTCGCTAGGTCCTCTAGGTCGAGGGCCGGCCTGTCGTCGTCGCCTTCGTCCTCGGTATCGCATACGACTCCCTCGAGTTGGAAGCACTCCCTGGTGGGATCCCAGAGGTCAGGTCGGGTCGTGGTAGTCGTATTCGTCGGAGTCGGAGCCGCTGACGGCACGCCGCCTTGGCCGATGCTGGGACCGCAGCTCGCGGTACCATTCTCCGACGGTAGCTCGCCGAGGTGGCTCGAGGGTCGTAAGAAGTCGCGGTCGATGCACGCGGGGTGGACGATTTCCAGGCTGGCCATGGCCCGGTCAGCGCCACGCCGCCCGTCACATGTGCACAGCGCAGACGCTGCTCCCGGTCCGACCGCTGGCCCTGATGGCGCTCGTCGAGGCGGTGGGCGGGACAGCCGCAGAGTTGTCGAGGCGACCGGAACCGCTGGCGTCGAGCGCGGCGCGACCCGTGCGGGAGGAGGTGAGCGGCGTCGACGGCGCTCGGCTCGGAGGCCTCTGGCCTGGCTCCTGGTCCGTACGCATGACGAATGCGAAGTCGCTAGACGGGCGTGAGTGCGCCCTGGAGGTCTCCGGCCGTGCGCCGGGCGGGTTTCCCCTTGGGGCCCCTGCACCGGCTACGGGGGCGTAGGTGTTTGCCGCGGGCACCGCCTGCGCCCGACGACGACGGTGACGATGGCGCCGCTCGCGACGTGGCGACGTGTGGTGGTGCGGGCGACGCGTCACGCCCCCCGGGCGGGGGCGTGACACGCACTCCGCCCAGGCCCTCCGTGGAGAGCAGAGTCAGCTCGTTGTCGTTGCCTGTGGCCAGGAACTCGAGGCTCCCGAACCAGACGACGGCACCAGCCGAGAACGGAAGAGGGGATGAAGCGCCATCCAAGAGTCAACGAGAAATCGGCTCGGGACAAGCGGAAGTCCCCTATCTGGCGCGCCAACTGTCGGTGTTTCGTACCCGGGGGTGTCACACCAACAAGTAATATGATCGCGTGCTTCTCTTCCTGGATAGTGTTGCAAGGGGACACAAGGATTTATCCTGGTTCGGCAAAGAAGGCCTACATCCAGCGGGGGGAGATGTTCTTGTATTACTTGCACCTAAGTGCTGTACAGGGGAAAATACAGATCAGTGAGCGTGGACCGGAGTCCGGACTCGTGTCTGTGCGTGGACTAGTGTGGTTGGTTCGTCCGTCCCGAATGAGGGCCTAGCGTCCCCTTTTATAGAGCAAGGGGAGGCCAGGGTTACAAAAAGTATTACAGGTGTCGGGGCGCATGGTGCCCCATACGGAGAAGGGTAGGAACCCTGTCTTGTCGGGGGGCCACTGGAGCCGATGTGATCATCGCTGTTGAGGCGTCCTTGAGTCGTGGCTTCCATCCCGGGCGCGGACGTGGGGGGCGCGACAAGGCGGGGAGCCGTACAGCACCCATCCCGGAATGTACAGTACGCGGTGAGGTCCTCCGGGTCTTGGGGTACTGTCCTCCAACAGCACGAAAGTAGGTTAGGGCTCGAAGGGAGCGGGGAGCCGGCTTCGAGGGTGGTGCCACGGGGGCTCGAGGGGCGCGGAGCCGGCCTCGAGGTGTTACAGTGCAGGGCTCGTGGACGCGAGTAGCCGGCCTCGAGGGGTGACAGTGCCTGGCTCGAGGGGCGCGTAGCCGGCCTCGAGGGGTTACAGTGCCTGGCATGGCCGAACAGTGCTGCACTGGTGCCCTTTTGCCCATGCTTGTGTGGTGAAAACGAGACTTGACCTTTACACCGAGTTACTGTGGTACACGCCGTGCACTAGTGGACATGACCGGAGTAGGTGAAGGCGTTAAATGCGTGGTATGGGCTGGTACGGCTGTCTGAGCAGCTCGAGGTCCGTGTGTTAAGGCTCGAGGTGGGGGGCGCGCATGCCTGAGGTCTGGAGGGCTCGAGCGAGACGGGAGAGCGATCGTGCTCGCCCGAGGCCTGGCTGGGAGGGCTCGGGCGAGACGGAGACGGAGCGTTCGCCCGAGGCCTTGCTGGAGGGCTCGGGCGCGAGACGAGAGAGGAGATAGAGCGTTCGCCCGAGGCTGGCTGGGAGGGCTCGGGCGAGACGGAGATAGAGCGTTCGCCCGAGGCTGGCTGGGAGGGCTCGGGCGAGACGGAGATCGCCCGAGGCCTGACTGGGAGGGCTCGGGCGAGACGGAGATAGAGCGTTCGCCCGAGGCCTGGCTGGGAGGGCTGGGCGAGACGGAGACGGAGCGTTCGCCCGAGGCCTGGCTGGGAGGGCTCGGGCGAGACGGAGACGGAGCGTTCGCCCGAGGCCTTGCTGGGAGGGCTCGGGCGAGACGGAGACGGAGCGTTCGGGTGTTTGCGTTGAATGGGGGTACCCTTTTTTGTACCACCGACACCGTTTGAACCAAGTTGTTCTAGATCGTGAGGCACTTCTTTCCACCGAAGGAATCATCCTCTAACCTCACGGTCTAGGAGATCAATCGATTTTTCGTTTCGGGTCAAGTTTTCTCTCTTCCCCGAAACTCTTCGATTCATCGATTTGGAGATAGTTCGAGCCATGATCTCTTAGAGATAGATAGCTCACTATACTCCTTGTGACTCATCTCACCAAGGTTGATCCTAGAGGAATTGTTTTGGGGTGAGATAGAGGCAAATCGGTGGACGAACAGGGCTGCTGCGAGTCGACCGGACGCTCAGTCGGGGTGACCGGACGCTCGGTCCGTGAGTCCGGTCGATGAACAGCACGTTGCCATGTTCTTCACTTGACCGGACGCTCAGTTCACGTTTTGACCGGACGCATCGCTTCCACTGTTCATCGTGTTTGTTCGCCTCTGACCGGACGCACTGCTCTCGACGGACGCTCCGTACCCGTGAGTCCGGTCGCGAACAGTAAGGTTCCAGAGCCGATTTTTGTTGACCGGACGCGTCCGGTCCCTGCTGACCGGACGCTGGCCAGAGTCCGGTCGATCCAGTTTCGCGCGTTTTCGTTCGCGGTTCGTTCGTTCTTGATCGGATTCGAGTTCCGTCTTTTGCGTTGGCTTTCTAGGGTTGTCTAGTGTCTCGCTGTGCTTCTAGGAAGCATCCACCCTTCATCTAGGGTCGAGGACATTAGCAAGCTCTAGGGTTCGCTCTTGGGGTTGATTTTAGGACAGTAGCATCTAGTTTCCGTAAGGAAATTTTGAAGCTCCCATTCACCCTCCCCCCCCCCTCTGGTCGCTTTCGGTTAGCTTCTCGGTCCTTCACTTTAGGCTTGCAATTGAGTCATTGCTCATAGAACACTCCTTAGCCAACTTCTTGTTGGAGTCATTGGCTAAGAATAGTTCCACGGTCAATTTCTCAACCTTCAACTTCCCCCGGCAAGAGAGGTTTCCAATGCACGGTTCTTTTCTCTCTCTTGAGAGATCAAGTCCCTTGCATTGCAAGACTCTCATTCCGACTCTCTATTTAGTGAGCAATTTTATGATTTTAGCTCCACCTTTCTTTCCAAACTTTCTAATTATGCTAAGCTCAAATTCATCCAATTCATCATCACTATATTCATTGCTAGAATAAGGAGAGTTAGGTGATACCTTCTCATTCTTAGCCATGAAGCAAGAATGAGTGAAGTCATCCTCGTTGTCGGAGAGGTTCTCGAACAAGCGTGATGAAGTTGTTGAAGTAGCTATGTTGGAGAAGAGGCTTGGAGAAGAGGTCTTGTGTATGGCAATGTTGGCCGCTCCCTTCTCCTTCTCCTTGCTCTTGCTTTCTCTTCATCACTTGAGTCATCTTCCGAGAACCACTCCTCACCAAGATGAGCTTCACCACCTCTTCTTCTTCTATGCTTCTTGTCATCACTCTTGCTATACTTGTTCTTGTTCTTTTTTTGTGGACAATCGGCAATGAATGAAATGATCATCCGCTCCACACTCATAGCAATTCCTCTTCTTTGACTTCTTGAAGTAACCACCTTTGCCCTTCTGTGCATCTTCTTCTCATGAATCTTCTAAAGTTCTTCAGAATAAGGGCCAACTCATCATCAGAGTCTTCACTTCCTTCGCTTGAAGAGTCATCTCGGGCCTTGCTTCCTTCTTCTTGGTTAGCCTTGAGCGCCACTACCTTCTTGTTGTTTGCCTCTCGATCTTCTATATCTTCATCATCCAAGACTTCATGATGCTTTATCTTGGCAAGCATCTCATGAGGTCCCATGCTCTCATAGTTAGGTCTCTCCATGATGGTTGACGCAAGGTTCTTGTTCTTCTTTCTATATGCTCTCAATAGCTTTCTTGCAGCTGAGTTGTCATCCCACTTCTTGTCTCCGAGAGCTCTAATCTTGTTGATCAAGGTCATGAATCTATCAAACATTTGTTGAGTGGTTTCACCACTTCTAATAGCGAAGTTCTCAATCTTTCCTTGAAGAAGCTCTATGTTGCACTTCCTCACACTTGCATCACCCTCATATGATATCTTGAGAGTATCCCAAATCAACTTGGCATCCTCCATTCCATGTACCTTGTTGCTTTCTTCAGGCTTAAGGCATGATAGGATCAATGATGCGGCTTGGACATTTTGTTGAAACTCAATCACATCATTGTTCGTGAACTCTTGGCCTTTAACATGACTTGGTCTATTCTCTACAATCTCCCAAAACCTTGCGGCAAGAAGGTGTAGCTTCATCTTGTGTGCCCAATCATTGTAGTTGATTCCATCAAAGGGGGTGGTTTGCCTAGATTGACGCTAGGCAATTGCATGACCTTGCCCATTGGCTATAGTCATATGGCACTCTAGTGAACTCGGTGTCTTTCTTGCCTTTCTCTTCATCTTCCTTCTTCTTGTCATCGCTTCGGATGATTTGGCTTTGTTGTCCAAAGCTCGCCTCAAACTCTCCATCTCATCTTTCATTCTCTTCATCTCATCTTCATGCTTCTTTGCTGATCTTGAATTATCTGAGCAGTAACCTTCTTGACAATCTCATCAAGCTGTTCTTGACTTATGGTAGACATGATTCTCCCTTACGCGGTGAAGCGCTAACACAAGGGTTAGGCTCCGATACCAATTGAAAGGACCGAATCAGCCTAGAGGGGGGGTGAATAGGTGATTTTTGGCTATCTGAAACTTCACAAACTATAAGATGTAGTTAGATAGCAACCGGAGAGGCGGTTTGTTTGGGTAGGTACTACCGGGTGTGAAACACCGGTACTACCGACACAAACAAACGACACAACCGGGATCCTAAAAGAAACTACAAATCCGATGAATGTAAGTTATGAAGATAATACAAGTTTCTAGCCCACTTTCCTAAGAATGATATATGATAAATCTACTCTCACCAAACCTTGGTTGCTCCCCTTGATGTAGATCGAGCCTTCCCAACCTAAGAAGAGATAGGGATAGGAAGAACACGACGAAGAACACAATAACAAGTGAAGTAGAGAAAATAGAGACAACAACAACAAGCACACGGGACACGCGATTTATCCCGAGGTTCGGCCAATCCACTAAGGAGTGCCTACTTCCTCGTTGTTGAGGTGACCACAAAGGTCGGAGTCTATTTCACCTCCTCGCCTCACTCAAGCAACCACAAAGGCTACGAGAGTATCTCTACTAGAAATCTCAGGGTAATACAAACGCTTCGGGGAGCCCTCACAAGTAAATCAATACGGGCTACCACGAAGAACACCTAACCGGCTAGAGCTCAAAGAGCTCAAGAGTAAAAGACACAAAACAAGCCGGCAAGATGGAAACCAAGTGCTCAAGTCGAAGATTGATGCTTCCCACTCTCAAATCTCACTTCCCTAGCTCAAATCTCGCAAGGGAATGAATCTAGGAGCAAAGGGGGAGAGAGAGGGGTGAGTCAATGCTTGGAGAGTGTTTGTCTCGAGTTAGGTCAGCAATAATTGTATGGAGTGAGTGGGTAACCGTGGAAAGTGAAGAGGGGAGGCATTTATACTCCCTCAGTCTCGAGGCTGGTCGGTACCACCGACCAACCCTGGCCGGTACCACCGACCAGTTCACAACGGTCGAAAGAATCCAGATCTGACCAAACAAGCAACCACCGTCCTCACGTCGGTACCACCGTGGGCGGTAGTACTGAGGTTATGGTGGTACTACCGCCAGGCCAAATTGGCCGCGAACAGAGAGCATCTCACAAAGGGACTTGGTCCCTCGGAAACTACCGCCCAAAGGTCGGTACATTCGAGGTCGGTGGTACCGAGGTTATGGCGGTACCACCGCCAGGCCATTTTCAACTCAACACAGAGAGCTTCGCGAAACCAAGATACTACCGACCTCGGTCGGTACCATCGCGGGCGGTACTACCGAGGTTATGGCGGTACTACCGTCAGGCCATTTTCAATTCTACACAAGGAGCTCTGCAAACTTGGTTACCACCGGCCTTGGGTCGGTAGCACCGGGGGCGGTACTACCGAGGTAATGGCGGTACTACAGCCAGGCCAAAATCAGCGCGGACAGAGAGCCTTGCAAACTTGGAAACTACCGGCCATGGGTCGGTACCATCGCGGGCGGTAGTACCGAGGATATGGCGGTACCACCGCTAGGTAAAATACAACTCTACACAGAGAGGGTTGCAAAACCAGGTTACTACCGACCTTGCGTCGGTACCACCGCGAGCGGTAGTACCGAGGTTATGGCGGTACTACCGCCAAGTCATTTTTGACCAACACAGAGAGGGTGTTTGAGCGCTGCGCAGAGAAGCCGTGGTCGGTACCACCGACCACCCATGGTCGGTACCACCGACCATATGAAATTACCCTCTACGTGTTCGTGATTGTGCGGTGTCTCTCAAGCGAACTAAGGTTAGTCGATTTGAGCACTTTTCTCCACATCTAGCCAACTTACTTTGTGACCCTCTTCATAGTCCGGCTTACCTATAACTCAAGTTTAAAATTAAAATTTTAAACTACCACTTGAGCTAGGCATCTTTATGTCCAAAAATATCCTACGTGCTTTGTTCATGAGATTTCAACGTTTCAAATCTTTCAAAGGACTAACACCTGCATACATGCTTTTATAAACTGGTTAGTCCCTAATTTGATTGTCATTAATTAGCCAAAACCCACATTGGGGGGAATGCACTTTCAACTTCATCAGTGAGGCGCTCTCCGAGGCCAAGGTTCGGTACCCACACATCCAGAAGCTGCTCTACGGCATCATCATCACGAGGCGCAAGCTCCAGCATTATTTCCTCGCTCATCCCATGACGGTGGTATCGTCCTTCCCCCTCGGAGAGATCATCAACAACCGGGAGGCCACGGGGCGCATCGCCAAGTGGTCTACTGAGCTTATGGGGGAGGCCATCACCTACGCTCCACGAAAAGCCATCAAGTCGCAAGCGTTGGCGGACTTCGTTGCTGAGTGGACCGACACCCAGCTCCCGCTGGCACAAATCCAAGCCGAGCTCTGGACTATGTACTTCGACGTGTCCCTCATGAAGACAGGGGCAGGCGTAGGCCTGCTCTTCATCTCACCCCTCGGAGTCCACATGCGCTACCTGCTGCGCTTGCACTTCCCCGCCTCCAACAACGTCGCTGAGTACGAGGCCCTCGTCAACGGGCTGTGTATCGCCCTCGAGCTTGGGGTCCGACGCCTCGACGTTCGAGGAGACTCGCAGCTCGTCATCAACCAGGTCATGAAGGCCTCGAGCTGCATCGATCCCAAGATGGAAGCATACTACGGAGAAGTGCGCAAGCTAGAAGACAAGTTCTACGGCCTCGAGCTCAACCACATCGCTCAAAAGTACAACGAGGCCACAAACGAGTTGGCTAAGTTAGCATCCACGCGCGGCACCGTCCCACCAGATGTCTTCTCGAGGGACATTTTCGAGCCATCCGTCAAAATCAGCCCAGAGGCTGGCCCCTCGACGCCCCCCCTCGAGCCGGACACGGGGGCTCGACCTTCGACGCCACCCCTCGAGAACGACCCCTCGACATCCGCTGAGGCAATGCAGATCGACGCACCCGCCTCTTCTTCATCACGACCCCTCGACTGGCGGACGCCCTTCTCGACTACCTGCGCAAGGCGTGCTACCAGAAGACAAGACGGAGGCCCGATGCATCGCTCGAAGGGCCAAGACCTACGTCATCTACGGCGACGAACGAGAGTTGTACTGTCGAAGCCCATCAGGAATCCTTCAGCGTTGCATCCCCCTCGAGGAAGGACGCAGGCTCCTCGACGACATGCACTCGGGGGCTTGCGGCCATCACGCAGCGCCAAGGACCTTGTGGGGAACGCCTTCCGCCAAGGCTTCTACTGGCCAACCGCCATTGGAGACGCCAAGCGCCTGGTTCAAGCCTGCCAAGGGTGTCAGTTCTACGTCAAGCAAACGCACCAGCCCGCGCACGCCCTGCAGATGATCCCCATCACTTGGCCATTTGCCGTCTGGGGGCTCGACCTCGTGGGTCCCCTCAAGATGACAAATGGAAAGTACACGCATGTGCTCGTGACCGTCGATAAATTCACCAAGTGGATCGAGGCTAAGCCTATAGGCAACCCCACCTCCGAGAAGGCCGTCGAGTTCATCTCCGACATCATGTACCGGTTTGGGGTGCCTAACGTCATCATCACCGACAATGGCACACAATTCGCGGGCAAAAAGTTCATCAACTTCTGCGATGACAACAACATCCGCGTGAACTGGGCCTCGGTCGCATACCCTCAATGCAACGGGCAGGTCGAGCGCGCCAACGCCATGATACTCCACGGGCTGAAGCCAAGGCTGTTCAAGACCCTTAAGAATTTTGGAAAGAGGTGGACTGCAGAGCTCCCCTCGGTGCTATGGGGCCTCAGGACTACGCTGAGTCGAGCCACCGGGTTCACTCCGTTCTTCCTAACCTACGGCGCCGAGGTTGTCTTGCCTACGGACCTCGAATACGGCTCCCCTCGACTTCGAGCCTACAACGAGCAAACCAACGACGAGAGGCTCGCCAACGCCAAGGACCAGCTCGAGGAGGCTCGAGACGTGGCGCTCATCAACTCCGCGCACTACCAGCAAACACTTCGACGCTACCACGACAAGCACGTGCGCAAAAGGGACCTGGCGGGGGGTACCTCGTGCTTCGACGGCTGCAAGATAATCGAGGGCGCCACAAGCTCACCCCTCCATGGGAAGGCCCATACACCGTAGCTGAGGTGCTCAAGCCAGGAACATACAAGCTCTACGACGGTCAAGGCAGGATCCTGGCGAATGCGTGGAACATATCTCAGCTACGTCGCTTCTACCCTTAAGGCCTCGAGGCCTTGTACATTTTGTTGCTTTGCACAAACACGTCAAATATGAATGAACAAACTCGTGCACTGTCTTTCATTTTACTTAGCAACTTAAGGTAGCCTCGACCCTGCCTTGCTCAGGGTCGAGCCTCCCTCGGGGGCTGACAGAGGGGACCAACCCCAGACTCCGGAAAAAACACGCTTTTCTTTTCAAAAATTCGACCCTTATCTCGATTCGTATCTCGAGCGTACTAGCAACGTCTAAGTCCGTAGATACCTCGAGCCTCCAAGAGGCGGGGGGCATCGACGTAGACGGCCACCCACGCCCCCGGGCTACGGTACCCTATCTACGCCTCCCCTCGAGGAACTCGTGACGCGTATCGAAAAACATAGACCAAGCCGGTAGAAACTCGAGCTAGCGACAAAGAGAAATGATCGAATAAATTTGAAAAGAAAATAGCTTCTTTAAACAAATAAGTCATACGCATATGTTGGTCTCGACGGGCCATAAGTCATGACATGAATTTTTACAAAGGCCTCGACGCCCAAATTTGGCACGCAGGCCTCATTCCTCATCAGTCTGGAACTCCTCCTCAAGATCTTCTGCTGTGGGCTCAGCCTCGACGTCCGGGCCAGGAGGAGGGGAGCCATCTACACCACTGTCTGCAACGGGAGGCAGCACGTCCTCCTCGAAGAGCTTTGCGAGCGCCGCCCCCGGCCTCTCCACCTTCTCCAGGATCTTATCGACGCGGCGATCATTCCACTCTTCGTCCTTCCCCTCGATCTCGACGAAGCCCTTGGCGACGACGTGGACCGGGTAGCGGAAGCTGGAGCGGACGGCCGCGAGCGCCTGCTTTACGCCGTGGTGGAGAGCGCTCTTGACGCGGTCCCGCGCGGCCACGTCAAGGAAGCACAGGGCATCGACCAGGGCGTCGCCTCGAGCCACCGCGCCCTCTGCCGTGGCCACCGGGTCGGCACCCCACGTGGAGCAGAGCCTGTCGAGGGTGCCGCGCGCCGCTCCACCACCATGGTCTCACCCTGGAGTTGCCTCCACGAGAGTTTGATTCATCTCGCGGAGCTCCTCGGCGATCTTCTCCAGATCTGTGCAACAACAGAAGAAAAGAGTAAGTCCGCGGCGTGGCAAGAATCTCGAAATCAAAGCAAGACAAAGCCTGAAGATTACGACAGTACCTTGGCAGCGCACGCCCAAAGCGTCAAAGTCGCTGGTAAGGACCCTGACGCGTTGCTCGAGCGTATGCTTTTGGGACAACACGTCAAGTTTTTGGCCCTTAAGCTCCTCGACTAGCTTGCCCGTCTGCGCAAGGCCCAGATCCTTCTTGATCACCTCCTGCCGAGCGGCCTCGAGCTTGAGCGACAGGTCATTAGCTCTGTTGAGAGCCTGATCCATGTCGATCTCGAGGCCTTGGATCCTCGAGCGCGCGGCAGTTAAGGCCTCCTGGGCCTCCTTCCGCGCCTGCCTGCCGCAGCCAGGGCGGTGGCGGCCTTGCTCTTGGCCTCCTCAGCCTCCTTCCTCGCCGCCTCCGCTGCAGACCGGGCGGGTGGGCGGCCTCGCTTCGCGCATCGGCAGCCTCTTCTTCGACGCCTCCACCGCGGACAGAGCGGTGGTGGTCTCCCTCTTAGCTTGGGCGGCCTCGTCTCGAGCCGCCTGGGTCTCCGCCTGAGCGTCGTTGAGCCGACCCGCCATCTGTGCGTTCCGGCCCAGCTCAGCGCGGAGCTCCTGGAGCTCCCCCTCCGCCCTCACGAGGGCAGCCGCCACCCGCGTGGACTTGTCCGCCTCCTCCACGAAGGCCCTCTCTGCCTGCGCCACGAGCTCGGTCACCTCCTTGAAGATCGACTGTGCCTCCCGTGGAAACCCCTGCTGAGTCGACCGCTCGACGGGGATAACGGTGCCGGACGAGCCCTCCCCCACGGGCTCGCAAGCATCAGGGTATGGCCGCACCGATCGACCGGTCTCGACGATGAGCAGGTCCTCCCGCTCCAACGCTGAGCCCTTGACCGGGGACGGCTCCTTCTCCAGCTCGTCCAGGAGCTCCTCCACCGTCGGTATCTTCTCCACCGACGCCTCCCCCTCCTTCTCCTTCTCCGCGGGCGCGCGAGGCTCCGTCGGTAGGGGATCCTGTCCAGCGGGCCGGCTCGCGTCGTTTGGGGTCTCGAGGGTCGCTGTCCCCTCAGCCCCAGACGCCGACGGAGCCGCGCCTGTCTCGGGTGCTCCCCCTGAGATGGTCGTCGTGACGGGGGGAGGAGTGGCCCTCTCGGTAGGCGCCACCGGAGGAGGAGGAGGAGGAGGAGGAGGAGGGGGAGGTGGTGGTGCTGCGATGGACGCAGTGGCGGCGGATTGGCGCAGGAGCCCGCGGTCCCTGCTGATGAAAAAGAGAACAACGTCGTTAGAATCAGGAAAAAGCCTCGACCCCCGTGGTCGACGACGTCGGCCTCACCAAGATCCGCGGCGGCCATCTGACTTCCCCGAGCCATGGCTGCTCGAGCCTTGACCAGCCAAGCGGCCATTTCAGCGGAAGAAGGAGCCATACCTCGAGGTGCTTCGTCCTCAGCAGAGCTCGAGGTCTTGACCCGCTTGGACACCGCGGGGTCCGCCTCCTGCCGGGAGCGCTTTTCCCTGAAAAACCAGAAACGGCACACACATCACCAAAGGTGAAAAAGGTAAAGCTTCACTACCAACGGAATTGAGAAACTTTACTTACCCAAAGCGACGGCGGGACTTCTTCCCCGAATCGTCGGACCCGCTCGGAGGCTTCGAGCCCGCCCCATGGCTCGAGCCATGCCCCCGAGCCATCTCCGTGTGGCTCGGATGGGGGGAAGGCTCCCGGTGCTTCCCATGGCTCGACCCTGACGGGGAGCTCTCCTTTTGTCTCTTGTCCCGGGGGGACGACCACGTCTCCTTCAAGCGGTCCTCTTGGCGCCTTTCCTTGCGCGGGCTCGGGACCTGCTCCGGCGCTCGTGCCGGCGGTCGTGCCCTCCCGCGTCCCTCCTTCTCCCGGCGATGGGCTCCGGGATCGCTCGCGACTCCCGTCACGAGACGACCGGGAGCTCCCCCCTCGACGGTCATGGTGGCGGGGGTTCGACGCCCCCTCATGTTGCCCGCTCTTCCGTGGGCTCGATGTCGTCCTCGACGACTTGCGGTGGTCGGGCCCGGAGTCCCTCTCGGCGTGTTGACCGCTTCTCGAGGTCCGACCTTCTCGAGACCCCCCGCCTGGGTCGGCGCGGTCGTGGCCTCCTTCTGCGCCGCGGCGATGGCGCCCCGAGTTCGAGGCCTCTTCACGTCAGGGGGGCACGTCCAGCACGGAGCTCGACGTGCCCTGAGCCTCCGACGAGGTGGGGCCTGGCGTGGCCTTCGCGCTGCTGCGTCCCGCGCGATGCCTTCGCCGGGGATCTCCAGGATATTCTCCTGCACAGAAGAGCAGTCAGCCCTGATGTCGACGACCCCGCGCGCCTCAGACGCGCATCCATCCTTCATCATCGCTCTCCTCCTAATCGTTATCACCTCTCCTCTGAGCTCGTGTAGTTGAGCTCGGGGGACTCCTCTCCAGGCTTAACGATTACGACGAGCTTCGCCAGCCTCTGATCCCGGTCAACCCGAAGCAAGGTTTCTCTTTCTCTTTCTTCTTCTTTCCATCCTTACTCTCCTTATCTTTCTGAGCAGAGAGGCGCCTCACCTGTCTTTCCGCGGCGTCCTCCTTCACCGGGGGCCTCGACGCGTGATATGTGAACGCCCCCTGCAAAAAGAAACTTGATGAGAAAAACCACAAGGAGAGTAAACAAGGTTCGAAGAAAGAGAAAGGAGGGGAGGCTCGAAACAGCCTAGCTTGAGGAAGGCTTACCGGGTCGAGACACCCCGCGTCGGGTGCCATGGCGATCAGGTTGGTCTCCTCAGGGCGGAACGGCCCGTGGATCGTGACCGTCACCCGGGAGGCACCCTCGTTCCGAGGTAGCCTCTCCTCGGCCATCCTCGACCTGTTCAGCGCCTCGAGTGGGGCATTTGGCCCCATCTCGTACATGAGAAGGGGGCGGTCCGCCAGAGGAAGGACCCTCCGCTGATGGAACACCCAAATGACCGCCTGGACGGTCAGTCCCTTCTCCTCCACCAGCGACCACATCGTATTCATCAGCGGCATCAGGTGGCGCTGCCTGTCCGCCACAACTCCCCAATTCCACTTCTCAGGGTGCTTGGTGATGATCCTGTCGGTGTACTGCGGAAGGAGCCCGTCCACGTTCCGCAGGTAGAACCAGTGGTCGTCCCACCCCGCCTGGTTGGAGGAAAGCTTGTAGTGGAGGTAGTGACGGGAGACGTTGGCCGACGAGGGACCGGTCCTCACGGTGACGGTGAGGGAGCCCGCGCGCGCGAGCCTCCTCCCGCTCGGCTTCATGGCCTTATGAAAGAGCTCGCCCCGGAAGAGGTGGACGAACATCTCCCAATGAGGCTCGATCTTCAGGTATCCCTCGCACACCGCGGCGTAGATGGCGGCGTGCGAGATTGAGTTGGGGGAGAAGTGCTGCAATTCCACTTCGAAGTGGTGAGCCAGCCCCCGCATAAAGCGGCTTGGCGGAACGCCAAGCCCCATGCGGTGGTAGCGCGTGAAGCTCACCACATACCCCTCCGGCGGGTGCGGCTCCTGGTGGTCCGCCGACGGGAGAATCCACCACGCGGGCCCCTCCCGCGGGTTGGGGCGGAGAAGCCCCTGGTCCACCAGCGACTCTAGCTCAGGCTGCGACGTCTTCGTCGGGCGCCAGTCTTCGGGCGGCAGCACCTGGGTATGGGCGGCCATGGCGGCGACGGCGCGGATCTGAGCGGCGGACGGACGGCCAGGAAGATTACCAATCGCTAGCTTGGGGATAAAGCGTGTGGGAGCTGCGGCGGCTGTGAAGGCAAAGGCAAAGTAAAGAGTCCCTCACCCCTCACTCGATATTTATAAAAGAAAACTCCAACGGGCGGGGTCTCCCATGGCAGAGGAAAGGTAACCGCACACATTTAATGCGCCCACCTAACCACGTCTCGAGCCGGTTGACAGGTACACGCGGCAACTCCCCATTCGCTCCACTACCAGGGCCCACCACGACCGCCGCTCCGACTTCATGTCCGTCGCCCTGGCGCCACGATCTCCACTCCCTGATAGTTTCCGCCCAAAAAGGTGCGTTCAACGGGCAGAAGGATTCCAAATGACGGAGGCTTCTTCAAGAAGGTAAAGACGGGCCCCGGCCCTTCCAAGTCTCGAGGCAGCGAAGGCTGGCCCTCGAAGAGGGTTCGACAGCCGGCTTCGAGCACCCGAGTCAGGGACACCAAGGGGCGCCACTCGCAGCATCGCTCGAGGGCCAAGCCCTCGAGGCCTCTCACGTGTATCCAAGGCAGGGCGCACGACATGCAGTGAGATCCCCTCGGAGGGAGGCATCGAGCCACCAGGTCCTATCGAATGGACCCGGCATTCCTGCAGACCGAGCGCCCATGCTTTATGAGATCGCCTCCGGGCTTCAGTCGACCCTATCGAACGGGGCACGAGGTCTCACTTGGATTCCCCCGTTACCAGCTCACTGGGAACCTCGATACTCGCCCGCTCGTGGTAGTACGAGACATCCCCCCTCGCATCCGATCGAAAGGACTCGCGGGATGACAAGTCAGGGCAACTGGCGTGCCGGACAGCTCGAAGAGTCGGCCGGTCGGTTCAGCCTGGCACCCCTCGACGAAAGAGGGTCGAAGAACTCGGGGGCTCGACACTCCCGAACCTAAAAAATATAACTAACACTCACACTCGTGAAAAAGCCCACGAGGGAGTCCTAACCACTCCCCCGTGGCCTCGGGGGCTACACCCGCGGGTGTCGCTCGCGCGACACCCGCGGAATCAAAACAACCAAACCCTCGAGAACCAGTTAGCTAACTCTCGAGATCCCGGTAGGGAGCCCCTGCTCGAGTGCTAGCACTCGAACAAGGGCTCGGGGGCTACTGTCGGGGACCACAAAAGGGGTACCCCCAATCAACGCAAAACAAATAAGTTAAACCTAGAGCACCAATTAATAAGAGACCTAACTAGTCTAACCCCCTAAAAAACCAACCCCTCGAGGCCTACAACGCCGGCCCACCGCCAGGAAGCCCGGGCCCGCCAAAGCCTTACCGACCGCCTCATGGTAGCCTACCTCTCGAGCCCCGGCACATAGGCCTCGAGCCCACTACAGTCGTACACCGTTCCTCGAGACCCCACGTGGGGACCTCGAGCCTCTCTAACACGGTAACCTATCCCTCGAGATACATCATATCTCCCTCGAGCAGCGCCAGATATCGGATACCAGCCCCATACTGCGCATTTAATGCGTCCACCTACTCCGGTTACATTCTCTGGTACACGACGTATGCCACAGTGAACCGGGGCCAGAGTCAAACCTCGTTTTCACCACAAGCATGGGCAAAAAGGCACAAGTACAACACTGTTAGGCCATACCCTGCACTGTAGCACACTCGAGCCACATCTCGAGACCTGGATTCCCGCTGTACGGCCGGGTTTTCCGGGACTTGCCCATACCTGCGGGGGCTCGAGCCCCCCGTAGGCGCCACCTCGAGGCCGGCCCTGCGCCCCTCGAGCCCTGACTGCTTTCATGCTATTGGAGGACAGGTACCCCAAGAGCCGGTGGGACCCTGCCACATCCTGTACGTGCCGGAATGGGCGCTGCACGGCCTCCACGTCGCCACGCCTCCACGTCCGCGCCCGGGATGGAAGCCACGCTTCAAGGACGCCTCAAGAGCAACCCCCACGCCGGCTCCAGTGACCTCGACGAGACAGAATTCCAACCCTTCGCCGTATTGGGCGTTGTACATGTCACTCCTGTGTAACCCTGGCCTCCTCTTGTTCTATAAAAGAGGACACCAGGGCCCTTCACGCACACGGGTCCACACCACACACACACGAGTCCAGACTCTCGTCCACGCTCGTTGAGTTTGTACTGCCCCTGTACAAGCACTTAGGTGCAAGTAATACAAGAACCTCCTCCCCCCGCTGGACGTAGGGCCTTCTTTGCCCGAACCAGGATAAACCCTTGTGTCATCTTGCATCATCATCCAGGAAGGGAGCACGCGATCATATTACTAGTTGGTGTCATACCCCCGGAGTCGAAACACCGACAATTATAATATAAAGTTGGTGGCTAAAAACTCAATAGTATCTTAGAGGCACTTTTAACACGAACCTATTGATGTAAGTTTTATACTTTAAGCTTTTATATAATTTGATTAATTGCTAGTCAAAATTTATAAAGTTTAACTTTTTTACTAGTCTATTTTTGGACGGAGGAAGTATATTTCTATAATAAATTTATTTTAAAACATAAATACTAATACTATTTATTATAAACTTGATTAAAATTAAATAGTTTGACTGACATGTTTTTTATAATTATATTTTTTTGGACCGAGTAAGTCCTACTGTACGATACAATATGACGGCGGAGTATAGTACTTGAGGTTCTCCTCCAACTGCTTTCTACACACAAGGGCCTGGTTCAGTTCACAGTGTCTCCTTAAAAATATTGTGCAGTACTCGTCACATCGAATCTTTAGACGCATATATAGAACATTAAATTTAGGTAAAAAAGAATAACTAATTGTACTTTTAATCTGTTCATATCGAGACGAATTTTTTAAGGCTAGCTAGGTCATGTTTGAATAAAGTTTATCAAATAACAACGAAAGTGGTACCAGAACTTGTCACCATAAATTTCGGAACAAGTTTTACCAACTCAAATCCATATCCATAAACATAAAATCGATTCACACTTGTTATGAGAAGAGAGAGAACAGCTGCATTTGCCTGCCTTTCTCTCTCTAGAGATAGTCCCTTCGTCCCTGAAAAAGAGTCATTCTCGTTTCCCAAAAAGTCAACGGATATTAACTTTGACCAAATATATAAAATAAAGTATTAATATTTATAACATTTTTATTTTTTGGGGTGGGGGGGGGTGTGGGTTGGGGGGGCGGAGGGAGTAGAGAGAAGAGGCTAATCCAATCAATCAATCAACTCAGGACCCACGGAACACAAGAAACGCGAAGAGAACCAACCCCTCGAGTCCATTGTGTTGAAAAGTAAAGAAAAGAAAAGAAAAGAAAAGAGAATCCAAAAAAAAAACAAGCAAGACAAGGCCGGCTCGCCTCTGCCTCGTCTCCTCGGGCTCCGGCCGGCGACCCCTTTGCCCGCCCACCCCCGGCGAGGCGACCTCCTCCCCTGCATTGTACGGAGTACTACTCTACTCTACAGGCAAGGTATCCCCGGCATCAATGGCATGCATCCATCTCTCTCTCTAACTACGCTGCTGCATTCGACCTGCTTGCTGTCTCTCTCCCTCCCTCTCGGTGTACTGTACTACAAGGGGGGATCAAGGGAGGGACAAGTACAAGTACGTTGCGTTGGGAATCATGTGTTTAGTGTTGCGTTGGGAATCGACGAATGTCTCTCTACCTGCAGCTGCTCTGCTTGCCGCTCTACAGTTCTCCTCTTTCCTTCCTCCTTCCGATCCGCGAATCCAGTAACTGTTGCCTGTGCCTGCCAAGGAGGAGGGAGATGGTTTAGCTTGCTTCTTGCGTAATCCAAAGAATGGCGGTTTCCCCGGCGTGGCGTTGGCGTTTCCCGTTGCCCGTTGCCCGTTGCGTGCGGCGGCAAGCCATCAGCCATCTGCCATCTGCTTTGCTTCGCTTCGCTTCCCCAAGCCAAGCCAATCCAATCCCCCCCTGAAGGTAAAGCTGAAGCTAGCCTGAAGGTGATTTGGGCTTGCTTTGCTTGCAGTGCGGGAGAATTAATTAATGCAAGCCAAAGCCAAGGCAACTAGGGGGGAGGAGGAGGCAAGGCGGCCGCCGGTGGCGGTGGATTGGATTGGAATCGCGTAGGCGTGCTGCGTAGCTTATCCTCCTCCTCCATTCCTCTTCCTAGTTGCGCCGCCCATTCTCTCCATTTCCCGTTTGTTTCTCCAACACTGCACTGCACTCCAATGCATCTCTGCTTGCTGCTTCCTGCCTTAAGCCAAAGCAATGCCTTCTCCACTTCTCTTCCTCTTCTTTCCCTCTATTCTCTTCTCTTGTCATCTCAGAGGCCACGGCAGGGCATGCTTGCTGTTCCATTCCAACAATATCTTCATTCTTCCCTTACTATTAGTATCAGCAGCAGGCACAGCCACAGACTGCCTCTGACATCAAGGATTACTACATACAAATCCATCCATCCACAGCCACAGCCACAGCCGCCTGCTCATTAATCTCTAGGGTTCAAGGACGGCAGTGGGGCTTCCACATTCATGCTACCCATAAGCCAATAGCAAAGCCTTCAAGGATCACTTCACCGGAATTCCCCATGTTCCCTTCCCTCCTTGTTTCGGTCAGTTCTTTTTCCCCCACCGTTTTCTTGTTCCTCCCCCTTCTCTTCTCCTGCTGGTCTTGGTTAAAACGGGGATTTCATGCCGCCTCCGACTAGGGTGTACCCACCCCCACCTTTTCCACTTTTCCTGCTACTCGTATTTCTTTCTAAATATAAGAAGAAGAAGAAAAAAATGGAGATTTGCTAGTAATTCTTCTCTTATACGGAGTACTAGCTTCTGCCAAGACGACACCTTTCCCAAACCTTTTTGTTTTTCTTCTTCTCATGCACAAACTAGCAGGCAAAAGCAACCTTTTCTTGTCGTCTCACCTCTCTGCCTTTTTTTTCTCCTCTACCTGCACACGTTTTCTTTCCACATCGCGTTGCCTGCCTTAATCAAATTTATTACTACTAGTATGTACGTATGAATTACTATATATTATTTATTTACTTTAAAAGAATAAATACTGCAATACCATTTCCATGGCCAGGAACCACAAAACCTGTCTTCATTTCCTACTGTCTATTCATCAATGGCAATGAGATAACTACCTGCCCGTAATCAATGAATGAGACTTTGGCTTTATGTTTCCTCCTCATCACCTCATTCATTCTTCGATGTTTCTTAAGCAGGAAGCAGTTAATGATCGAGAGGGGCCATAACCTCCAGCCGTTTCAGTTTTTGAGTTGAGTTGGCTTGCCTTTCCTCAACAAACGAAACTGGGTGTCGTGCCATTCGCAGACAGCAAACTTACCCAGCCAAATAAAACAAGCTTCCTGCACCTATGGTGATAGCATCGGGAGCCGTTGACAGGAGCCACCTTTCCCCATTTGCTCCCCTGTCAGAATCGCCATCTTCATCGTTCTTCTCCCAGGATCTCGTCTCCACTGAGGTTAGCAACAAAAAAACTAGCTTGCTTCTTTTTTCCCCTTCCCTTCTCATATTAATTAATTAATTATTATGCAAAATCAGTACAGCTACATGCTTTTCTTACCTCCCATGTCTTTCTTACGCAGAGGCAAGTTGGATTCTGGAAATCATCAGAGTCAATGGTCGATCACAAAGGTGTGGAACATGCTTCATTCTTTAATAACTGCTGGCTGCTATTTCATTTCATATGATATGATTGTTGCTTCTTGCATGATGCAAACTGTCAGTTAGGCCTCTCTCTCTTTTTTCCCCTCCCTCCCCCATTTCCTCGTGTATTGACCCTTGCAAAATGTATGGAACTTTCTATACTTGCTGTTGGTAGTTAGTGGAGTTATTGTACCTTCAATAAATTAAATCTCCTAAAATGATACATACCTAACTTGCCTTGTCCAGCTCGTCCTCCACATACCAACTAATAATCTCATGATTCATGTTTACAAATGGCGCACGGATAAGGAGATATTCTTCTCGATTCTCGCCTAATTTTTCTTTGCACCTTATTATTAATAACTAGAAGGTTAGATCGTTTTAGTTCGTGCTTTCTCTTGCCAGGAAGTTCCCATATGGACTGCTATATGCATGCCACCTAGGTTGCCTAATTCATCAGCATCCAATTTTTAGTAAGCATTTTGGATGCAGTTGAGCAGGGAATGAGCCTGGCCAATGGTCATCCCTTATTCCTGGAATGTTTATACAACTTTTGCTCAAGACCATTAGGTAGGAGTTAGTTGGATGGTTCAGTGAGCACAGTTAGCAATTAAATGTGTTGATCAACGTATCGTCAGACTCATTTGTTGAAGGCTGTAACATGACAATAGATTGAACAGTTCTTTAGGAACTGAGTGTATTTGTTCATGTTCATTAATGTCAGAGAGCAAGCCTATTTTCACTTCTCCACTTGATAAGGTCCATCCCATGGGCTCAACGCCTGCAGGTGGTCTGGAACATCAACGAGGTCAAGCCTTCAAGGGGCACCTGGGCATGCTTAACCTCGGTAATTTGGTGGGCCAACAAGAAAATGCTCCTGGCATACCATCAATTTCTTGGGGCGATGTTTTCAGTAGCTCCAGTTCCAGTCTTGGCTTGTCTACAGGAGGGGCAGCTTTTGTTGAACCAACTAGTGCTGATCAACATGTGCATGACTACGGTGACTGCCCTTCATCCAGCTCCTACACCAAAGTCTTCAGTAGAAAATGTGAGTTCCCCTTGCATTTTTCAAGAAACTAATACTTCCTTGAGATTGGAGAGCTGGTACCATCACTATTGTATGGCATGTATCATTTTGTCCGGAATGTGCTATTAGGCAGTTTCCTTATTTACCTTGACAAAGTTTTCCCCCCTTGCCTCAACGCTGCAGCAGCAATATTCATGGCAAGTGGTGTTTATGGCCAATCAGCTGATGCAAATGATTCCGGTTGTGAGGGAGATGAACCTCTAGGATCCATGAAAGAAATGGAAGCCCAAACTATTGGAGATCTCCTTCCCGATGACGATGACTTGATATCAGGAATTATTGATGGCTTCGAATACACTGGCCTGTCTAACCAGGACGATGCTGATGAAGATATATTCTACACTGGAGGAGGTTTGGAGCTAGAGCATGATGATTCCAACAATGTCGACAAATTTTGTGAAGTGTCCTTCAAGAGTCAACTTTCTGGGAAGCACTCTATTGATAAACATCATTCCAGAGCGCTTATTGTTAAAAAGATTAACCCAGGCATCGAGGATTCTGATTTAAGGGTTCTGTTTCAGGTTTCAATTTTTCCCTCATTGTTTCTTGATATTGAATTTCTCTTAGTAAATACTGCCTTTCCAATACCCAAATACGTAATATGTTCTTCATTTGAACCTCCAGCAATATGGGGACATACAGACATTCGACACATCCTACAAGAGCCTTGGAGTTGTTACAGTGTCTTACTATGACATTAGAGCTGCACAGGAAGCAATGAGAGCACTCCATAATAATCCTCTGGGGCTGATGAAGCTTGATGTTCAGTTTTCCCTTCCTAAGGTAAAGACACTAGCACTTTTCTTGCACTGGAAATGTTTAGTAACATGTCCCCTGTTTAATCTACTAAATTAAAATGTAATTTGTCATGGAAGTGGTTTATGCCTTAATAAGAAAGACAGAAGAAAACATTCTTTATTTTGCTATGTGTCGAAAGGTGGCATGGCTACATGAGCAATTTGAGGATCATGTACTTGGCACCCAGTGAAAACTGCTGATAATTTACATATAGCGACTTAATATATACTCTATAAACCTGGAATTGAACCACAGCAAATCTTTCTCTCTCAGTGTTTCCTCTTGACCACTTACATGATGGCTCTTTCATGTAGAATTTACATATGTGTTATGTCGTGGTCCTTCTCTCCGAGAGTAGCCGGACCACGGCTTCTCAACTCGTAGTTGGAGGTAGGGGAAGGGGGCGCCAGAGTTCTGGCGCCTAACAGCAGGGGGATGGGATTGAGGACAGCAGTAGGTGAGATTAAGGAGATAACTGATTTCTTGCTTAATCCAAAAGTCGATGCTTGAGTACAATATATAGGAGCTTAACTCCTTGGAACTAATGCCAGCTAATAACTGCATGGCTGCTAATTACTCTTGACTGCTCCTCTTCTTCTTGAGCCCTGTGAGCCTTAAACCTCAGCCGCCTCTGCCTCTTCGTGGCCCTCGTGCCCGCCGGCGTGCGCCGTGCCTTGGTTCCTGCGACGGCGGCTGAAGTGTCTGCCCCACATTACATGTTAGGCTGAAAAAAGGAATGAGAATGCAGTTCAGAGTCCTCTTTAGTTAGTAAACTAATATGGCTAGCTTAATGCTGCAAATATGTAACATGTGTTGATGGTATCATTGTGTGATGCTTCGCTAGGACAATGCTCCAAACAAAGATCCCAACAATGGAACACTGGCAGTATCTCTTATTGACTCTTCCATCTCCAGCCACGATCTTCTCCAAAAATTCAGTGTTTATGGCGATGTCAAGGAGGTAAATATTACTTCTGAATATTCTTTGTGAAATTTGAGTTCCAAACTATTCTGACGAACTTTGTTTTCTTTTGGGTTATAGATTTACAGGGCTCCTACAAGCTGCAATAAGAAATTTGTAGAATTCTATGATATCAGAGCAGCACAAGAAGCGCTGAATGACCTCAACAATGGTGACATGTCATGCTCACAAATCAAGGTTGAGCATAGCCGTTCTGGAGTAGCAGGATCTTGGTAATTAACTTGGCTGACATTATCTTGTCATCACACACTGTATACTATCATATTTCTTCGTTTTTTTTCTCGAACACTGTCATCTTTCTTTATTACATGGGACTAATATGCTAGCAGATTTTCCAAAGATATTGCAAGTAGTAATATATGGGTAGTGGGACAAAAAATGGTAACCAAGTGTTTATAGGTGTAAGGAAAACAAATGTTGCTTCACATTTTCAGTCTCTCTTGTAGCCTTTGTTGTGCTTCCATCACGGTAATTCGAAACCAACTTGCACAAATCCTTCTAACAATAGGATTTGCATGAGAACCAAACAACTAGCCAATAACTAGTAATTTTATCATGTCTAAGGTTGAGTAACATACAACTTCAACTGAATTCCAAACTTCCATTCCCATGCATTCTAGTTGGCAAGTTATACTATATAGCCACCAAACCCTATCAGTTTATGTGGTGAAGTAACATGTTTCCTCTGTGCTTACCAGCTTCACAGAGCAATATTCTGGAGAACAGAAGCAAACTGCCGTAGCTCACCAACTTAAGAACTCTCCACTTGGGGCCATTGGTATGTAACATATGAGTTGTAGTCATTTTTAACATTATTCGCCCCTTCCTAGCAGTATTCATACATTTTGAACCTGCACATTCTTTTCACATGTCAAACAGGGAAGTTAGACCCTAAAAGTTGGGAGAGCAGCACTGTTCGTAATTTATATTCTCCAGTTAAACCACAACACGATAAATCACAACATGGCTTCTCTGTGAATGCTCCTCAGAAGCTGTCGTCGCCTATCAGAATTGAATCTACACGGCAGCACAGTAATCAAACTGTTGTTGGTGAACCTAGTGGATCGCTTGGTCATGGCAACTTTGGAGGTGGACTGCAAGCCTTCCACCCACACTCACTGCCAGAGTGTCATAATGGCGTTTGCAATGGCTCTCACTCCATGACATTAAATGCAAGGAATTCTAACTTCAGATTAACTGAAGGAATGGACTACAATAATCACAAAGTTGACCACGGTGACCTTCATGGTCATTCCTCTGGTCAAAATGAAGGTAAAATTTCTATGGCGAACTGTTTATAATTTGTCTTTTCGATGGGTACAGACGTTAATGTGTTAGCTGATGTTATACTTATGGGTTATTGCTGACTAGATTGTGTTATGCTCCTTTCTTTTATTCTGTTTCAAAGTTTATCGTTTTTTTTCTCTCTTTGCAGCATTTAGAGTTACTGGAATTGGAAGTTGCCCCCTTCATGGACATCACTATACTTGGAGTAACTCAAATGGTTTTCCTCAAAGCCCCTCTGCTCCAATGCTGTGGTCTAACTTTCAGCAACCAGTGCATATGCATTGTTACCCTGCTATGCCGCCGCACGTGCGGCGCACTGCTGCCCATCCTATGGATCAACATCACTTGGGTTCAGCTCCAAACAGTGTTGGTGGTTTTGTAAATGCACACTCTTTTCATCCAGGATCCCTTGAAAGTGTAGGGTTTCCTGGCAGCCCTCAGCTGTATCCATCAGATCTCTCTGTATTTGCATCTGCCAGAGGAAATTACAGGGAGACCATGTTCTCCCCCGTAAGTGCTGGGTTTCCATCAATTCAGCAAATTTTTCATGCGACCAACGGAAGGAATCCTATGGTGCATGTTTCCACCTCATATGATGCCACTAATGATCGGATAAGGAGCCGCAGACATGATGGAAATGCTGCCCAGTCTGAAAACAAGAAGCAGTTTGAGCTGGACCTTGACCGCATAGCTAAGGGTGAAGACTCGCGCACCACACTGATGATAAAAAACATTCCTAACAAGTACGTTTACACCTTAAGCCAACTTTTGATGCCATACACCCAGGTTATTGTATCAGGTTGGCCTTTTCTGTTCTGTAAACTTATAGTCAGTGCCATCAACAGGTACAACTGTAAGCTTCTTTTGGCTGTCATTGATGAGAATCACCGAGGAACCTATGATTTCATCTACCTTCCCATTGATTTTAAGGTATGTTATTATTTTTTTTCCCAAAGTGTGAAGGATGGAACTTGTAGTGAGATTCATAGGGTCTGACTCTTGTGGCTTTTTCTTTCCTCAGAACAAATGTAACGTGGGTTATGCTTTCATCAATATGACAGATCCACAGCACATAATTCCATTTTACAAGGTATATTGCTGTGACCATGCCTTACTTGATACCTCGCAGTAAGGGAAAATATATCCAGTTTAACTCCTGGATTGAATATGAGAAGTAACTGGAGTTGATATTTTTCAGACATTCAATGGCAAGAAATGGGAGAAGTTCAATAGTGAGAAAGTGGCATCACTTGCATATGCCAGAATCCAGGGAAGGAATGCTTTGATTGCTCATTTTCAGAATTCTAGCCTGATGAATGAAGAGAAATGGTGTCGTCCTATGCTTTTCCACAAAGATGGTCCACATGCAGGAGATCAGGTACGTGTAATACTCTTGTTGTCATCACTGTATGTATACCTTAGTGAAGACTATACTGAACCCATGACCCATGTTAAGCTGTACAAACCTTTCGGTAATCCTTAACTTGTACAAACAAAAATTGATGTGTTGGCTTGTCAAATGACTGACATAGAGTTGCACACGTTGTTATCAGGAGCCATTCCCTGTGGGTAACAATGTCCGTTGTCGGTCTGGGAGAAACAGACCACTCACTGGATCAGAGACTACTAAAGAGGGAAGTCCATCAACCTCTCCTAACTAAAGAGAAGCCGGCTCCCAATCCAACTGAGAACAGGCAGGCGGTAGTTGCCCACTAACTGGAGGCTGAAGGGCCTGTAATAAATCATCCCCAGTTTTGCTTCTTTTTTTTCCTCGTCAGCGAGGCAGTGACTTGTTGAGTGTGACGACTAATGAGAATTCTGCTCTGCATGAGCCTGCTGAAGATTCACCCCTAAATTATGCCTTGGTTTTCCCCTACCATTGAGCAAGCTATCTGTCAACGGCTACAGGTATGGAGAAGAGCTGAAGTGGTGGAGAGGGAGAGGTGTGTGTTTCAGGCGGGTGAAATTGAATTTGTACAGTTGAACTCACCAGGATTTGAAAATGGTCATCAATTTGAGTTGTTTTTCTTAGGGTTCATCTTGCTATGTTTGATCTCATTTGTGTGCATATCACGTGGTCACGGTGTGTACGCGCAAATAAATGTTTGGATGCCTTGCCTTTGTACAAATTCTAGTGTGCTGGTTGATTGCTGAGGCTGGTATGAATGGCCGCATGCCACTGTCCATATCTAGACTTAACTTCAATACCAAAGCCGCACCTATATTTAGAAGTCACTTGAGCTATAAGCGAGCTTTAATCCATACGAATCAGCCATGAAACGGTTCTTTCCGCTCACAACAAATCAGCCGTATAAACAGTAAAATCCTGATAAAATCACACGCATTAAAAGTCCTGCCAAACAGAGCCTAGAACAGACGAATGAAAAGATCCCCAGCCACACCACACGCGCACGCACCAAAAAAAAAAAAGGTTCTGCAATGTCTCAGCGCCAGAACTAACTCAGGACCTCTCTACTTGTACGGGACAGCAAAATGTCAAGGACTCAAGGATGCCAGCTGAATTATAGAACTTCCAGTGAACGAGCAAGCAGCAAATCCTGATAAAAATCACACGCATTAAAAGTACGGCATATAATTATAGCCATAGACAGAAATTCAAGTAAGGAAACGGGAATTCTTCACCCAATGGGTCTGCTAACTTAAATAGTTCAAGGGTCTTGGATGAACGCTTAGCATCCAGGAAGCAGCGATCGGTCTCCCAAACCGAACCAAAAGAAACAGCTGCAACACTGCACAGCAAAGAAGAGTGTCTTGCTTGCACCAGCACCACCCAGCCAAAAGAAAAAGCAAGGTTCCCAGTCTACGTACAACCACCCAAAAAAGACGGCTCCTTGCTTAGACGGCCGGCTTCTGCTTCCATCCAGACCATCATCAGCATCCACGCTCCACGCTTACTGTACCTTTCAGCAACCAGCATCAGCTCTGGCACGGCTTCTGGTCCTTCTCGCCGGACTATCATCAGCTCCAGTGGCATTCACACTGCTGCTCCGAGTCACCCTGCGGCCACTGCTCACAGCAGGGCTGCTGTTGCCTTCATCATCCATATCGCCACTCTTCCTGGTCCGTTTCACAGGAGTGGCACACACAGCAACCTCTTCCACGGCAGCACTGCTCTCCATCCTCTTGGCACCGTTGGTGCCAGTCTCAGCATCAACCTTGTGCTTCTTCGTCTGTTTCGCAGCATCTTCATCAACCTTGCGCTTCTTCGTCTGTTTCGCAGCATCTTCATCAACCTTGCGCTTCTTCGTCTGTTTCGCAGCATCTTCATCAACCTTGCGCTTCTTCGTCTGTTTCACAGCATCTTCATCAACTAACACATCCACCACTTCAGCCACGCCCATCTTTGACTTTTTATCATCTTTCCCTCCCTCCTTGATTTCAACCACAATCTTCACAGAACCATCAGCATTAGCATCAGTGTCTGCACTGTCTTGCTCTTCCTCATTCAAGCCGCTATCATCCTCTCCCTTCACCAAAGCATCATCATTTTCCTCCGAGTCATCATCACCACATTCCTCAGCATCATCCGAAGCCACTTTGGCTTCTTCAACAGCCTTGCGTTGCAAAGTCTCAATCAGCTCCATCATTTCTCGGTTGATCTGAAAATAAAATACATAACAAAAGCATATCATGTGGCCAACTCTGCACTCTAAAGTGTATATGCTTCAATAAACTCAGTACTTCAACACACCTGGGGATTCTCTAAGAAGTCACAGATGTCAGTTGGGCAGGAAGGGCACTTCTTCACAATCTTCTGTGCCCTTAGAGTACGACCACCACGGCTCCTTTCCCTCATAGAGGACTGGCTATCATATGCCCCAAGCAAACAAATCTTGCAAAAGTTGTGAGCACATGGAGTGGTAAGTGGTTCTTTAATCACCGCCCGGCAGATAGAACAACCAAACTCTGCAGGATCAGGAAACACAAACAAATCCTAAGACCACAGCAACATCATAAAAGGAACCTAGGAAGTAATAATAAATCAAACAAAAGAGCAAGAACCTTTGAGCAGCTTTTCAGCCACAGAGAAATGAGCACGCTTTGTTGCTCTCCGGATTTGCTTGTCGGTCTCAGGATCCCCAGAGAGAACAGGCTTCCTGCTGACTGGCGGAGGCACCATCCATTTCCAGCCATCTTTCTCCTATATCACAACGAATACAAACCATCCATAAAACAGTATACTAACACTGAAAGAAGAAACAGATGTACATACATCATAATCCCATGAAGGACGCCCTTTCCTCTCTGTTATATCAGTTGCACCTTGCAGCTCCTTTATCTTTGGCAAGGGTCTTGGACGGTCACCGTGATCGTCACTAAAAATCAGAGCACAGATGTCAGCAGGAAGAATCACAATTTTTATCCTGAAGATCAGGAACTAGTTTAGTAGTGATTAGGTAAAGTGTTTTATCCAACCTGGTCCAAGGAGCTGGTTCATTGTCACAGCGTACAAAGAGATACCTGCAGACCTTGAATTTACCCTGTGGCAAAAAAACCGACAGAAGAGTAAATACATTTCCACGTGCTTATTTACTGTCAGTTAATAAGTAAGCTGCATAGTATCTTTAATGAATAGACAACACAGCTCTCCTGCGTCATTTCAGGAAAAAAAAGAGTAGCGCATAGCATGAAAGTCTGGCTACATCTGCAATCTGTATACAGGAGAACAAAGTTACCTGAATGCCAATCTTCCTCCAGCACTTCTCAATTCTGTAAACCCCATCGTACCTCACACCAGATTCAGGAGCATATGAGGATCGCTTCTCTTTGTGTGACCTATTAAGAAATATATAGAGTGAGACAGGTCCAACAATTGGAGGACAAGAAGCATATATAGACTGTCAAAACACACATCCTCAATATTTAAGAATTCAGGAAATAGAGAAATAGACAAGACTACATAGGAAACATCATTGACATATCGAGCAAGAGCAAGGCCCCAGACATATAAAAAACAAAGATTGACAGAATATCACATGAAACTTGAAGAACAAAAATTGCAAGTTTATGTGCAAGTATGGCAAAAGAAAGCATACCGCACAACCCTGACAGGGTAGCCCCTCAAACAACTAATGCGTAAAGCAGCATTCAGCTTCTCAAATTTCTGATCAGATGACTGCTCCTTGTTTGTCCTCTTATTCCCACTTAGATCCCTCCCACCACTACATTAGTAGATATAATTTTGCAGACATTTCAATAAGAAGATAACATGTAGGATCAATCGTGAAAAGTAAGGAGAACAGCAAGTGGTTAAACTAGTAAACCTTCCAGTGTAAAGAAACCACTCTCCATGATCTTCGTCGTCTTCATACCCTCCTGAAAGAGCTACTGACTGAGCACCATATGTAGACTGGCCAGCAATACCAGCCACATGAGGGAAGTGAGCACCCCATTGTCTGCACTCAAGCCGATCCTCCCATGTTTCCCCAACTCGAACACCAATATCCCTGCGGGGGTCATTTTTTGCAAGAATGGGGCCAAAATGATCAGGTGCAATAGTCACAAAGATCTGGCCACTTGATGCGTTTGCTTTTCCAGACTTCTTAGCCCTGTCAGTTGTAAATGCCTTATCAGGCCTATCATCATTTCGTATATAGTGATACGGAACTGCTGAGCCAGCAGAGTTAGGATTCTTTGACATTTTAGCCATCCTGATAACTTCAACTAGTGCAGAGTTGATTCTTGGCTGCGCAGCCATTTTGGCCGGGATCTGTGCCCGGCATTTCCCACAGGTCATCTTCCTATTCTGAATCCACTTCTGGAAGCATTTCAAGCAGAAGTTATGGCCACAGGGTGTCTGCAAAAGAAAAGTATATGTAGATTAGAATTGGCACAAGCAATTATTGAGTGAAATGGTTAATCATCTCCTAAAGAGAGAATCGATATGTTATTACCAATTAAAAAACAGCAAAACAATAAACGGTTTTGCTGACGACAAACAGCTTACATACAGACAATACATGGTCGGTGATATCCAGGTAAGTTTCAGTAAATTGACACTTTCCAATTTAGGAACATGCAAATAAACATTATGCAGGCAATTCCCGAAGAGGGAAAATCCGATAGGGAAACAAGGACATAAGTGCAGAATGGGAAGTGTAGCTATACAGGTTTATTATATCTGAACAAATAGAAAATAAAAAATGAGAATATATTGTAAGTGGAGACGGGTTTTTAAATTTGTTTTGTTTTATTTAAAAAAGACAGCAGGAGCACGGGGACTCAAAAGTATACCAATACAGGCATATGTGAAATAATAGATGCAAGACCACGCAGAAGGGGCGTTGGGTTTTTTTTATGTTATCTTTTTTTTGTAAAAAAAACAGCAGGACCACTGGGACTCAGAAATGTAGAGGTGCAGATTCATATCTGAAATTTGAAATAAATTAGAACGAAAATACTTGGCATAAACATACAGAGTTGCCTTGGGATTTTTTTTACATTATTTTATTCTTTATTTTTAATTAAAAAAACAAAAGCCGCGGCACTTGTGACTAAAAAGTGTAGGAATACGGGTTGAATCAAGAAGCAAGCTGAGTTATGATTACATAAGGGAAACGCAAAGGTAAACAGTGGATGAGCATCCAGAGCCTAAGGATTTGAACAGGCAGAAGATCTATAAGCGCGACACTCTAGAAGACGATTCGGCGGTTGATGTTAAATAAAATGGGGAGGGAGGGAGGGAGGGACGGAGAGGGATCGAGAGCTTTGTTTGTACCGTGACGGGTCGCTCCGGGAGCTTCATGCAGAAGACGCAGCTGAAGTTTTTGCCGACAATCTCGAGGGCATCGTCGGCCGCGGCGTCGTCGTCGTCGTCGTCCGCGTCGTCGGGGGCGTCGCCAGCGAGGAGGGCCTGGCGGCGTCGCGCCTTCTCCTGGTCGGAGAGGGTGTGGTCGGCCTCGATGGCTCGGATGGCTGCGACGAGGGTGTTGGCGGGGCCCGAGGGGGGAGCGGGCGCCGGGGCGTCGGCGGTTGGATCGGGGGAGCAGTCGGGGCAGCTCCAGCTGGCGGCGTCGGCGAGTGCGGGGGGCTTGGAGAGGCACGGGGAGTGCCAGGGCGTGGCGCAGGTGGAGCAGCGGAGGAGGTCGACCTCCGGCGGGGAGGCGGCGCGGCAGACCATGCAGACGCCATCGCCGTCGCAGGGGAGGTCCGGCATGGCGGCGGCGGCGGCGGCGGGCGGGCGGGCGGGAGGCTAGGGTTTCGCGGTGGGAGTGGATCGGAACGGGGAAATGATGGCGGATTGGTGGGGGGAGGAAATGGAGGGGAAGGAGTTTTGGAATTTGGTGGGGTAGTAGTAGTGGTGGTGGTGGTGAGTGGGAGTGGCCAGTTCAGGGGTTCAAATTCCAAATTTTGGGTTTGCCGTTGGGCGGGCGAGCACTCTCCCTCTCCTTCCCCCTTCCGGTTCCCTCCAGTCCCGCTCCCCCCAATTTTCCCCTTCCCTCCCTCCTCCTCTCCATGGCGCCCACTTCGGAAGAGGCGGAATGCGAGCGGGGCCCGCACACCAAACCCAGCGGCGGGTTTCTGTGTGCCACCGCCAGCGGGTCCCATTTCCTTCAGGGGCCCACAGATCGGTGACCGAAAAGTCGGAGCGGTCACCGTGAATCGAGGCTGAAACTTTCGACGGGGCGTTTCGGGAAGGGAGCGCCAATGGGAAGAAACCGTATGCGTATGGGCATGGGCATGGCAAGTGGGCGGCTCCCTGACTGCACCCGGTTTGATTTGATTTGAATGATCGATCGACCGTCGTCACTTCGTCCCTAGATAAAAAACCGTGCTCTCACAGACACGTTTTCTGGACGACAACAGTTAAATAGGGACGGAGGGAGTACCTACTAGTACATGGAGAGCTGACGGAACGGGCCTGGGCCTGCTTGCGCTCTCGTTCCTAATCGAAAGCAAACTAATTAAGGGCTAAAATAATTAGATTAGGGATATTTATTATGAATATAATATAAGTACGTATTAACGTAAAGAAAAGATAGAGCTTAAGAAGCGCTGACACTGAAGAAAAAAAAGTTCAAAATTAATAGGGTGAAAGAGGCTTAGGCCACGTTCAGTTAACAAAATCACCTAAAAATGTTGCGCAGTACCCGTCATATCGAATCTTTACACGCATGCATGGAGCATTAAATATAGGTACAAAAAGTAACTAATTGTATTTTTGGTCTGCTCATGTCGAGACGAAACTTTTGAGTCTAGTTAGGTCATGTTTGGACAAAGTTTGTCAAATAACAACGAAAGTGCTACAGTAAAACTTTTCGTCAAATATTTTGCAAACTGAACAAGGCCTTAGTCAAAAATCTTGCATTTGAAACCTTGCACAACATATGAACGCTAAATAAAGATTGTGGTCATTTTAAGACTGTCTGCACTGGTGCCTGTAAAAGGATACTACAGTAACATTTAGCGAATTGGTGAGCTGCACCGGGTAGGCTAAAAGGTACGCTATGGCACTGGCCTCTGCTATTTTCAGCGTGTAGCGGACGTCCGATAAAGCTGAAAAGGCGCGGGACCCATGACCTGGGGAGAGAGAGCCTGAGAGACAGCACGCACGGGAGGCAAGAGTGCGAGAGGGAACATGTCGGCCCCACTATTTTAACTATAAAAAAAATAATATATCTCACCAACCAAAAACTTAAATTAAATTCCAATTGCACCATTGAATTCGTTGCAATTAATTCTTTAAAACTAGATCTCTCATAGATATATTTAGATAAAGTGACAAGTTGGCCTACAATGGATAGAAGATGATGAGGATGGATGGATGCGGGAGAAATGAATATAGATGAGAGAATATTGATGACCAGACAGTATAGACGATGAAAATAGAGAAACGTGAATGCGGATAGTCTAAGTTCTTTGCTTTAGTCGTTGAGAAATTTGGGTTCTAATAAATGAGAACCAAAATTCTACGAAGGGCAGTAGAAATGGAACCTGATATTTTGAAATCATTCGGTCCGGTATATTCGGTAATAATTCTATATATTGTCTTTTGTATTCTTCAGACATTTTGAAATCATTTGGTCCAGTATATTCGGTAATAGTTCTATATATTCGGTCCAGTAACGCAAACGAAAATAAAAAATAGATGCGAATGATACTAGCTCCAAACGAAAAATGAACTAAATTTTATTTGTTTGTGTTACTGTGTAAGTTACCAAACAGCACCTAAATAAGTTCTTGAGACATTTCTTTCCAAACATTTTCTTTTCTGCATTGCCAGACATCTATAAAAGACATTTCATGTATGCTTCCACTTATTTATGTAATCTCTCTTAAATGTATGAAACATATGTTACACAGCCATGATCTTGTGTTTTGATCTAGTAAAGTAAAAGTTATCTTTATGGATTATCTAGGTTTTTTTAGTTGTAGATATGCACAACAAATCTGACGAAACCTGCTAAGGTGATTTGTTAAAAAAAATCTATGTATAGAACAACCGAGTGTTTTAGAAAAAATCAACCCCTGATGTTTTTGTGCAGGGTCTTCTTCCTCCTCTACTGCTCTCTCCCTCGACCCCCGCCCCTACCTGGCCTAGCCGCTACCGCCGCTACCTCCCCTAAATCGCCTGCTTGCCTTCCCCACCGCTTGTCCAACCATACTCCCCTCAACCGGCCCCTTCTACACCTACCAGAGTTAGGGGGAGATGTTAGAAAGAACTCGTCGGAACCTTAGAAAGCAGATTTCGGGAGAAGGGGGCGAGAAGATAGAGAAGGTGGCGTACCTAACACAAATATGTCATCGCTGCCAAATTTGGTAGATCTGTCGCCGCCGCCGCATCCGCCATGCCTCGTGTGCGGAGATGAGTGGGGCGTTGGTGCGGGTGCAGAGAGGATGGGGGCGCAGAAGGGAGCGGGCGGAGTGTCCCGACGCTTGATTGTTGGCTAGTCTTTCCATTTATTAATTGTTACGAACTGACTGAGGCTAAGTCCGATTGGATAGAATCCATATGGATCTTAAGAACCACAAGACTTGTAAACATTTTCTAACCGAATGAGACTAATTCACCATATAAAGGCAATGAAGCACAACCAAATTAAAGTATCCAATTAATCCAAAAATCAATCCATCTTTTTGTGAATGTTTGATTCTAAACTCTTCCAATCTCATATCTTGTTATTTTGAAAGTTTTTCAATGACAGTTGTAGCCGTCTTTTGTGTCCTTATTAACCATAGAAAAATCCTATATGTATATTCGTGGTGGGTCCTTTTCTCGGGAGTTGTTTGTAATTTTTCGAGGAAGTGTGTTGAAAAATGGCTAGGATATTTTTTTCCCCTGTTCACCACGAGTTGATCTGATATGCAACCTAAGGGTGCTAGTTATACCAGTGTAGGACCATAACCACGTCAACACACTCTACAAGAATAAGGATGATTAACAAACATATCTTAGTAACCATATCTGACAAACATTCATAAAAAATGACGTCCATGCTGTAGATGTGATGCCGCTTTTTATTATGTCCACAACCTCCATACAGTCTGAGTGAAACCATTACGTCTTGTCTGGTTGAGCTAAAAGCAATCCTTCCTTTAGTGTCATCCCTTCCACCATAAAGGCATCAACAACATGCTTAGTGGAGAATTTCATAATATTATTTCCAAAAATACCATATTTAGAATGCAATAAGACAGTAATGAAATAACTATGATGCATACCTTCATTATATTATTTTATAAATATTTGTTTCCATGACTTATTTAGAGTTCAATATCTAGCCAAGAGAGTCTCATATTTATGAATCTCAATTACTCTCTCTCTCTCTTCTTTAAATGTTACCATGTAAAAAATGCTTCTACGATAACCTATTAAATACGGGTGAAACTCATACTAAGTTTGGCCTTATGATAACTGTGACAACCACCACCTTGTTGATGTCATGAAAAGGAATGCCAGTGACCACGACCTAGGGGGGCTAATCGTGTTTGTTGTGCGTGGTGGGGGAATGGATTAGGTATTCTAAAATTAATCTAAGCACTTTTGTTTATGGATAGAAATACTTTTACCATAGGAGTAACCCCTCAATAGTTCTAAGTCTTGAGCCTCAAAGGCCAAATATGTTTCAGATCATCCTAAAAATGCTTCCAATTATAACAAAGTACCTACATTTTCTCGTACTTGTGCACTGCCACACAGGATAGTACATTCGTTAACTATGTATGATCTTAACTCTTGGTAACGTGAGATCAATGTATTAATTGAGGACGACACATCGTATACCATATGTCGCGTCATGGCGGCTATTGCTGGTGTCATGGGCTACAGACAAAACCATAGAGCATGACACGACACTGCAATGATCAATCGAAATCTAAGATGTAAGAAGATAAAAAGTAAGATGACGACGCTAGAGATAAAGGAGCGATGATGTGGTATGGCATGGATGATAGGAAGGTGGACAAAGATTGTGACACCCTAATGTCAAGCACTGCATTAGGAATTGCAATTAGCTATTAAGAAGCATAAGCAATGCATTGCATCATTTCATGTGCATGAGAGTGCTTTTGTCTTTTGTTTATTTATTTGGATTTGGATTTCTATTTGACTCGATGATTTAAGTAAATCTCTGCTTGGGCAAAGAGTTTTATAAAATAGAGTTGGAGTTTTTGACCTAGTTCAAAATAGTTTATCAGATAAAGTGTCTTATATGAAAGTTGTAGAGAAAATTATTTTGAGCAACTTTCATATTTGGGTCAAAACCTAGTTTGGAGTTTTTCAAACTGTTTTGAATGGTCAAAGTTTGAAAAGAATTTGGAAAAAGAAAAAGGAAAACGATTTTTCCCGGCGCCAACCCTTTTGGCCCAGCTAGCCCGCGCCCGCGCGCCAGCCCGCTCCCGCACTCGCCCGCGCGCCGCGCGCTCGCCGCGCACCGCCGCCCGCCTGACGCCCGTGCCGTACGCCGGCCGCAACCGCCACGTGGCCGCCGTATCCTGCCGAGGATCCTCGTCGGCCACTCCTCGCTCGATCCCCTCTCATCCGAGCACGCAAGCTATCTTCCCCGGCCACTCTCCGCTCGCCTCGCCTGCCGCGCCCGCTCGCCGTGCACGGCATCGCCCGCGCCGCCGTGGCCCCACCACGACCACCGGCCGGCCAAACCAAGCCAAAACCCCGAGCGCACCACACTCCCCTCTCCCCACTGCCATTCCAGCTCGCCCGCTCTCACTCCCGCTCTCCCTCTCAGCTCCCACGAACGCGCAAGCATCCGCCACTCTCGCCGACCGTTCACCACCATCACTCCCCTCCACCGTTCCTCCCCGACCCGACCTCCACCGTCTCCCTCCTTCGTCGTCAAGCATCACCAAGCCAAGGCAAGGTGAGAACACCACCTAGCTTCAACGCTACCGCTCTCTCCCACCTCTTCTTCCCCGGCCGAGCGTCATGGCCGCCGCCGTGGTCTGTGCACGCGGTCAAGCTCCTCCGATGCTCCCCAAGCCAACCCAACCACCAAGTCTCACTCCCTAGGGTTCGAGTGAGCCCTTGCCTCCCCCAATTCCACCGGCGACCGCCGGAAACGGCGTAGCCGCGCGTTGCCGCGCGTTGCCGCCATCACCGTGCGCCGCCGCTCGCCGCCGGCATGCTCCGGCCGTGCGCTAGCCAAACCACCTACACCACTCGATGCGCCTCGTCGAGTCGAGTTCACAACCCTAGCTTCCCCGCCGGCGACCTCACCGTCGGCGAGGAATCGACTGTCAAACCTCTCCCCTGTTTTTCCGTCTCGCCCGAGCCTCCGAGCCAGGCCTGGGACGGGCGATTGCTTTCCGTCTCGCCCGAGCCCTCGAGCCAGGCCTCGGACGGACGATTGCTTTCCGTCTCGCCCGAGCCCTCGAGCCAGGCCTCGGACGGACGATTGCTTTCCGTCTCGCCCGAGCCCTCGAGCCAGGCCTCGGACGGGCGTTTGTTTTCCGTCTCGCCCGAGCCGGGCCTCGAGCGAACACACACCTATTCCGTGCGCCGAGTGTTTTCCAGAAAACGTTTTCCAAAATGTTTTTCTATTTCCAGTAAATGCTTGTTTATTTTGTAGATCCTGTTTTGTTAGTCCAAATGGAGTGCTTTCAGTTTTGTTAGCTTGTTTGTGAGTAGATCTGTCATGGAAAAATATGAAAGTATTTTTGGTAGAAGTTTATTTTACTGTTTTCATTTATTCCAGTTTATATGCTTTTGCTAAGATAAATGGTTATGTATGTTTTCTGGTTGAGTTAATTTCTGGAAAATTTTGTGTAAGTTTATTATCCTGTTTTACACCTGTCAAAAATATATGATGCACTGTTTATGTGGAAAAAGTTTCTGTTATGGTTTAAAGTCCTTTTTGGCTGATTTCTTAGAATAAATGTTAAGATGTTTTATATGCTGAAATAAAATATGGGAAAATTTGTATAGTCCTTGTTTATGATGTCCAAGCTAAGAAAAATGTAAGCATGATCTGTTATGTGAAGAAATATGAAATTGCTTTACAAAGGTGCTTTTCTGTGTTTTCCTTTAAAAATTCATGTAAGAAATAATATAATTTTTCTGTTCATGGCACTTTCTTAACAAGCATAAAATGCGAAGTAGAATCTGGGAAAATATGAAATAGAGTTGTGCACCCTTTTACAGTAGGGTTGTAGTTCAAAGTACCTTTTTGGGCTGTTTGCTTGTCATTTTTGTATCTGCAGTTCAGTATTTTATTTTTGGCTGAAATTTGTTCAGTGGAGTCCACTAACTGTTGTTTGCCTTCCGGAATTTTCGTGGATTTTTCTGAGTCCAGAAAAGTGCACTTGCAGTTCAACCTAAGTTCTTTTGATTTATTAAATAAGAAAAAGGTGAGTAAATGGATTTTGTTTTATTAATTAAATAGGTATTTACCTCAATGGTTCAACAAGTTGGTTTTGTTGGTTTGCAAGAAATGCTCTTTCTCATACCACACATCTTGCACCCGCATTGTAATTATTTATTATTCGTCGCATGCAATAGGATCGACACTCCCGGAGCCCGAGCAGGAGCCAGAAGCAAACGCCGAGCAGCAGATTCCGGAGCTCCAGCAAGCCGAGGAAGTCGACCCCGCCAGCAACACTAAGGCCCTGTTTGGTTGGGCTTTTGGCTTTGGCTTTTGGCCCCAAAAGCCAAAAGCCCAACCAAAGGGGTGCTGCTGGCAGCAGCTTTTGCAGAAGTAGGAGCTTTTCCGTAGTACATTTTTGAAAGCTGTTTTGACCCTGCTTTTGGCTTTTGGCTTTCAGCTTTTCAAAATAGGTGAAATAAAAAATGTTTTTATAATTATTTTAAAAAAATAAAAGTAGAAGATATACTTTATACTTGTTTAACCAAACAGCTTTCAGCTTTTCCACAGCTCACAGCCCACAGCAGCTTTTCCACAGCTCACAGCCACAGCAGCTTTTTCCCACAGCCACAGCCCAACCAAACAGGGCCTAACTTGCCCGAGTACCCCTCCCACGAGGCCTCGGTCTTCACCCAAGGCAAGCCCCGGAGCATTCTAAGTCTCCCAGTTTTATAATTAAATTACTTAAGTATTTTATATTGTGATGCATTAGGTATAGGAGTTGATTGAATCCTACTTGTTGCATTACCCTTCCTTGATTATTGTTTATACCTGCCTTGTTATCCTGTTCCTTATTTATAATGTAGAATTGCTTAGCTTGCTTAATAAAAGTAGTAGTTAAGAATGTTCCCGTAATACCCTGATGGGTAGTTACCGGATCACGATTGGCTATATATTGCTATCGTGGAAAAGAACCGGAGTAGTAATGAAATACGGTCAACTGGAAGGCAAGGCACCAAGTTGGAACTTGGGGGCAGTCCGTCCGTTGAATCGTGTAGGTTTGTATCGATGTTGGCCCTCGTTCATTTTTGAACGCGCCCTTTTACTTAGGGATATGTCGGTGCCGTAATCATCGACCCTAAAGCCGGTTAGAAGCTGTTCGGGCCGGTCTCAACCCGTGTCGTGCCCTCTAGTATGGAAATTGCGATCTGCCGCGTGAGGCCATCGCCAGGTTCCAATTGGGCGGTCCGTGCTTGAACCGCGACGATTACCACCACGAACAAGCATCGAGCGGTTGCCCAATGCATGGACCCGACGGGGAAAGTGTGGGCTGATATTAAAGGTTTTTCACCAGCTGGTTTGGAATTCGATTCGAGTCGCCGTCTCCCCCGGTTAGTGGGAAACTATGGCGAGCTTCACCACGATACAACTTCATGTGATGTTTTAAAGGTTCAACTAAAATGTGGATAAGTCAACTGGATATGGTTATATTATTGATGGGTAGATTTAAGTGAGTGCTCTAGTACAGGTGAAAAACCTAGAATTAAGGAATAGGTCTAAAAATGACAGCTCATCATTATCGTTAATTACCTCTTATCTAAAATTAAGCTTTTCGCAACTAAAAGATCCCAGCTCTACCTCAAAAGCCTTGCATACCCTTGGAGTCTTTATTTTCAGTTGGACGGGTAAGTCTAGCTGAGTACATTCCCGTACTCAGGGTTTGTCCCGTTTGTTGCAGATGGCCAGGTCTACTTTGGCTATTGTAAGCACTGCCTCTACCTAGTGGAAGGTGATGAGGAGTAGGCCCAGGGCAGGGTCGTCCAGAAGCTTCCCTTTTTCTTTTGCTGGTCTGAGACTCCTAGTGGCACATTATCTAAAAAGGGAAGAGTGAGTTGTGTGAGTTGGTTTTATCAAACAGTGTTTATTTGGACCACGTGTGTGGTGGTCGTGCTTTAAACTATTTCAGCTTCCGCACTTTTAAACTCGGTATTGTAATAACTCTGTTTTAAATTCGCACTCTGATATTTTAAATTCGGTTTCGTTTTCGTTATGATGTATCTTTACGAATGTAATCCTTGAACGATGCGATCCTGTATGATGTATGGTGTTAGAAATCCTTCGAGATTTCTGGACTACCGGGGTTGTATGGGTTCAAGTATCAGTCGAAGTCAGACTGATTTGGCTAAGATAATACTTGAGCTCTTATAATCAGAACGGTTCCGCCACAGCTTGGTATCGGAGCATGGTTCAAGTGATTACCTCCGTAGAGAGCTATTTTTGAACTAAATGGGTATTTCAAAACTATTTTCGATTACTAAGTGTGCCCAGTCTCGTCCTTAAGCCCTATACTAGGATTCAGGTGGCTTAACTGCTAACAGGGTTCAGGGTTTTGCTTCATGCTGGATCTTTATTTGCTGGTCCATTCTCGGGAAAAAGAGAATGCGTCGATCGCGAAAACATGCATAAAATGATTTTGTGAGATATGAGAGCATGACCGTCCAACCGTCGGTCTAGGTGAGAGTTCTTATACCAAGTATGTGCGAGCTCCACGCGGACACATACGAGGGTATCAATGTTTTCAAGGGTGTTTTCTATGTTGGTGCATGGTGTTTAGTGTTGGCTTCTATGTATCTTGCGCATATTGGCCAATACTCAATTGTTTTATCATTGGGAATTGCTTTGTGCTGAAATGAATCTTCTGCAGGTACACTAACTATGCGAACGAGTAGAACGTGTAGATAACGCATGAGGGATCGTTCTTGCCACCGACTAGAACGTTAGGACTTACGAGTCATATTAGTGAGTGAGAACGTAAGTACGATCATACATCATGTTTAAATTCATGCATTTACATTACCTCCCCTTAAATTAAAAGTTGTCTCTTTTCTATAAAATTTGCCAACTTAATATCCGTCTCACGAGAGTTCGAAACCCTTTTGTTCTACAGATGGCCCGGTCTAAGCTAACTGCTCGCAAGGCCACCGGAGGCAGAGGAGTTCCGCGTCACCACTTGGCCACCAAGCTGACCCGGAAGACGTTCTTGTCTTACTTCGGGTTGCCGACTATCCTTTGGAGGATTCTGCAGGCCGTGGGCTATGAGGAAGGACAGGAGCCCAGGTACTCATGGCAGAAGGAGATCTACGGGCAGGATTCCTTGGTCATGGTGGAGATCAAAGTCAAGGCTTTGCCCGCCAAGCCTCACTGGACAGGGTGGACAGAGATCACCAGAGGCACCTATGCCAAGGATGGAGCCAACAGGGCAGCATACCTAGTGCTGAAGGATATCATCGCCCGCTTCCCCGCCGACCTAGCAAGTGCGATGGCAGGAGTGTTTCCCCGTGGATCACTTTTCCCATTGCGCTGGAAGCAGACTTCGGAGTCAGTCTTGACAGGGAGCCCAGAGGAGAGGTTCTACTGTGAGACGCCTGCGATGAGCGCCACCGGAGCTTTGTTGGGTGTATGTGAGAGTTTGGAGCACACTCTCGGGAGCGTGTCCTTCACCCTCACAGCCACCTACCAGAGCAAGAGGAAGCTACAGGAGGACTTCGACGCTGAGGTTGCTCGTCTGCAGGAGAGGATTCAGCAGCCCACTCTAGAGCGTGACGACGCCCGCACCACAGCAGCAGCACAGTCCACTGCCAGGACCGTTGCAGAGCAGATGTACCTGACTACCGCTCTTCAGAGGGATGAGGCCCGCACCGCGCTCGACCAGCTCAGAGAGGGAGCCCACCTGTTGATACAGCAGATCCATGGACAGCAGGCCTACATCGACCAGCTCCACGAGGTCGTCCATCAGATGCACCACGCCGCGCAGGAGGCCGCCGCCCCAGCAGCTGAGGTCCCGGATCCCCAGGACGGAGAGGTCCTTGGTCCCGACGCCCCACCAGAGGACGCTGCACCCGCCGCTGGAGACCCCTGAGCGTTAGCTGTTAGAGATCGTTTTCTTTTGTATAGCTTGAGCTTGCTCGCTAAGTGATGTAACACCCTACACATGTGCTAGTTTTATGTTTAAAATGTTTGATGGCATGTAAGCTTTTGGACAAAGTCCGGACTTCGACCCGGCACCTTTTATGGAAATCCGTCGTTTGCATGTCTAATTTCGAGCGATTGTTTTGTGATGTTGTATGGAAATGAGTAATTATACTTGGTCGTGTGCTAAATTTTCGAATTATGTACAGCGCAGTATTTATTCATGATCGATGTAACATCACCTAATGATTGCTTATCAATGGGATATGCAGATGCCGGCACACACTCGCAGCCAACGTGGGCAGGGAGCAGGACAGGAGGAGAATCTGCCACCTCCCCCACCGCCGCCGATGACGCCGGAAGCGTTCTTTGGCCAGTTCTTGGGTAGCCAAAGGAATATGGAGGAAATGCAGAGGCACATGGAGGCCACCCTCCGCAATATCGCTAACAACACTATGCAGCAGCATCATCAACGCCAAGGCCCAGAGCCCAACCAGTACAGCTCCTACCGTGACTTCTTGGACACTCGTCCTCTTGTGTTCAAGGAAGCCACCGAACCGCTTGAGGCTGATGAGTGGCTCAACTCCATCACTCAGAAGTTCCGTCTGCTTCGTCTGACAGAAGAGCTCAAGGCGGAGTACGCCGCCCACATGTTGGAAGGACCCGCAGGTCTGTGGTGGGCCCAGTACCGTGCATCCTTGCCTGCAAATGCACGTGTCACTTGGAATCAGTTCTCCACCGCTATGCGCAACCACTACATCCCTAGTGGTCTGATGGAAATGAAGGTCACAGAGTTCATGAGGTTATCCCAGGGGACTAGGTCTATGTCCGAGTACCTCCACAGTTTCAACAACCTAGCTCGCTACGCCCCAGACTTTGTTGATACTGAGGCCAAGAAGATCGCAAGCTTCAAACGTGGCATGAGTGCCGCCATGCTTTCCAAGATGGGCAACAGTCACCGTACCACCTTCAGTGACTTCGTCAGCGACTGCCTAAATCAAGAGGCCAATGACAGCCGGCTAGCGACAGAGACGCGCCGTCGTGCAAATGAAGGAGGTTCATCCCAGCAGAGGACCCCTTTCGGAGCACGCACCCCATATCGCCCGCCTGTCACAGGAGCAAGATTCCGTCCCCCACAGAGGAAGATCACCACCAACCGTCCCCGTCCCAGTTTTCAGAAGCCCTACACCGCCCCATGATGCAGAATAAGAACAAAGCAGGAAGTGCAGGAGGTCCCAAGACCCCGTACGTGATTGGTCTATGCTATAACTGTGGTCAGACCGGACACCTGTCACGTCAGTGCCCTCGCCCAAAGAAGCAGTACACTCAGCCCCCACCTCGTACGGGTCATGTGCATCACACCACCGTGGAAGAAGTGCCAGAAGGAGAGCCTGTCACCGCTGGTACGTTTCATGTTAATCAATGCCCCGCAGTTGTGTTGTTTGATTCTGGAGCATCGCATTCTTTCATAAGTGAGAACTTTGTTTTGAGAAGTAATCTTGAGTTGATAGAGTTAGACCGGGGATATCAGATAAGTTCCGCCGGAGCTGTTCTCTCCGCGCGAAAAATGGCTAAAGGAGTGGAAATGACCTTTGGGGATAAACAGGCCATAGTGGACCCCATAGTCATTCCTGGTCTAGGTCTGGATGTAATTTTGGATATGGGTTGGATGAAACTCTGGAAGGTTAATCTAGACACCGCAGAAAGAGTTGTATCCATGGTTAGTCCCAGGAATGGGTCTACCTTTCGGTTCAAGTTACCCCGAAACCCCCATGAGATCGGAGTGTTGTTCAATGTCACGGCAAAGCAGATAGCTGAAATCCCTTTAGTGTGTGAGTTTCCAAATGTTTTTCCTGATGAGTTGCCTGGACTACCGCAAGATAGGGATGTGGAGTTTGCTATAGAGTTAATCCCTGGAACAGCACCCATATCTCGGAGACCGTATAGAATGCACGCTAAGGAGTTAGCAGAGCTTAAGGTTCAGTTGCAAGAGCTTTTGGATAAGAGTTTGATACGCCCTAGTTCGTCACCTTGGGGATGTCCCGCTATCTTTGTGAAGAAGAAGGATAAAACTTTAAGGATGTGCGTGGATTACAGACCGTTGAATGCCGTAACTATAAAGAACAAATATCCCTTACCCCGAATCGATGTCTTGTTTGATCAGTTGTCAAAGGCGAAAGTATTCTCTAAGATCGACCTGAGGTCAGGATACCATCAGATTAAGATCAGAAGAGAAAATATACCGAAAACAGCTTTCTCCACCAGATACGGACTCTATGAGTATCTTGTTATGTCTTTTGGATTGACCAATGCACCGGCACATTTCATGTACCTGATGAATTCGGTCTTCATGCCAGAGTTGGATAAGTTTGTTGTAGTGTTCATCGATGACATCTTGGTATATTCTAAAAATGAGAAGGATCATGCTGAGCATCTACGAGTCGTTCTAACCCGGCTTAGAGAGCACAAGTTGTATGCTAAGTTCAGCAAGTGTGAGTTTTGGTTGAAGAAGGTACCTTTCCTTGGTCACGTCCTTTCAGAGGAAGGGATCTCTGTGGACCCTTCTAAGGTACAAGAAGTTATGGATTGGGAAGCACCCACGAGTGTTTTTGAGGTTCACAGCTTTTTGGGTTTGGCCGGATACTACCGTCGGTTTATTCCGGATTTTTCAAGAATAGCCAAGCCTATGACCCGTTTAACGCAGAAGAATAAGAAGTTCGAATGGACTCCAGAGTGTGAAACAGCTTTTCGCACTCTGCGAACGTTGTTGACATCCGCACCTGTATTGGCTCAGCCAAACTTGGAGGAACCTTTTGATGTGTTTTGTGACGCATCCAAAATTGGACTCGGATGTGTACTCATGCAAAATGGAAAAGTTATCGCCTATGCTTCTCGTCAGTTGAGACCGCACGAAGAGAATTACCCCACTCATGATTTGGAATTAGCAGCCGTCGTGCATGCACTCAAGATTTGGAGACATTATCTTATGGGAAATCTATGTCATGTGTACACGGATCATAAAAGTCTGAAATATATCTTCACCCAGCCAGAGTTGAACATGAGGCAGAGAAGATGGTTGGAGCTAATTAAGGATTATAACCTTGAAGTGCATTACCACCCCGGAAAAGCAAACGTTGTAGCCGATGCCTTGAGTCGCAAGACTCATTGCAACTCCCTACAACCACTTTTGGAAGATAGATTTAACCTTATGCACCCCGTTATGGTGAACAACATCACTCTTCAGTGTACCTTGGAAAGTGACATCATCGAGAGACAAAAGACCGATGAAGAGATCTGTCAGATTAAGAAGAGGTTGGAAACCAGAAGTTCTTTGAACTTCAGAACAGATGAGCAGAGAATTCTATGGTATAATCAGAGGTTGGTTGTTCCTAAAGACACCGAGCTGAAAGAAAGAATTCTGAATGAAGCTCACAATTCAAAGTTATCTATCCATCCAGGAAGCAGTAAGATGTACCAAGATTTGAGAACCAGGTATTGGTGGTCAAAGATGAAGAAAGAAGTTGCAGCTTATGTTGCAAGATGTGATACTTGCTGCAGGATAAAAGCTATACACCTGAGACCTGCAGGATTGTTGCAACCGTTATCGATCCCAGCGTGGAAATGGGAAGAAGTTAGTATGGATTTCATCACAGGTCTTCCCACCACTCAAAAAGGAAATGATTCTATCTGGGTTGTCATAGATCGGTTATCTAAAGTGGCTCACTTCATACCAGTTAAGACTACGCACCGCCCTCATCAGTATGCAGACCTGTATATTCAGAATATCTTGAGATTGCATGGAGTTCCAAAAAGGATTGTCTCTGATAGAGGACCCCAGTTCATAGCACGTTTTTGGGAACAATTGCACAAGGAACTAGGAACTAAATTGATAAGAAGTTCCGCCTATCACCCCCAAACTGCAGGACAGACGGAGAGAGTAAATCAGATTTTGGAAGATATCCTAAGAGCTTGTGTTCTATCGTCAGGAGAATCATGGGAAAAATGGTTACCCTTTGCCGAGTTCTCATATAACAACAGTTATCAGGAAAGTATAAAGATGGCACCTTTTGAAGTTTTATACGGACGAAGATGCAGAACCCCAGTAAATTGGGTTGAGTCAGGAGATCGAGGATTCTATGGGTCGGATTACGTAAAGGATGCGGAAGAGATTGTGCAAACAGTACAGCAACACATTAAGGTAGCACAATCCAGGCAAAAGAGTTATGCCGACACACGAAGAAGACCCTTGGAATTTCAAGTAGGAGACTATGTGTATCTTAAGGTCTCACCTATGAGAAAGGTCCAACGTTTTGGAATTAAGAAGAAGCTAGCACCTCGATATGTGGGACCTTACCGCATCATAGCAAAGAAGGGACAAGTGGCATACGAAGTACAGTTACCCCCAGAAATGACCACAGTTTTCCCAGTGTTCCACGTATCACAGTTGAAGAAGTGTCTTCGAGTTCCAGAACAAGAAGAAGTTCAGATTCCAGACGTCACCATTAGATCGGATCTGGAGTACTACGAGCAGCCCAAGGAGATTTTGGATACCAAGACCCGAGAGACGCGTCACCAAACAGTGAAGACTCACAAGATTCTTTGGAGCAATCACGGACCCAACGATGCGACTTGGGAAACCGAGAAGTACTTACGCGTAAACTACCCCGCTTTTTATAAAGATTGGTACGTAACTCAAATCTCGGGACGAGATTTCTTTAAGGGGGGAAGGGCTGTGACACCCTAGTGTCAAGCACTGCATTAGGAATTGCAATTAGCTACTAAGAAGCATAAGCAATGCATTGCATCATTTTCATGTGCATGAGAGTGCTTTTGTCTTTTGTTTATTTATTTGGATTTGGATTTCTATTTGACTCGATGATTTAAGTGGATCTCTGCTTGGGCAAAGAGTTTTATAAAATAGAGTTGGAGTTTTTGACCTAGTTCAAAATAGTTTATCAGATAAAGTGTCTTATATGAAAGTTGTAGAGAAAATTATTTTGAGCAACTTTCATATTTGGGTCAAAACCTAGTTTAGAGTTTTTGAAACTGTTTTGAATGATCAAAGTTTGAAAAGAATTTGGAAAAAGAAAAAGGAAAACGATTTTTCCCGGCGCCAACCCTTTCGGCCCAGCTAACCCGCGCCCGCGCGCCAGCCCGCTCCCGCACTCGCCCACGCGCCGCGCGCTCGCCGCGCACCGCCGCCCGTGCCGTACGCCGGCCGCAACCGCCGTATCCTGCCGAGGATCCTCGTCGGCCACTCCTCGCTCGATCCCCTCTCATCCGAGCACGCAAGCTATCTTCCCCGGCCACTCTCCGCTCGCCTCGCCTGCCGCGCCCGCTCGCCGTGCACGGCATCGCCTGCGCCGCCGTGGCCCCACCACGACCACCGGCCGGCCAAACCAAGCCAAAACCCCGAGCGCACCGCACTCCCCTCTCCCCACTGCCATTCCAGCTCGCCCGCTCTCACTCCCGCTCTCCCTCTCAGCTCCCACGAACGCGCAAGCATCCGCCACTCTCGCCGACCGTTCACCACCATCACTCCCCTCCACCGTTCCTCCCCGACCCGACCTCCACCGTCTCCCTCCTTCGTCGTCAAGCATCACCAAGCCAAGGCAAGGTGAGAACACCACCTAGCTTCAACGCTACCGCTCTCTCCCACCTCTTCTTCCCCGGCCGAGCGTCATGGCCGCCGCCGTGGTCTGTGCACGCGGTCAAGCTCCTCCGATGCTCCCCAAGCCAACCCAACCACCAAGTCTCACTCCCTAGGGTTCGAGTGAGCCCTTGCCTCCCCCAATTCCACCGGCGACCGCCGGAAACGGCGTAGCCGCGCGTTGCCGCCATCACCGTGCGCCGCCGCTCGCCGCCGGCATGCTTCGGCCGTGCGCTAGCCAAACCACCTACACCACTCGATGCGCCTCGTCGAGTCGAGTTCACAACCCTAGCTTCCCCGCCGGCGACCTCACCGTCGGCGAGGAATCGACTGTCAAACCTCTCCCCTGTTTTTCCGTCTCGCCCGAGCCTCCGAGCCAGGCCTCGGACGGGCGATTGCTTTCCGTCTCGCCCGAGCCCTCGAGCCAGGCCTCGGACGGACGATTGCTTTCCGTCTCGCCCGAGCCCTCGAGCCAGGCCTCGGACGGACGATTGCTTTCCGTCTCGCCCGAGCCCTCGAGCCAGGCCTCGGACGGGCGTTTGTTTTCCGTCTCGCCTGAGCCGGGCCTCGAGCGAACACACACCTATTCCGTGCGCCGAGTGTTTTCCAGAAAACGTTTTCCAAAATGTTTTTCTATTTCCAGTAAATGCTTGTTTATTTTGTAGATCCTGTTTTGTTAGTCCAAATGGAGTGCTTTTAGTTTTGTTAGCTTGTTTGTGAGTAGATCTGTCATGGAAAAATTTGAAAGTATTTTTGGTAGAAGTTTATTTTACTGTTTTCATTTATTCTAGTTTATATGCTTTTGCTAAGATAAATGGTTATGTATGTTTTCTGGTTGAGTTAATTCCTGGAAAATTTTGTGTAAGTTTATTATCCTGTTTTACACCTGTGAAAAATATATGATGCACTGTTTATGTGGAAAAAGTTTCTGTTATGGTTTAAAGTCCTTTTTGGCTGATTTCTTAGAATAAATGTTAAGGTGTTTTATATGCTGAAATAAAATATGGGAAAATTTGTATAGTCTCTGTTTATGATGTTCAAGCTAAGAAAAATGTAAGCATGATCTGTTATGTGAAGAAATATGAAATTGCTTTACAAAGGTGCTTTTCTGTGTTTTCCTTTAAAAATTCATGTAAGAAATAATATAATTTTTCTGTTCATGGCACTTTCTTAACAAGCATAAAATGCGAAGTAGAATCTGGGAAAAATATGAAATAGAGTTGTGCACCCTTTTCCAGTAGGGTTGTAGTTCAAAGTACCTTTTTGGGCTGTTTGCTTGTCATTTTTGTATCTGCAGTTTGGTATTTTATTTTTGGCTGAAATTTGTTCAGTGGAGTCCAGCAACTGTTGTTTGCCTTCTGGAATTTTCGTGGATTTTTCTAAGTGCAGAAAAGTGCACTTGCAGTTCAACCTAAGTTCTTTTGATTTATTAAATAAGAAAAAGGTGAGTAAATGGATTTTGTTTTATTAATTAAATAGGTATTTACCTCAATGGTTCAACAAGTTGGTTTTGTTGGTTTGCAAGAAATGCTCTTTCTCATACCACACATATTGCACCCGCATTGTAATTATTTATTATTCGTCGCATGCAATAGGATCGACACTCCCGGAGCCCGAGCAGGAGCCAGAAGCAAACGCCGAGCAGCAGATTCCGGAGCTCCAGCAAGCCGAGGAAGTCGACCCCGCCAGCGACACTAACTTGCCCGAGTGCCCCTCCCACGAGGCCTCGGTCTTCACCCAAGGCAAGCCCCGGAGCATTCTAAGTCTCCTAGTTTTATAATGAAATTACTTGAGTATTTTATATTGTGATGCATTACGTATAGGAGTTGATTGAATCCTACTTGTTGCATTACCCTTCCTTGATTATTGTTTATACCTGCCTTGTTATCCTGTTCCTTATTTATAATGTAGAATTGCTTAGCTTGCTTAATAAAAGTAGTAGTTAAGAATGTTCCCGTAATACCCTGATGGGTAGTTACCGGATCACGGTTGGCTATATATTGCTATCGTGGAAAAGAACTGGAGTAGTAATGAAATACGGTCAACTGGAAGGCAAGACACCAAGTTAGAACTTGGGGGCAGTCCGTCCGTTGAATCGTGTAGGTTTGTATCGATGTTGGCCCTCGTTCATTTTTGAACGCGCCCTTTTACTTAGGGATATGTCGGTGCCGTAATCATCGACCCCAAAGCTCGGTATTGTAATAGATTTCCGGACTCTGATATTTTCCGAGACTATATCAGAGTCCGGAAATCTGATATTTTAAATTCGCACTCTGATATTTTAAATTCGGTTTCATTTTCGTTATGATGTATCTTTACGAATGTAATCCTTGAACGATGCGATCCTGTACGATGTATGGTGTTAGAAATCCTTCGAGATTTTCGGACTACCGGAGTTGTATGGGTTCAAGTATCAGTCGAAGTCAGACGGATTTGGCTAAGATAATTCTTGAGCTCTTATAATCAGGACGGTTCCGCCACAAAGATGACCTAAGCCGGAGGACAACAGTTTGATGAGGCACCCACACCTACGAGTCAATGAGTCATGATGGTGGATGACAAATTTCTGCCACATCACCAATCGACCATGAGTAGGGAGAAAGGGATCGATGGCGTGCATATGCCCAAAACTTGCGGCCCAGTTACAAAAAGGCAGCCCAGCCCAGGTTCACGTTCGTTTCTTCTCGCCTTGCTTTCCCGTTGAGGCCTTCCCTTCTTCACCTCCTCTCTCTCTCTCTCTCTCTCTCTCTCATTGCGACGCCTGCCTGGGCGACCGTCGCCGCTCTACACCAGGCGCACAGGTCTTCTTCGTCGGCGCCGAGCAGCCACCAGGTATGCGTATGCCCAACCACTCCTTCTGCTCCCTTCGTTTCGCTTGTCGTCCCTCTCCTTCCTGCTGTGCAAAATTGAGTTCACAAACCCTAACTTAAGCTATTTGTGTATTCCTATTCGGATCAGATCCAGTCGTGACTCTATGCAGTATACATCTAGCGTCATGCCTACTATTAACTTTGACTTTTTTGCAAAATTTATCAACTGTGCACCCATGTCCTTTACTGGGTCCGCCCCTGCGCAATGTGCATCACCGATGAATGCTCGCTTATCTGATCTCGTGTTATCAAATATTTTAACTTATAATCTCATCGTATGTGGATGTATGGAACCGATATTAAGTTTGTGTTAGAAGATTTTCTCACATATATCTTCTGCACACTACTTTTTCTAAGCTGATGAATTGTGACTTGTGAGGAGACCAGGATCTGTAAGAGGATCTGTAAGAGGTAGCTAGGCCTTCGACTTTTAGTGTTGCTTCCATCGAATCAAAGAGGAAGACATGTATTTTGATTGACATGACCTGTTGTTTTGGTGCCACACCATGGGAGTTTAATAAGTCTGTAGCACTAGGCTAGTACAAGTCTTTGTTAGTTTCTGTAGTTTGACCTGCAAAACAATCGGTTCTGTCGAATTGAGTCGATACCTCATTTATGCTTTCCTCTGTTCCTCTCTGAAAATTTGTTCTCAATCCAGCCGCTGCTCAACAATCATCTCTGTCAAGGGCATGGATCACATGATGAGGCTTGGCGCCGGAGCCCCCCACCAGATCTCCAGGGCTGAACCAATGCCTGACCGAAGGTCAAGGTTTTGGCAGAAGGATGTGCAGCCTGCGCCTCGGATCAGTGGCGGACCCAGCTGAAAAATTCAGGTAGGGCAGACCATCAGACATATATGTGCTCAATAACTCGATATTTTAGTTGAACCATATATTATGTATACCGTATTTGTATCGGTATCACATAACAATTGCATTCTAACTAAGAATTCGACAAAAAGGATGATTAAGACAAGGATTCAAAATGATTACTTGTCAAATAATAAACTATTTAGTCGCATTTTAACATGTATTAGGGCTGAGCCACTCTACGAATTGGTACTATATAAGACCTTTAAATATAATAAACTATGTAATTGGTTAATGAGCAATAATCCATTTTTTCCTCATTTTCTACGGTAACACAACAACAGTTGAACTACAAACCAAAGTTTCAGCAAGGAATAACACATATATGTTCTTACGGCTTCTTTGCAAGGGATGAAGCTTCTACCTGTGCCTATGCTTCCCAATCCCAGGGCCGGCGCTGGCGCTGTGGAAGGCAGCAGCGCATAGCGCACAACACATAGTCGGCCAAGCTGCAGGGAGTGGCTTACCGTGTGTCAGTGTGTGCCTGCGATTGTTGCGTCTCCTCTTGACGGGCCAAGCTGCATAGCGCACAACACACACTCCAAAAAGGCTCGTGACTCCAAGGCAGCAACAGCCCGCAGAAACTTCAGTCGATGGTCGTCTTCAACCTCATAAGTCGAAATCGGAACAACCTCGCAGTCGCCGTGTCTGCCATCTGTCGGGCGCGCTTGCCACCTCTAGCTCCGGGGGTTGGGGTCCTGCCCGATGGGAGGTAGGGCGTCCGCCCCACCTCGCCCTATGGGTGGGTCCGCCTATGCCTCGGATAGACATCATTTGTCCTCTACCTTACCGTCTTTCCCGCTCACAGCTCCTCAATAGGCCCAGCCCCAAGTCTAACGAGATAGTTCTTTCTTCACTCTCCTTTATACACCACGGACTTAACATGCACCATACTAATGTTGAATAAAAATTTCTTCAACCTGCCTCATAGGTTGCATACTTTTCGCGTCAACTGGTAGGCTAGTGTTTTTTTGTATGCTTGCATACTTGCTACGTTTTGAGCGCCAATTAGTGGGTCATAGGTTTGCATATTTTTGTATGCCTGCATACGTGCTGGATTTTGAGCGCCAACTGGTAGGCCATATGTTGCATGTTTGTGTGTATTTACTTTCATCATTGCTAGATTTTGAGCGCCAATTGGTTGGGCTTAGATTTGCATATTCTGAATTACTTGTTAGATCTGGAAGGCTAATCGGCAGCCCGTCTGTCTCTTTGTGTATGCTCCAAGTTAGGGCAGCAGATATAGTATTATTGTTTTGCTCCAAATTTTTCATCCAACGTAACATCATATGTTTCAAGACATCCGTTCACATAAGCTTAGGTGCTGCAAGCTGAGCATTAATGGACAAAGCAAACAGTGTTACATGTGGCGACAAAACAGAATTACTTATGGAGGCTGTATTTCGCACATGCCACTTACAAGCTTTCATCAGCGACATGTGCATACAGCGACAAAAAAGGCAATAGACGTTACTTAGTGTTACATGTGTCGTTCAATATATTTGTTGATAGACAGATATCCATTGCAATTGCACTCACACACATTTATTAGCCAAACAGAAACGTTGAATGCAGTTACATGTACTAGCTGGATAAGATTGTGTTTTGCATGTCACGTTTCAGATCACTTCATAATGGTTTTTCTGTGACTTGATAGTTTTTGTAGCCAAAGCATAAGGGTGATCTTTTTTTTTGAATCATAAGGGTGATCCTTTTGCTGACACTGTTTGTGTTATGTGATTGCAGGGCACTTCCAATGTATAGAGCAAACCCCACCTGTGATATCGTTGATCTCATCCTTAGCAAGGTATGCTTCCAAATCAATGTATTTTTTGGTATTTAAGCAAGTTCCGAGGTGCTTTATTGCAGCATGTTCTTCTGGATATCTGATGGCCAACTTTGTCTCTGAGAATGACCCTGATGTGGATACTGATTCAAGCAGCCAGGTGGCCTTTTTCTGTGGTTCGCCTCCTGCACGCACTAACAACCCTGTTATCCATGACCCACGGTTTGGAAAGAATACACCATCCTTTTCTCCTTTAGGAAGTTCTTTTGGAAAAATGGCAGCCGGAAGAGTTGAAGTAGGTTCTCCCTCTTGTGGGGCGAGTAACCCAAAAGCAAGAATCGAAGGTTTTGCTTGCGGGAACAAAGAGCCCTCTCATTGTGCAGTTACATTTGCCTGATGATCCTCATTGACCCTACCTGACCCTGTTTTGCTACCCTGCTGCTACCCGTATATTTTCCCTATCCAGCCAAAGGATATAACTAGTTTCTTTCGTTATAAGCTGCTAGCTGTTCATTGAAGAGCCAAGTCGGAGTCGAGTAAGAGCGTTTGGTGCCCCTTGTGATTGTGGCTTTTGAAACTTGCATGATCAAAGGGAGCAGAGCTCTCGGACGTAAATATAGGCCGAGGTGTCCGGTGTATGTACTAGATGTTGACATGTTGTATGTGTCTACTAAATGTAGTAAAGGTTGGGTGGGTCCATGTGTCGGTGTCTGTAAATAGCGTCATGCATTTGGATGTAAATTGAAATGCATCTTGAGTTATGTTGCCTTGTTGTGTTCATTTTCTGTCACCTGCAAGGCCTCCGAGGATGCTGCAGTGTCACCTGCGAGGCTTCTGAGGATGCTGCAAGTACCGTGCTCCCTCGTCCCGACTTCTTTGGATAACTAGAAAAGCGAGAACAACTTGTAATTTGGAACGGAGAGAGTAGTAGTTCCCCGCGTGTTTTGACGATGTTGCAGTAATTATTATTATTATTTATATCTACTAAGGGGTGATATGCGCAACCGCATATGCGCGATTTATTAATATCTGAATATTTGATGCCGTAAGTTTTTTTGAGATGGAAGAATCTGTTGGTTATTGGTACTGTGGACGGATCATGTTGGTATTAGATGATGCTGTTAAACCATCTGGAATCCTTGACGCACGCGCAACCGAGAACAGAGCATTTGCGCAACAAGTATTCCAGAGCATCTGCAACAAGTGTTCCAAACTGGACGCCTTGACGTATGTGCATTGCAAACTGGAATCCTTGACGTGTATGCAGCCGAGAAGAGAGCGTTTGCAACACTTATTCCAAACGGACTGGAAGTGGAATCCTCCATTGCGTATGTATGTGCAACCGAGAACAGAGCATTTGAAACAATTATTCAGAGTAATTTTATACAGATGAAGCAATTAGTTATTCAGAGTAATTAATAGTCTGTACAAATGAGGTGGTACGGTCGAATCGAATCGAATGGCGTTATGTTAACTTATACAACATCAATCAAACTATACATACAACAATTACAAAGAACAACTAAATCTGATATCTGACCGAGTCAGTTAGACTAAGGTAAGGTGCGGGGATGAAATGTACAATTGAATGGAATGGAATCAAATGCAATTAGCCAGTGGATGAATCTTCAGTCTGTCTGTTGGTTGGTAGCAGCAGTGTGCATGCCCGCTGAGCTACAGCTAGGAAAAGAGAGATTTGTGCGAAAACAAGAAATAATTTGGCAACTCCATCTTCTCATCTTGTCCGTAGCTGGCTGGCTGGCTACGTAGTAAGCATCCATCATATATCACTGTGATCATCTCATCTGAGGATGGCCCTGGAGTGCCTGAGGATCATGTGGAAGGGCGTGGACGCCGGGCGCCTGCTTGTGCTACTAGTCATACTCAATGGAGCAGCAGCAGCTTGGTGGGCGACGGCCCTTGGCACCACCTTGCCCAGGCTATTCCGCTTGCCGCAGGGGGTAGTGCCAGTGGGGGTGGCCGCAGGTGCTTGGCGGTGCACGGCCACAGGGGTAAACGGCAGCTTGGTCTGCGACAAGACGACGCCGGGCACGGGGCGGCGGCGGCGGCGGTGTACAGCAGCAGCATCCTCCTGTATGGTGGTGGTGTTGGCGGCTTGGTGGTGCGCCGCCATCCTCCTGGTGGTGACGGCGGCGCCGTCGGCGGGCTGATGTCGCGTTCCGAGGACGTGTGGGAGGCTGGACTCGAGCAGCAGGACGGTGGCGCAGTGCTTGAGCACCTCGAGGTTCATTCGCGCGTCGTCCAGGCTCCTGTGCTTCTGCTTGCCGATGCCGAAGTAGGTGGCGAGCGTGGCCATCTTGAGGTCCCCGGCGCGGCGGCCGAAGTCGGCGGCCAGGACGTTGAGGGAGTCGATGACGCCGGCGGGCTCCGGGGCGGGGCGCCCGATGTCGGCGAACGCCTCGCGGATGCGGGGGCAGTCGAAGCGCTGGATGTTGTGGCCGGCCCAAACGCGGCCTGCAATCCAAGATATATGCCACCACCATCAGCAGACAGCTAAGCTACGATCGAATGCATGAACCTCGCTCGCTCGAACAAGAAGAATGGGTTACCGACCGTCGAGGATTTGGAATATCTTGTCCGCCACGTCCTTGAATGGCGGCGCCGCCTCGATGTCGATGGCCTCGACGTCGTTCGTGAACCGCCGTGAGACAGCGGAGGGGTCGCCCGGGCGGATGAGGGTTTCGTAGCAGGCCACCTCCACCAGCTTCCTGGGGCACACCAGGATGGCGCCGAACTCCAGCAGCCACCACCGCCCCGGCCCCGCGCACGACTGCGACGGAGCCGCCGTCTCAACGTCGAAGAAGACGATCTCTCTCATCGTCATATCGTTTAGCAAGAGCAACCCACTGCTTCGATCTCTGCTTCCCTTGTTTAATTGTTTTCCTCTAGCTAGCTAGGAATGCCAATGGAAGAAGAAGAAGAAGAAGAAGAAGAAGAAGAAGAGGAGGAGCAGGATGTCGATGCTCTGCCAAAACCGATGCTGTACGTATATATATCATGTCATCTAGGATGATCTAGCCCGCAGTGTTGCCATTATATATATATTGATGGACGGAAAGAAATAGCTAGCTAGCTAGCATCTGTACGTCGTCGTTTATTCCTTGCGGTTGCGGGAGTTTTCGGAATCAGTTGCTCGCTCCATGGCGGTGGCGGCTTCCTTGATATGTTGGCAACCGAACGACACAAGATCGATGAGCCGGCGTGTGCTGCTCTGGTTGCGTACCATATGATCCTTCGGCGCCGGGGCCGGACTCCTCCATCTCCTCGATCGGCTCGGCCCGGCCCGGCCGCCACCGCCACTATGCACTATTCATTCGTCCTCTCACAGTGCAGAGTGCACGCAACCTCGCAACCGATGATGCAGTTTGCAACGCAATGCAAGCAAAGCAACCTAAATCTCTGTCTCTTCTCTTCTCTGATCTTGTTTAGTTCCGAGAAATATTTGGAATTGGCACTGTAGTATTTTCGTTGTTATTTGATAAACTTTATCCAAACATGGACCAACTAGACACAAAAGATTCGTCTCGACATATAGATACTAAAAGTACAATCAGTTATTTTTTTTACCTACATTTAGTGCTTTATGCATGTAGCTAAAAATTGATGTGACAGGGAATCTAGAAATATTTGGAGAAAGTTGGTCAAACTAAACAAGGCCTCTATCTCTTCTCTTCTCTTCTCTATCTCTACAACTAAAATCTCAATCTCTATCTCTGCGACTAAAACATTTGTAAAGCAATCGTCCACAGACGTGCGACGATGTCTCGCTCGCTCGCAAGCTCCCCCCCCCCCCCCACACACACACACACACACCCACACCCACACACCCCCACCCCCACACGCGTGATCTCCTCCCCCAATTAGGCAACCTCCTTCTCCAATCAGGTAGAAAGAAAGCAGCCTCCAATCACGGAAGGAGGGATCTGCAGCATTCTTCTTTCTCCTTCAAATCCACCTAGCACATAGCCAATCTTGTGGAAATCAACGATGTCTGCCCTCCTCTTCATGCCCGCCGCCGCAACCCGCCACCGAGGGAGAGATGAGGATGATCTCATCCTCGCCCCGAGCATGATCCTCTCTTCACGTCCTGAGATCGATTTGAGATGGTTAACGACGCGTTATGACCCATGGCGACGGAATCAAACACCACTGAGAGCTAGCTCCGGCCACGAAGCTCTCGTCCAGGTCCAACATCTCCTCCCTCCCTTCCTCTCCCCCCGCTCGTGGCTGTTACTGAATCCCTTCTTCCCTCCGGTTGATATGTTTCTGAATCTTCTTAATTCATGACTTTTTTGAATTAGTAGTTCTGCGAATTCAATAGGGTATCTACCAACTGTTGTAGCCAAGTTCCGTCAGCACAAAGTGGCAGCAAGTTTTCAGTAAGGTAGGACACTTTTGGTGGCTCCGCACTAGAAGCTTGTGAGATCCTGATATGGAAACATGATATTATATAGGAATTTTTGTTCTTCCTGGCAACATAATAATTGGTTGTACGTTATCAAGTAAAAGCCTAGGAAAATATGAATTTTGTTTCAGTGAATTGCCAACATGTCTGGAAGTTGTCATTGTAGTTTTTGATTCAGAGTACACGAAGTTGTCCTGTCAAAGCATGCAACATTCAGAGTACACACGAAGATCTGTCAGAAAGGAAATGAGAAAATCACCACCATCTACTGTAAATAAAATTTTCTTCTTGAGAAAATGCCACATTAGGATCTCAATCAAAGCTAAAAAGAACATTTCATTATGCTTGGTAGTGCTCCTGATAATAATCTTATTTGGTATATTGGATATTGGAGGATGTAGTTATGTCATCATTAATAGTATGCGTCTTTTCTGACGCTATCATCGACACACTGAAATGCGGCCGAGGGAGACGCCGCAACCGGTTCCTCCCCAACGTCCGTCTGCTCCTCTTCATCGACAGGAGCGCTGCGCCACACCCAAGCGCACACCACCGTTCGCAAGAAGCAGGCAACCGGTGAATAGTCACTTGGCTTAGATTTCTGATTCACTGTTTTCAATGCAGTCGCTTGACAACCAAATATCTTCATTGGGTCTGAGCACATATGCCATCAGAATCATGCACTAGGGACAAATTTCAATAATTCAGAGCCAATCGATTCCATGTTGTCCCCATATATGTTATCCTTCAGCTGTTTTTTTAAATATCCAATCAGAGTCATGGTTGCATCGATTTCTCTTTACAATTGGGACATAGATGATGCTTGCACATTTGAATTACAGTTGATGAATTAGTACATGTTTTGAGTTGTCCTAGATAAACAGAAGAACATCAGCTACTTAAGAGCATATCAGAGAAAGAAACATCATCCATCAGTTACTTAACTATATTGTCAGTTAGGGAAAACTCAGAGATGTTTTTTCCTGTGCTTACCTGTTTCTGAATCCACTATGCAGTAGAAGATAATTAAGTAATTGGACTTGAACAAGGCACTGCTTGTGCACTCGAAATGAGATTTTTTATAGAAAAAAACCATGAACTGTAGAGAAAACTCAGAGCTGTTTTTTTTCCTGTGCTTACCTGTTTCTGAATCCACTATGCAGTAGAAGATAATTAAGTAATTGGACTTGAACAAGGCACTGCTTGTGCACTTGAAAACAGATTTTTTATAGAAACAACCTTAAAAGTTACTGTTCATGACACTATCTGATCTTGTCGTATGTTTTTGACAGTACAAAATTTTAGTGCACAAGCAATTAGATTTCCTTGATATAACCCCTTTTTTCTGCTGCCTGCAATTTGCAGTGTCAGAGTTACTGTAGTTAGAGCATTCCCTTGATATAACCAACTTTCTGTTGCTTATTGTAGTTTCACAGTTACTTTAATTAGAGCACATATAAATCTATGAAGAGGGCTGCACAAACACCATGTGCCTCATGTATTAATTCCGATCTCAAGGCTCAAGCAGAGTTATATTTGTGGTTTTGATCATGATTATTTTTCCCTATGGGTTTGTGCTTCATGGTTACACTGTATGTTCCTTCATAGTTTGTGTAGTGCAGATTGGTTACTTCCCAGCATTTGAAAATAGAAGTCAGAAAATCTATTGGTTTATTCACAAATGCGAATTTAGATTGTTGTAGCTGGATATGAGAGGAATTTCTGGAGATTTTGATAGTGATGGTGGGCACCCCAAATGTCTGTCTGGGCATTATTTCGTGACCATGGTTACGCTTGCAAGAAGTTTGACCATATAAAGGTATTTTTTTGTTGCCTTACGCTTGCAAGAAGTTTGACCATATAAAGGTATTTTTTGTTGCCCATACATATCTCAAACTGAAATCGTAACGAACGTATACTATGTAAACTAGACTTCTGTGCAAACTATGCAAACTCTAATCAAGACCATAAGAATCTAATCTGATGGCTGGTAATTTTAGCACTCAAACTCCTCCATTCATGCGGTGTTTTGCAACAGCCGGATAGGATGAGTGGAGGGGTTTGAGTGCTAAAAATACCAGCCATCAGATTAGATTTATGTGGTCTTAATTAAAGTTTGCATAGTTTGCACAGGAATCTAGCTTGCATAGCATATGTTCCCTTCTTTTATATGCGTAAAATGTCAACTGAAAAATACGTAGGGTGATAGATTTCTATGGATTTTAAAACCCGTAGCAACGCACGTGCACTAACCTATAATAATATAATATATAAACCAACCAGGAGAATGAAGGACGAATTAGAACGAAGAGGGAAAGGATTCGCTGCTGCATGCATCCCACCAGCATAGCATGGACAGCCAAGTAAGTAGGCGGTCCATCGTTAAAGGAGAGGATCGGATCATCTTGTCAAAAAAAAAAGGCTCTATTTGGAATTTCATGTATTTTTTTTTCAGGTGAAATTGAATTGATTCCTGTAAAATTCATGCGTAATTCTCATAAAATTCTTACGTTCCAAACATGTCCTAAAAAGAGGATTATCGGAATAATCGCATCCGCGGACAGACCGGAGGCATATCAACAATGCATCCACCTTCAAAATTACTGTATATTACTAGATAGAGCATGAGCATGCATGCAGATGCAGCGTCTAAACAAGTATATATACTGTACTAGCTATAACTTGCATCCTATATATATGTGTCCACTCAAGAATCAGATTCGAATGCAGCATCTAATTAAATTCCGTTGTTTTGCTGTTATATCTTACTACTATTAGTATTTTCATCAGTATTACACTGTACTACCTGTGTCCGGCTACTACCTCTGCTCTTGATCTGGTTACTTACTTTGTGGATAGTAATTGATAATACCCCTTCGCTCTCTTCGATCTCTCCATGCAAATTAAACAAAAAGCACTGCAAATTATTTGTGTAACGCAAGCACCACCTGGCTGCTTCTCTCTTCTCTCACATTTCTAGCTAGTCTAGCTACATACTCCAGTACTTCCGTGCGTGCATGGGTCACCATTCTACACACGCACCAACTAACTTAACTACCACAAACACATATGATGGAATATTAATTCTCCACCACTACTAGAGAACAGGCCTTTGGACGATCCACCAACCGAGCTTTAGTCTCGGCAAAAATTTGCGTCCGGGGCTAAAGACTTTTAGCCAACCGGGGCTAAAGGTGAATCTTTAGCCCCGGTTGTTATTATCAACCGGAACTAAAGGTCCTGGACCTTTAGTCCCGGTTGGTAATACCAACCGGGGCTAAAGGGTCACCCTTTAGCCCCGGTTGGTGGTACCAACCGAGACCCTACCAACCGGGGCTAAAGGTACCAACCGGGGCTAAAAGTCCTTCCTGAGTGGATTCAAAATGAAAACGTCCAGAACTACATCACGTGGGTTGCGTAGCTCAGTTGGTAGGCGTGCCCAGGGCAACACACATGCGTAAATGTAAAAATGGGTTGTCGTGCCCTGGGTATGCAAAATGCGTCCTAGCAAAGCTCACCGTGGGGCACTAGGGAGGCCGTAATCAAATTTTTGGAAACGGGCTATGGAAAAGTCGTTACGAGGCCAAAATGGCATTTTGTGGAGATTCAATAACCGTGGATGACACGGAAAAGGGTAGGGATGCGGCTGCACGTGATTACACTTGGTGCTCTCTTGCGATTGTGATTATGCATTGCCTGGGGCCTACCCCGATGAGGGGCGTGAGTGCTAGACGACAAAGTACAGCCGGGCAGTGCAGATAAGACATCATGGCAAGAGGAGTCGGATGACAAGAAATCATGAATCCCACTATGCATAAATGTAAAAATGGGTTTTCATGTCCTAGGTAGGCAAAATGCGTCCTAGCAATGCTCATAGTGGGGCACTAGGGAGGTCGTAATCAAAATTTTCGAAACGAGCTATTGAAACGTCGTTATGAGGCCAAAATGGCGTTTTCTGTGGAAATTTGATAACCGTGCACGACACGGGAAGGGGTAGGGATGCGGCTGCACGTGATTACACTCGGTGCTCTCTTGCGATTGTGATTGTGCATTGCAATGCCCTGAGTTCGAATCTCACACAACACACATTTATTTTTTTTTCTCTCTGGACCTTTAGCCCCGGTTGAAAGCACCCGGGACTAAAGGCCGGGACCTTTAGTCCCGGATTCTTAGCCCCGGTTGAGATACCCGGGGCTAAAGGCCCGTTTCAACTGGGGCTAAAGGCCCTTTCTCTAGTAGTGCACGCTAGCTAGCTACCTTACTATACCTTCTCATCCGCGTTACTATTACTAGTTCCTTAGCTACACAATATTTTATTTAAGGCATTTAACTTATAAGGCACGGCTGTCTTATAATTTAAATAAAATTATAAGACGACTGTCTCAGTGGCAGTTGACTCGTCGAAGACACACACGAAGCACATCTACCCACTAGGCTTCAGATTAGTTGACCTCACGGTAGATATACATGCTCTCTCAATTCACAGATATGGTGGATACACACCGGATTATGGACAACGATAACTCCGTCAAAAGTTGTCTCGACAGCTTCATTTGTGAGCCTTCCAAACAGTCTCCTGCTAAATCGGTGTTGTCGTGGAGGAGCAGGCGGTTGACAACTTAGAGCCTCTTCTGAGTACCTGCTTCCAAGCGAGGTGAGGTGCTCATCATGCAGTGTTTGGGCAACACCAAGGGTCCATCAACACCATCCGCGTCGGAGATGGAGCAACGCTGAAGGCATTGGATGCGCTCTTCTCAATCGTTGGAAAAGGCTCGTCCAGGCAACCACGAAGATGCAAGGTCACCCCCTAGGTCGACTGTTGTGTCGATATGTTGGTTGCTTAGTTTTATGTAATATCGAAACAAAAGGTCTATTGCTAGGATGGTCCAATTAAGGTTGTATTAGGTTGACCTCCTTCAATGCTCGATAGAAGCGTGCCACATATTTGGTTATTTTCTACTTAATACAATGATACATAAATTTTTGTGTATTCAAGGAAAAAATAAGCTACAGCCGTCGAAACACACACACTACGTACGTATGATAGGCGGTGCCACTACAATTTCTACGAGTTGCAAGTCACACTTAATAACTTTCATGTCTCTAATCAATTTTTTTTGTTTGTTCCAATTTAATTTGAGCTATATATAAAATTCAACTATCAGGCACACTTTCTCCGTTGATTTCAGCTCAATCAGAGAATTTTTCATTTTAAATGCACAATGGAAACATGCATTAAGACCAAACACAATTAACAGCACAATTAGAAGACATAAAAACAAATTGTACAGAGAGTAATACAGCCCAAAACTTAAATCAGCTTTTAAGATAATTTGGCCCAACACTATGCCGCATATAGTCTTACAAAAAGTTACAAGTATATTGTACAAGAAAAAAAATGAATTTTCCCTTTTCTTATTTTTTTTGGCCCAATAGGTGGTTTACAACATGTAACTTTGAGCCAAACAAATCACAGAACAAATGATTTATTATTATTATTATTATTATTATTATTTAGTTGGGATGTTATTCCTTCTATGACGAGCTATTTTTTGTCCGTACTCCCTGTGCGGCTCCTATCTTGGGATTGGTCCACCAAAACCATACGACATCAGTCAACACCCCCCCCGGTCCTGTTTCGGCCTTCCGTCCGATTCCTCTTGGCTAGTCAAAATCGGAAATGTTGGTCTCCACGAAACAATACCTTCTCATCCATTCCTTCTGTTCATACGACAACATTGGCGGTACCTGCAACTACAATTGGCAGAGAGCTCATGCCCTTGCAGCAGTGGCGATTTATGGCAGATGAAGGACCGAGCAAGGTGACTAGAGGAGAGGATGAATCGAAGCCAACTATAGTTTTCTTTCGACTTTATCCACTGTGTTAAACAAGGCCACCAACGCGGGCAAGTTCGGGAACGGCTCCGTACGATGTGGTGGCGATTGGCCGACATCCCCTCATCTAGGCGTGAATGTTTGCCGATGCGTGCCCATCTTCGTCGTGGGCGGGTCAACGATAGCACTGACAGGTTTTGAGTGAAAGCTCAACTCAATCTAGGCCAGCGGTGAGATTTCTTTCTTGAAGGTGTCACCGAAGTACCTCGTGTATGTCGAGGACAGTACCCCGCGTATCCAATAACATCGATTAGTCAGTCTCTCTCACGGTTCAAGCAACCAGGTCCAGTCACCAAAGACAATCCAGGTCGCGGGAGGATGGGCCAAGCAGAGAAAGCAAGACGTTGGTCACAACCTCTCCGTCCTCTGCCTAGCGAACCACACGACCTCTCCACTGTCATGACCCTTGGAGGGATGGGGAGAGGACGAGCTCCACCAGGTATACCTGCCTTGATGAAGACAAGCACGCTCCGCTCCTGCGCGAGGATTGATCACTAAGCACGGTCATCTCATGGTCGACATCATCACTGCATCCTGCTGCAGACAAGACATCACTAAGCAGACGATGAGGACCGACACGACACCTCACCGTCCAAACACAATTCGACAGTTTGTCTCCCTTCTCTTACCTCTCTCACTCTTCCTGCGCTCTCCATTGTAAGAACTTCAGAGCATTCAACCGAGAAACACACACTCGTATTTTCTCTGAGACTAGACGTAGAGTTCCGACCTGAACCAGTATAAATTCCTTGTGTATTTGGATGCAATCATACATCGTCATCCTAGAGCGGCACAACACACATATAAATTCCTTGTCGGATGGCAAAACACCGACAGTTACATACTATATATTTGGATCCATAGGAATTTTATGAATTCATTGACATAGAAAAAGAATCTCAAAATTCTAGAATCCTATATATCCAAACATCCTAGGATTTAGAGAATTGTAACACGCAGTCAAAGAAGTAGTTGAAGAAGATTATTTTAATATAGAATCTGGATTTTAGAATCACAAACATGTCTATAGAGTAGTGGGCGGTAGAGTACTATAAGAAAGTGATAGAGCCGGCGGCGGGTCGTTGAATTGCCTCGGTACCACAACACAAATATATAGAGTGCGCATTCCATGCATATGTTTCACGTGACATGCCTATAGCCTATAGCCTATAGCTTAAACGTCCGTCCGGCCGGGTGGCTTTGCTATACATGCATGCATATGTACAAGAAAAAACATGCATTGTGTGAAATATATGGATGATCGATGCAGAGAGCTGGATGGAATGGTAAATGTGCATGAACAGGCCGGCCGGAGCTAGCATGCAGTACGACCACGACGTGTGTCATGTGATGTGCACTACTGGCCCGTTGAATTGAGACGTGCGAGACGACGAAGACGACCACGGGTCCACGGCCACTCGATCGACGATCGATATCATTTTTCAACACACATCGGTACTGTATGTATGTAGCACGTGGTCCTGCATGCATGCGGGCCGCGCGCATGAACAGCGGCAGCAGCGGCGACGCTGCTGACAAGTGACAAATAAAACTCCGATTTCATTCCAGCGGGTCATCGTCGCCACCACCATCCACCAACCAAGAAGCTAGAGGCCAGGCAGCGCGCTAGCTGTATCATCATCACATCACACAGTAATAAGAAATTAAAAGCCGTCCACACAAATAACGGTATAGTAGTCACTACCGGAAAATCATTCTTTGTCGAGTGACAAGCTCTTTGTCTAGTGTTTTTTCGGGCTCGAGTGCTTTTTTCGGGCCCTCGGCAAAAAAACCTCTTTGCCGAATGCCAAATAAAAAACACTCGGAAAAAAAAACACTCGGCAAAGAAACTTTTTTGTCGAGTGTAAAATTCATATTTTGAAGCAGTAAATTAATCTAAATAAAAAAATTCAACTGCAAAGTTGTTTCACTTATCAAGACGAACAAATTTTATTTTGCTGATTTCTTTATTTAATAAATTTGTTAACAAATCTTATATATTTCTCTAGTAGTTTATAAAACTACAAGAGTGATATATAAGATTTGTGAAAAATATTAGAACCACAATGTTGGATGCATAAATGGTCAAATAACCAAAATAAACTTTGTAGATCTTGAGAAGTTATCAAAGTTTGTAGTTGAATTTTTCAAAAGACCTCGGACGGAGAAATGACCAAAATAAACGTTGTAGATCTCAAAAAGTTATGGAACTTTGGAGTAATTTGAAATAATATTGTCTTGTAAAACTGTATTTGAATTTAAAAATTTTGAAATTTAAAATTTTCAAAATACCTTAGATGGAGAAACGACCAAAAGAAAAGTTATAGATTTTGAAAAGTTATGAAAGTTTATAGTTGATAACTTTTTAATTTAAAATCATCTTGTCAATGAAAACTACATTTAAAATTTCTCTAATTTGAAATTCAAATTTTGTAACGATCTCAGACGAAGAAACTTCCTAAACGAACCGTGTAGATCTCGAAAATTTACGATGCTTACAAACCCTAACAGCTCCACCTGCTCCTCATGATATCACATGTGTACCTAACGATATGCTCGAAATCTTCTCAAATTTTTATCACCACATCTGCATGTGATATCTTGACTTCTCGACAAGTTTCATGAATTTCAGACTCCGTTTGTTTTTTTATACAATTTTAAAACTATCTGTCCTCAAGTTCGTGGTCATGTTTCGAGAAGAAAATGTGCAAAATTTCTGGTCTCTTCCTGGATACGGCCTCAAACAATACTTAATAACATGAATATCAATTTTGCATTCATGAAATATTATTATTCGATGCACTTGTAGTTCAAACTTGTATTTTGCAAAAAAATCAATGAAATAAAATAAACTAAAGAAATATAGCAAGATGTCTTAAAATTATGCCAAATCTCAACATGTTGATCAAGTTATTGTAGGAAGCCTACAAAAAAATTGGAAGCCAAAAAAGATTTTTTTTTTGCCGAGTGTCAAATAAAAACACTCGGCAAAGAGTGCACTTTGCCGAGTGTTTTAATGAGACTCCATTTAGCCGAGTGCTAACGGAAGACACTCGACAAACCGCTGACGACGGCTACCCCCATTAATCTTTGTCGTGTGTTTAAGTTTGCCGAGTGTTGACACTCGACAAATTGGTTTGAAAGGGCCTTTAGCCCCGGGTATCCCAACCGTGGCTAAAGGTCCAGGGAGGAAAAATAAATATGTCTTGTGTGAGATTCGAACTCAGCACATCTCACCTTAGGTGCGCTTACCAACTGAGCTACACAACCCACGTGATACAGTTGTGGACGTTTTCCTTTTGAATCCACTCGTGAAGGACCTTTAGTTCGGGTTGGTATTACCAACCGGGGCTAAAGATTCACCTTTAGCCCTGGACACAAATTTTTGCCGAAACTAAAGCCCAGTTGATAGATCGTCCAAAGGACTGTTCTCTGGTAGTGGAGTGTTAACACTTGGCAAAGCATTTTTTTTACCGAGTGTCAATTTTGTGTCGTGTGTTTCGAAACTAACACTCGGCAAACTACCTCTTTGCCGAGTGTTCGTGTTTTGGCACTCGACAAAATTATAAACACTCGATAAATCTCAGATTTCCAGTAGTGTACGCCGGTATCCATGTTGAGGAAAAATTTCGGTGCATATAGTATCCACCAACAGCCTGTGCGTACCACGCCGCTCAATGCACGACAAGTGTTGGATATCTTATGTTTACTCGCTTGTTTTCTCTCTCGACCATGCATGCATGAAGTTATTGGTGAAGTTGTTTTGTCAACCAGTTTTTCTAAACAACTCAAATTCATCTAGAAATTTACTCATGAAGCTATTTTTTAAAAAATAAAAATCCAACTTCATTAGTAAAGCTGAGCAGTTCTAAACGGGGCCTCTATCCACTGTTTCCCCCTGTTGTATAACAGTGGCAGTGGTTGTATCTAAAATCCTTTAAGATTTGAGGTGCCTAAAAATAAAATCTATCACTACGTACCAGGACAGTTACTACATATTCTTCCTGTTTATTTTGCCTTATTAGTCATATTTCAACTTATTCTCTGTTACAAAATACTATTGGAACAGCCGAAATCAGCCGTAAAAATGACATGAAGACAATAATTCTATATAGGATCAAAGGTGGAGGTTGTTCGCTTGAACTTATTTTGACTGATTTCAATTATTTTAAAGTGTTCTGTGAGAGAAAATAAGTTGATTGAAGTATGATTGAGAAAAGTTTAATCAAATGCACATATTTCACGTGACGGCTGGGCCGGCCCGGTCCGGGTGGCTACAGATGGGTGTGTACGACAACGTGACATATACATAGTGACATGGATGCAGAAATAAAGCTGGACAACAACGGGGGACACGGGGATGGAAATGGACTGGCCGGGGCTGTACGTGTGCAGCAGTGCTGGATGTTATTGTGATCATCATATTTTAAGGTAGATGCATCATGCAATGCATGGGTTGTTTTGTTGTTAGTTGGTGGTTATTATTGACTACATAATACATAGTACTATCATCCATCACACACTACTGTACTCATCATGCCTACGCCTACCTTCAATAATCCTTCACTTCATTATTATTCACTATATATAAAGATAGATAGATGGGGTAGATCAGCATCATCATCTGCATATACTGCACAGTCGTAAGAGAAGAAGCAGTAGGCCAAGGAAATAAAGAAGGAGATATTTTTCCAACAACAACAACAACGACAATCGAAGAAGCTATATATAGCTTAGCTGAGTAATATATATAATATAATAACAATAAAAAAGCAGCTAGCTAGCATATATATTACATGGAGGACGAGGCGGTGTTGCTCGCAACAAGACCGAGGCCAGAAGCAGCAGCAGCGGAGGTCGTCGTCGCCGTGCGCCGCATGAACAGCAGCGGCGACGGCAAGATGAGCTACGCCGACAACTCCAACTTCCAGCGGGTCATCGCCTCCGTCACCAAGAAGGCCAGGCAGGAGCTGGCGTCGGCGCTCTACCGTGCCCGCGGCCGGCCGGACTCCATGGCCATCGCCGACCTGGGCTGTGCCACGGGGCCCAACGCGCTGCTCATGGCGTCCGACGCCGTCGAGGCCGTGCTGCAGGCGGCGGAGGAGAGCCACCGGCGACGACCGCCCCAGCTGCACGTCTTCCTCAACGACCTCCCCGCCAACGACTTCAGCGCCGTCTTCCGGCTGCTGCCGGCGTCGCCGCTCGCCGCCACCGGCTGCTGCCTCGTGTCGGCATGGCCGGGATCCTTCTACGAGCGGGTCTTCCCGGAGGCCAGCCTGGACTACGTCGTATCCTCAAGCAGCCTGCACTTCCTGTCCAAGGTACTGTAGTAGTACGTTCACGTTGGTGTAGCTAGCTAGCCAGCCAGGAACGAAGATATGCATGTTTCAAGAGTAAAGTCCATCACCGGTCCCTGAACTTGTGTCGTTGTGTCATCCCGGTCCCTGAACTTGTGTCGTTGTGTCATCCCGGTCCCTAAACTCGCAAATCGACCGTCTAAGTCCTCAAACTTGTTCGGTTGTGTCATCCCGGTCCATAAACTTACAAATCGCTCATTTAGGTCCTCAAACTTAGTCAGTTGTGTCATCATGGTCCCTAAACTTTGTTTTGAGTCTCATCTAGATCTAAACATGATAATTTAAAAACTTTATATCAACAAATAATTCATAACTTTTTCATACAAACTCGAAAGAAGACAAACTTTATATCAAAATTATAGCCCTCGATATGATCTACTACTTTGTAGTTGAAAAGTTTTTGATTTAAAACTGTTTAGGGTCCCAAAATATTGTTGTATGTTTATAGATTTTGAAATTTAAAATTTAAAATTAATTTTTTTGATACTAAATAACTTTAAATAAAAAAAGTTTATCTACAACGTTGTAGATTGCATTGAGAACTATAACTTTTGTATAGATCATATCAATATTCAAGATTGTTCGATAATTTTAATTTTAAATTTCAAAATCTATAAATATACAACAATATTTTGGGACCCTAAACAGTTTTAAATCAAAAACTTTTCAACTACAAAGTTGTAGATCACATCGAGGGCTATAATTTTGATATAAAGTTTGTCTTTGTTCGAGTTTGTATGAAAAAGTTATGAATTATTTGTTATATAAATTTTTTAAATTGTCATGTTTAGATCTAGATGAGACTCAAAATAAAGTTTAGGGACCAGGATGACACAACTGTCTAAGTTTGAGGACCTAAACGAGTGATTTATAAGTTTATGGACCGAGATGACACAACCGAACAAGTTTAGGGACCCGGATGACACAACCGAACAAGTTTGAGGACCTAAATGATCGATTTGCGAGTTTAGGGACCGGGATGACACAACGACACAAGTTAAAGGACCGGTGATGGACTTTACTCCATGTTTCAACTTTAATTTGAAGCTGTTGTTTTCCGGCCATGAAACCATCGAGTTCAAATGAAAACAAACTCATCCAGTGATCAGTCCCTTAAAATCTGCAGGTGTGTCACAAGAAATCAATGTAAAATAAAACTGAAAATATACACTAGCTAGCTTTTCCCCCAGCTCCCTCTTAATTAAGAGATCGAATGAAGCTATTTCACCAAATGTTTTTCTAAAATAGTTTCAGCTCGTCCATTAGGTTAGTGTCAACGAGGTTTTAATGAATGATTTCATACACATTAACACTACTAGAGAACAGGCCTTTGGACGATCTTTCAATTGAGCTTTAGCCTCGGCAAAAAATTGCGTCCGGGGCTAAAGACCTTTAGTCCCGGTTGATAACACCAACCGGGGCTAAAGGTGAATCTTTAGTCCCGGTTGGTATTATCAACCCGGACTAAAGGTCCTGAACCTTTAGTCCCGGTTGGTGTTACCAACCGGGACTAAAGGTCCTTTTAGCCCGAGTGGATTCGAAAGGAAAACATCCAGAACTACATCACGTGGGTTGTGTAGCTCAGTTGGTAAGCGTGCCTGAGGCGAGAGGTGCTGAGTTCGAATCTCACAAATGCACATTTATTTTTCCTCGTGGGAGCCTTTAGCCCCGGTTGGGAAGGTGAAGGGTCGAGATGGCGGACTAGAGGGGGGGGGTGAATAGTCCTTTCTAAAATTAATCGCGTCGGCTAACCGAAACAAATGCGGAATTAAAACTATCGGTCTAGCCAAGACTACACCCCTCTACCTATACTCTATGACACCTTACAAAAGATCCTAAACAATGCAAATAAGGTGTCGGGCTAGCTAGAGCTCACCTAACCAATTCTAGAAGCAAGGTCACACAAACCTATGCAACTAGTACTCAATCAACCGGGGAGCTCCTACACATGCCACTAAGCAAAAGCACCAAGCCTAAGCTCACTAGCAATGCTCAATAACAAGGCTACACAAGCCAAATTAGTGAGCTCAACTTAGCTATACAAACTAAGCAATGTGACTAGCAAGACTACAAGTCAACTAGTCACTCATGGGATCAACTTCTATGCTACACAAGCAAGGAAGGTAACTAGCAAGCTACACAAGCTAACTAATTACAAGAGCAACTATTAAGCTACACAAGCTAGATAGCTACACAAGAGCAACAACTAAACACTAGCACAAGTATGAGTATGGAAATACAAGCTAGTGAATGGAGATAGCAAACCACCGAGAAGATGAAGACAATGTTGACACGGTGATTTTATCCCGAGGTTCACTTGGTTGCCACCAAGCTAGTCCCCGTTGAGACAAGCTCAAGGTTGTCGCCGGTCCTCTTGCTAGTGGTGACTACACTAGTCACACTCTCCCCAAGGAGTGCTTACCACAAGCTCTAGCACTCGACCCGGCCGAACCACTTGACGCTCTTCACGTCTCCTTTTTACTAGAGTTGCTCTTCACGATCTCCCGCGGGGTGAGCACAATACCCCTCACAATCCTTCTCCGGAGCCACGCACAATCTTCACGCGGGCTTCACGACGGAGACTCGATCACCAAGCCGTCTAGGAGGTGGCAACCTCCAAGAGTAACAAGCACCACCGGCTTGCAACACGAACACCTAGTGCCACTCGATGCAATCTCTAAATGCAACACACTAGCGATCACTCACTCGCAATTGATTCGTACACTCGCAAGCACAAGTGAGTTAGAGGGCTTCCTAGCACTCCCCAAGCATGGACACCAAGTCCCAAGGGTGCTAAGCTCTAGCCAAGGCCGGCCACCATCTCCTTTTATAGCCCCAAGGGCTCAACTAGCCGTTACCCCCTTCACTGGGCTTTTTTCGTACTGACCGGACTCACTACAGGGTGACCGGACGCGTCCGGTCACTAGAGTCCGGTCGTCCGTCCCCAACGGCTAGTTTTCGCGCGCGTTCAGCCTTCTACTGACCGGACGCGTCAGGTCATAATGACCGGACGCGCCTATGCCTGAGTCCGGTCGCAAACAGAGAGGTTTCGGGGCTGTTTTTCAGTGACCGGACGCGTCCGGTCACTACTGACCGGACTCTACCGAGCGTCCGGTCAATACACCTCAAATCAGCACTCAAAATGCACTGACCGGACTCTGATGACCGGACTCACTCTACTGACCGGACGCGTCCGGTCAGTGAGTCCGGTCACTGACCTTTCAACGCTCAAACGACTATAACTCTTAGCTCCGAACTCCGATTTCGATGATCTTGGACATTTTGGAAAGCTAACTCAGAGGGCTACACATCCCACATACATAGCTGATCCAACTCACAAAGGATTAGTACAGAATTCCAATCCAAGAGCCATCCTAGAGTCCGGAACACACCGAAAAGCCTCCTTCTCTTCTCGGAGTTGATCCACTTCAACTCCAACACCTTCTCCTTTGCAAATGTGCCAACACCACCAAGTGTATACCACCTTGTGCATGTGTGTTAGCATTTTCACAATCATTTTTCAAAGGATTAGCACTTGCACTCACCACGCCACTCGATCCTAGCAACATTGCAATGTTAGATCACTCAAGTGGCACTAGATGACCGATATACAAACAAGTTTGCTCCTCTTAATAGTACGGCCATCTATCCTAAACCCGGTCATAATCTTCTCTACACACCTATGACCGGTGAAATGAAATGCCCTACAAATATACCTTTGCCTTGCGCATTCCATTCCATCTCCTTTTGTGTTGATGCAACACATGCACCAACCTATCTTCAAATGATATGATCCACTTCATATCATCACATGGCCTCCATGGTCCATCGATCTTGACATCACTTGCTCTTCACCATCGCTTCGGTCCTTCGGCGCCAAGTCTTGCTTAAGCCTCCCGACACTCGGTACCAACGGCTTCAAAGTCTCAACTTGCCCTTCACCTTCGCAACCGGTCCATCAAGCCAAGTCTTGCCTTGATCTTCTTCATCTTAGCCATATGACCACATGTCATGTCACATATGCATTAAGCTCCTTCTTCATCTTCATGCATGAGCATTGCAACATCCTCCAAGCCAATTCTCCTCTATGGCATATGTTGCTCACACATGATCACCTGTGGACTAATCACCTGTGTAATTCACTTTAAACACATATTAGTCCACCTAAAGTTGTCACTCAATTACCAAAACCAAACTAGGACCTTTCAATCTCCCCCTTTTTGGTAATTGATGACAACTCTACAAAGATATGGAAATTAAGCTCTTTGGGTTCTATGTTACTTATCCAACATTAAGACCATATAAGAGAATTTGGATAAGCACCATACAACCCGACTTTGTAGTGTTAACTCCCCCTACATGTGTGCTCAAATGGTTTGGTTTCAAGCTTGCACACATGCATAAATATGAAATTTGTGGGAGTGTTAGCACTACTAAGTGATGCTAAGGTATACATGATGAAATTTTACCTTTGAAGCGTGCATACCACATTTTGATTCATCCTTAGCATCGAAGAGTAGCTAGACATCATAAAAACTAGAAAACCCCGTGAGATCAACATTAATAGCAAGGGTCTAGTTTTGCATTAAAAGCACAAGTCTAGCTATTAACCTATGCATGCTAGTTATCAATTCATCAATTAAATCCTATAACTAGCATACACCACACAAGCATGCATATAAAATTTTAAAACTTATGCAATGCAAGCAAGCACATGATTATGCACATATCAAATGCAACAACCAAGTTCATGAGCTTGCTCCCCCTACTTGTGTGCTCTCATCGTCCAAGAATTTTGATCCTTCAATCTTGCTCCCTTTTTGATCCATGTCCATCTTCTTTTCTTGACTTCTCCCCTTTGTCCTTGACATATCATAAATGACATATCTTTGTCACAATTTCTCCCCCTTTGTCATCAATGACCATAAAAAGGCATGCTTCTCTTGATACAAAGGGTTGGACTAGAGTAGATGGTTGACACTTTAAGCTTCATTTTTGATGGACACTACGATATGTGTTGGAATGATGCCATGTGTAGGATCGTTGACCTTGATACCAATTGGTGGGGCTCCTCCCCTATGTCATAGCATGGGTCATCCAATTGATAAGCTTGAGCTCTTGTTGGTGAGGGATGCTTTGCTTGATTTGATCACTTAGAGTTGAGGATCACTTGAAGTCTTGTAGGATACCACTTGTGAGCTTGATCTAGACACCACTTGGTAAATATCACTTGAAAGATCATATACCATCTTGAATAGATACCATGTGAAGAAATGATGAGTCTAGATACCACTTGAATGATAGTTTAAACTTGATATCCATTTGCATTATTGTCTTCTTCTTGAACTCTTGTCATGAGCCTCTCATTTGTGACTTGAACTATTAAACTTGCACAAGATATCTAACTCGGTTTGCTCTAGAGTAAGCTTCTTCACACATCTTTCAATGGTTATCTTACTCACGTTGAATTAGACACTTGAATGCTCATCTTCTAGATCAAGTACTTGGGTTCACTAGCTCATGAACAAACTCATATACTAACCACTAGATCATATAATCAATCAAGCAATAGTGGTAGGCTATGAATTGAAACTTTTCATTTGTTATGCATGATCCTATTGAGCATGTACTATATGCACCAACCGCATACTAGTAAGGGATGAAATGATCATGCACATTACAATAATACCTTTGCTATCTTGGAGTAGAGGATAGTCATTTGATTCCTATTAAGCTCCAAATAGCAATGTGAAGTCCATGGTGAAGACCAATATATACCAATTGATAGAACAAATCTTCACCCATATGATTAAGTGCACTATCTTGTTGTGGTTGGCTTGCTTCTTCATTTGAACATAGCTTGCATATGAATACCACTTGATTTGACATGATTTGCTTTTCTATCTTGGATGTTGCTTGCTTTGCTTGGTCAATCCTTTCATTGCTTCAACTAAGCATCTCAAATATCCTTTGAATCACCACTTCCATATTAGCCTTCCAAGTACCATACTTGGTTAACCTACCAAAGGCGGCAAGCCCCTACAAAAGGGAGAAGTGACCTCTCTCCAAAGAATCATCCTTGATACTCACTTGAATTGGCTTTGTTTGATTGATCCATTTGAACTCTTCTTGAAATGTGACTTTGAATCCATCTTTGAGTCCTTTTCTTTCTTCCAAATGATCTTCAATTTGATACTAGAACTTGATCTTTATCTTCATCTTGATGTTGGTCTTGATCTTCAATTTGAGTACCAAATGTGTGCCAAATACACTTCCCAATCAAATGAACTTGTACTCATATTTGTCATACTTCTAGCTCATCTCAAAACCAAACATAGGTCCCTCAACCACTTATAAATATGATTCCAACTTGAGGACCTTTCAATCAAAGTGACTCTAAATCAATCCAATATTTGTCACTTTTCTGGCAGATTCTGTCCTTCTCAAAGAAACATGCATATCTCCCAAAATATAAGTCTAATGACTATGAAATTTGGTGGAGATGTGCCTCTCTAAATGTTCTAGCAGCCATAAAAATTTGAGCTTCATTGGCTTTCTAGATTGCTACCAGATTTCAATTCTCTCCATAGTACTACATGCTGAAAACTGCTGCACAATAGTTGACAAGATCTACTCCAAAACTAAAGCATCACTTATCCAATTATCATGAATTTTGCACAGCGACTAATATCACAAGTGTAGAGCATGTGTACCAAATTTCAAGCCAATCCAAATAGATTTGGTCATTCAAACATGGCTATTATCACAGCTAGCTCAGATTTCAGATTTTTGACAACTTTGAGCAATTGAGCTATACTCTACCAATTTGAATCAAACTTGAGCTAAACTTGTTTGAACATCAACACAAGACATATATCCATTCAAACCACTCACTAAAAGAAGTCTTATGAACATATCCATTCAAACTAACTCAATTTTGATCACTAAGCATCAAATCCATTCAATCATCTTATAGCAAGCAACATATGCATATATATCCGATTCGATCATCTCATATGCATCTAAAATAACATGATCAACTAGAGATATACCTTAGTAGCTCATGATCATCCAAATAGCAAGCTTCTACTCAATTAGATTGCAAGCCTTCAAATAATTCCAATCAAACATCACAACTTGATCTTTTGCACTTGTATGTTTTGCACTTGGACTTCACTTCTTTTGTCTTGGCATTGGGTTTGGATAGCACTAGGCTTCATTACTTGAATCAATCACATGATGAATAATATGAAATCAATTGAGTCAAGCCTCCAATGCCATGGTACCTACACGCAATCATCCACTTTTTGATGGTACCCAAACTAGTTTGGGTCCTCTCAAGTTAGGTACAACATACTTTGGCATAGCCTTAGTATGAGTAGCGGGATGTTTTGCAATAGCGACCAATGTGGTACCATTTACATCCTTCCTAAGCATAGAATCATTAGTAATTGAAATAGGCTTAGGGGTCATACCTAGGGGACATGAATGAGCCATGTGTCCCCTTTCCCGGCATGAGTAGCAACTTCTCTTTGATTGAGCCTTCTCTTCCTTGCTCATTTGTTGCTTCTCATTGCCTTGCCTCTTCTCATTTGCTTGAGCCTTCTTCTCAAGCTTGGTAGGACACTTCGAGGCAAAGTGTCCCATATCACCACACTTGTAGCACTTGATGTGAGCCAAATCTTTCTTCTTTTCTTCATTCTTGCTCATCATCATTTTGGCATCTTGAATGTGAGTTGGATGCCTTGCTCTTCCGCCCCTTCTTGTTTTCTTCTTCTTCATCAAGTCACCATCATGATGGTTGTTCTTGATTTGAACTTGGGGCTTCTTCTTGTTGGGGCAAGCTTTTGCAAGATGTCCCATCTCATGGCATTGATAGCACATGAAATGAGATAGCTTTTCTTGTTCTTGCTTCTTCATTTCTCTTTCAAATCTTCTCTTGCCCCATCTCTTGCCGTTGACATTGCTTTTGTTGAAGCCAATGCCACTCTTGTCACCATAGCTTCTTTGATTCTTCATCATGTGCTCATGGGTGACTTTTGATCTACACCACCTCTCTAACTTGTTGCTCAAGTTCTTCACTTCACTTTTGAGCTCATTGTTCTCCTTCAAAAGGTTAGTCTCACAAGACATAGAAGTAGAACAAGCATCTATATGTGAAGAACATGGCATAGATATTAAATCATCACAAGAGGTGGATACATGCTTCTTCTCTACATCACATGGGTTAGCACAAATATGTGATTGATCATTTGACCCAAATGATGAGCTCTCACTAGTTTTAGTTTCTTCATTAGAAAGCTTTTTAGTGAGAAAAGCATGGTCTTGTACCAAGTTGTCATGAGCAACACTAAGTTCCTCATGAGTCAATTTAAGCTCATCATGTGAACAAGTAGTAACATAAAGTAGATGCTTTTGTTGTTCACATGCATTCTTTAGAAATGAGTTTTCTTTTGTCAATTTCATTGTTTTAGCCATCTCATTTTCTAAAGCCTTAGTGAGTCTACATACAAGCTCAAAATTTGGATCATCACAATCAACTACCACATTAGCAATTGATACCTTAGTGTCACCATGTGACATGAAGCAATGTGGAGTAGTAGAAGAGCTTGAAGAGACATCACTCTCATAGCCGTCATCATCATCATCAAGTGTGCATGGAATGACATCATCATTTGCACCACTTGAGCTTCGGCTATGGTCACCGTCATCTTTGTCAAGTGATCTTGTGGATTGATCATCATCATCATCACTTGACCATGAGGTGGAGCAATCCTTCACAACCACCATGTTTCGGTCATGCTCAATATCCTCATGTACCATCTCTATGTGATCCTCCTCCTTGAATTTGCCATCATCCCAAATAGAGAAATCACCATAGAGATATTTGAGTGCCATCCACATATCATGGGCACTCACCGAAGTCATCACCCTACCAAATATCTCATCTTGCAAAGCATTTGTTAGAAAACATTGGGCTTGTGCATCGAGTGTTAGGCAATCCTCTTGCGCTTGGGTTAGATTACTCTCATCCAAGGCATGAGTAAAACCAACAACAACGATCCACCAAAACTTCGGACCAAAAGCACGGAAATGATCAAGCATATGAAGTTTCCATCGTGCATAGTGTGTGCCATCAAAAATATGTGTGTCACACTCAACATCTAGCCAACTAGTCGCCATCCTCTCGGGTCGGTGAAGACCACAAATGAGAGACCTAGCTCCGATACCACTTGAAGGGTCGAGATGGCGGACTAGAGGGGGGGTGAATAGTCCTTTCTAAAATTAATCGCGTCGGCTAACCGAAACAAATGCGGAATTAAAACTATCGGTCTAGCCAAGACTACACCCCTCTACCTATACTCTATGACACCTTACAAAAGATCCTAAACAATGCAAATAAGGTGTCGGGCTAGCTAGAGCTCACCTAACCAATTCTAGAAGCAAGGTCACACAAACCTATGCAACTAGTACTCAATCAACCGGGGAGCTCCTACACATGCCACTAAGCAAAAGCACCAAGCCTAAGCTCACTAGCAATGCTCAATAACAAGGCTACACAAGCCAAATTAGTGAGCTCAACTTAGCTATACAAACTAAGCAATGTGACTAGCAAGACTACAAGTCAACTAGTCACTCATGGGATCAACTTCTATGCTACACAAGCAAGGAAGGTAACTAGCAAGCTACACAAGCTAACTAATTACAAGAGCAACTATTAAGCTACACAAGCTAGATAGCTACACAAGAGCAACAACTAAACACTAGCACAAGTATGAGTATGGAAATACAAGCTAGTGAATGGAGATAGCAAACCACCGAGAAGATGAAGACAATGTTGACACGGTGATTTTATCCCGAGGTTCACTTGGTTGCCACCAAGCTAGTCCCCGTTGAGACAAGCTCAAGGTTGTCGCCGGTCCTCTTGCTAGTGGTGACTACACTAGTCACACTCTCCCCAAGGAGTGCTTACCACAAGCTCTAGCACTCGACCCGGCCGAACCACTTGACGCTCTTCACGTCTCCTTTTTACTAGAGTTGCTCTTCACGATCTCCCGCGGGGTGAGCACAATACCCCTCACAATCCTTCTCCGGAGCCACGCACAATCTTCACGCGGGCTTCACGACGGAGACTCGATCACCAAGCCGTCTAGGAGGTGGCAACCTCCAAGAGTAACAAGCACCACCGGCTTGCAACACGAACACCTAGTGCCACTCGATGCAATCTCTAAATGCAACACACTAGCGATCACTCACTCGCAATTGATTCGTACACTCGCAAGCACAAGTGAGTTAGAGGGCTTCCTAGCACTCCCCAAGCATGGACACCAAGTCCCAAGGGTGCTAAGCTCTAGCCAAGGCCGGCCACCATCTCCTTTTATAGCCCCAAGGGCTCAACTAGCCGTTACCCCCTTCACTGGGCTTTTTTCGTACTGACCGGACTCACTACAGGGTGACCGGACGCGTCCGGTCACTAGAGTCCGGTCGTCCGTCCCCAACGGCTAGTTTTCGCGCGCGTTCAGCCTTCTACTGACCGGACGCGTCAGGTCATAATGACCGGACGCGCCTATGCCTGAGTCCGGTCGCAAACAGAGAGGTTTCGGGGCTGTTTTTCAGTGACTGACCGGACTCTACCGAGCGTCCGGTCAATACACCTCAAATCAGCACTCAAAATGCACTGACCGGACTCTGATGACCGGACTCACTCTACTGACCGGACGCGTCCGGTCAGTGAGTCCGGTCACTGACCTTTCAACGCTCAAACGACTATAACTCTTAGCTCCGAACTCCGATTTCGATGATCTTGGACATTTTGGAAAGCTAACTCAGAGGGCTACACATCCCACATACATAGCTGATCCAACTCACAAAGGATTAGTACAGAATTCCAATCCAAGAGCCATCCTAGAGTCCGGAACACACCGAAAAGCCTCCTTCTCTTCTCGGAGTTGATCCACTTCAACTCCAACACCTTCTCCTTTGCAAATGTGCCAACACCACCAAGTGTATACCACCTTGTGCATGTGTGTTAGCATTTTCACAATCATTTTTCAAAGGATTAGCATTTGCACTCACCACGCCACTCGATCCTAGCAACATTGCAATGTTAGATCACTCAAGTGGCACTAGATGACCGATATACAAACAAGTTTGCTCCTCTTAATAGTACGGCCATCTATCCTAAACCCGGTCATAATCTTCTCTACACACCTATGACCGGTGAAATGAAATGCCCTACAAATATACCTTTGCCTTGCGCATTCCATTCCATCTCCTTTTGTGTTGATGCAACACATGCACCAACCTATCTTCAAATGATATGATCCACTTCATATCATCACATGGCCTCCATGGTCCATCGATCTTGACATCACTTGCTCTTCACCATCGCTTCGGTCCTTCGGCGCCAAGTCTTGCTTAAGCCTCCCGACACTCGGTACCAACGGCTTCAAAGTCTCAACTTGCCCTTCACCTTCGCAACCGGTCCATCAAGCCAAGTCTTGCCTTGATCTTCTTCATCTTAGCCATATGACCACATGTCATGTCACATATGCATTAAGCTCCTTCTTCATCTTCATGCATGAGCATTGCAACATCCTCCAAGCCAATTCTCCTCTATGGCATATGTTGCTCACACATGATCACCTGTGGACTAATCACCTGTGTAATTCACTTTAAACACATATTAGTCCACCTAAAGTTGTCACTCAATTACCAAAACCAAACTAGGACCTTTCAGAAGGCCCCGGGACTAAAGGTTATTGCTAGCCCCGGTTGGGAAACCGGGGCTAAAGCCCCTTCCCAACCGGGGCTAAAGGCCGATTCTCTAGTAGTGTAAATAGAATGCCACATCAGCCTTTTGCATCAAACTGGGAGAAGAGAGAGCACAAAAATGTTTCATCCCTACAAAACGTTTGGAGCACTGTTTTCAAACAGTGAAATCCTCGCTGAAAGCGTCATTGTGCTTCACTCGTGCAATACGTGTGGCTCAAGAGATCGAGGAAAAGAATAGAGAAAGAGAGGTCTATTTCATAGGACCACAAAGGCACATGAAATTGTGCATTGAAACTATACATTGAGAGAGAAGCCTATTTCATTTGAAATTTTATTTGTCTTGTAAACCAGGTGATAAAACTATGCATTGAGACCGGTCTTACCCTAGAGCTACACTCTTGGACCCAAAAGAAATTGCTCTACCAATAAAACAGAGTTGTACCAAATATGGACTTAGTCAATCTCAGTGGTGTGTTTCATTGCGTTGTTTTCAAGACTACATGTCATATGAAATAAAATGAAACTCTTCATTGAGAGTGAGAATTTCATTCTAGAGTTTCACATAGGCATTAAATTTCATGACTCATAGAGAGTTGATATTCGTGTCAAACTCATTTCTTCTCTCTTTTCTTAAATACACTGTCATGTTATCAAAAATATTTATGTAGCAATATTATAATTAATACAAATAAAACTCAGATAAAACTCTCACTAAGGCAATATGAGTTATGAAACTGGGCCTAAGAGTACTAGTACTATATATTATTATTAGTAAGTGCACTGCGATAATGACAAGAAACGATGGAGACTTGCTAGCTACTTCCTCTGTCCTAGTTTTAGAGTCGTTCTGGCACTGCATGCATATAAGAGTCTAGATTCACAGATTTATTTATGCATCCTCTTATTTCAAAGAATCTTCACTGTATTTTATTAAAAGCTAAAACGACTCTAGATACAGGACGTATTTTCTCTGTGTCTAAATAATTATCGCCGTTGATCATGTGCCACAAATTTGACTCTGCAACCAATGATAACCTACACAGGCGCCCACGATGATGACAGAGCGTCCCAACCGGGGCCGCGTCTACGTCTCGGAGTCTGGCCCCACGGCGGTGCTGGACGCCTACCGCTCCCAGTTCCACGCCGACTTCCTCGCTTTCCTCTCCTGCCGCGCCGCTGAGATGAGGCCCCGCGGCCTGCTCCTCCTCACCTTCGTCGCCAGGAGGACCGGCCGCCCCACCGCGCATGACTGCTACCTCTGGGACCTCCTCGCCGACGCCCTCATGGACATGGCCGCCGCCGGCCTCGTCGACGAGGACCAGGTCCACGCCTTCAATGCGCCCTACTACAGCCCCTGCCCCGACGATCTCGCCAAGGTCATCGCCAAGGAAGGATCCTTCACCGTCAGGACCATGCAGCTGTTCGACACCACGCGCCGCTGCCTCCTCCTCCAGCTCCAGCCCCAGGCGGACGACGACGATGAACTGCCGCGGTGGCTAGCCATGGAGACGGCGAGCACCGTTAGGGCGGTCGTGGAGCCCATGCTGCGGACGCACTTCGGTTGGGACGCCATGGAAGGACTCTTCTGCAGGTACAGCCTCCTGCTCGAGGCATACTACCGCAGCAACACCAGCAGAAACAAGGACGACCTCACCAACGTCTTCCTCGTCTTGGAGAAGAAACAGCACACTAGCTAGTGCTAGCTACCTGCTGCGCCATGCATGCATGCATGCTACTACAGCTTACAGTAATTTTTTCTAGCTCCACTCGATCTCCATCGACAACTAGTAGTACTAGCTTCGATCAATTCCTTCCTTCTTATAGGTTCTGTTTGGAACGCGGGAATTTTTCTCCATTCCTGCGTTTTCCTGTGAAATTCCCGCATTCCAAACAGGCCCTTACTCTGCCCTTCAATCCGTCGATCTATTTTGTGCTCCTAGGGCTCCAACAAGGATTGGGGAGCATGAGCTTGTATCTTGATATCTCAGTAAAAATATCAAAGTAATCGACGAGAGTTTGTATCTTTATCTCAATTAAGATTCCCTATTTATATTTATGTATATCTTGGTTGTGTGCTTATTTTTTTAGCTTATTATTAGTTTAATATAGGCTAGTTGATAGAATTGAAGTCTGAGATATATAACTCTTTTACGATATAGATATATAGGAACACACCTAACAAAACTTTAGTTGCATGTCTAAATAGATTATTTATTGCATAAGTTTTGGCTAGGCGGAAATTAAAGGTGTGGTTTAGAAGTAAATTTTAAGTCACCTAGTTCACCCTTCTCTTAGATGTCTAGGCCCCATCAAAAAAGAAACCTGTTGCACGCCATCCTAGTTGGATTCCCTATCTGTCTTTAGAATGCAACATCGACCTATCAGGGGCTGATGGCCAGAGATGCGTCTTTATGTACTGCCCTTAGCTCGCGATCACAAACCTAGTTTTACCAACAAACCCACAAAGGGTGCCAACCCCGATAGGCATCTCAATGATGTCTTGAGATCTGTTGTTATATGACCACCTCTCTACTCAATATCGCATTCTCATCCTGTTCAGGGAAGATCTTGGACCTACGAGTCAAAGTTGTCAACGACAGTCAGAGCACTAATCCCATCGCGGAGATTGGTTAGTTGCGGCAATTTCCTTTGTATATATTCAGATGAGCACATTTTCATTCAATCTGTACTGTACACTCTAATATCTGCACGTACTCTATCAACCAAATCATGGTTGCCTCTGCCTCCTGTACTTTTACCGAGAGGAGGAGCTGATGTGATTCATTTTAGTTGTTGAGAGGACACACACAACTCGACGTATCCAAGAACCCTACCAAGCTAAAACTTAGGATTGTATCCAAGAACACTACCGAGCTAAGACTTAGGATCTCTTTGGTAGAGATTAAACGTTACATGACATTAGTTTCTTAATTTATTTGTTGCAGCATACTGTAGGGTTACTGTAGCATGAATCAATGAAGTCGCCCACACCTTCACTGGCTTCTCCGTCTTTGTAGCTCATTTTTTGGCATGGAGAGAGAGGAAGAAGACTCAAGGCTACATTGTTAAATAGTGGTGCTACACAGTAGGCGAAGTTGATGTCGTTGAAGCTCCGCGAAAGAGGATCTTGGGCTCTTTCCAAATCTTCTCTTTGCCATGGACATGCAATGAAAACAAGTTCTAAATTATGTAAGTTGGCACCAATATAAGTTCAACATATGTATATTGGCTACAAATGGTAGTATCCTAGAGTTTTATCCTCAAGGTATCTAATCGTATGACACGGGGTAGAGCGGAGCCATTGCGAGGCGTGCGCCTAATGTTGAGACAATGGGATTCAAGAGAAAAGAAAGAGGCCCAAGGATATGACATTCTATGCATCCAAGAACATCTATACCTGTGGAAACTATGGGTGGTAAAGGCTGTCTAATTTAATATAATAAATTTAAGGATCAAACTTAATAAGAATCAGACCATAGTATTATATAATTTTGAGATAAAATTAGATAGGACTTGAGGCAACCATTGGCCAGCAGCATTGCGGGTTGAAAATGTGGCCCAGGCGCCGTCCGCCTATACTACCTGTGAGCTTCGTGTCTGGCCCGTAAGCGGAGCAGTGCCGATCCGTTGGGCCTGGGCCGTAACATAGGTGGCGTGCAAGTCCATCTCCGTATGGCTGGCTGGCTCCACACCTCAAGCTGGGTGGCTGACAGCGTGGCTCCACAGCGCTATCGATCCCCACCGCAAATTGAATTGCCCCTCCCTATCTATTCTCTATCCTCCCTGCAAATAATAAATACCCAAAAAGAAAAAAGAAAAAAGGGACGCCAGGGCCGTAGGTGGACAGATTCTCCGCGCGACTTCGGGTGTCGTCGCCGAGTTTTCTCCGGCCGAGGGCGGCGCAACCGGCGGGCAACCTGCGTGAGCGCGACCGGCGACATGACTCATATCCTTCCCAAACCCCCGATTAGATCTGCGCGTAGGGGCGCTCTTCCTCTAATCTATCTATCTTCTGCTTGATCTCGATCTGTTTCGTTGTTTCGATTCTGTTATTGCCCTGTTCCTCTTTCCTTAACTCGCGCCCACGCGGCAACCAGCGCGATCGCGACCGTGAGCGCGCGGCGGCGCGGAAGCCCAACGGCAAGGGGGCCCAGGACGGGCTCACCCCGGAGCAGCGCCGCGAGAGGTATCCCCCTTTATTTGTTTTATTTGATTCGATCGTTCGCCGACATGGCCAGATCTCGGTTGCTTGGCGCTGACCCTGTCCCGATCCGGTTGCTCCCCGGATCTTTCTTGCCAGGGACAAGAAGGCGCTGGAGGAGAAGGCGGCCAAGAAGGCGCAGCAGGCAGCGGCGGGCGGCACCGGGACCTCCACGGACAACGGCAACAGCAACAAGAATAAGGCAGGTGGCAAGAAGTAGGCGCGCCGCCACCTCTGTACGATTATCGATCGATGCCTTTAGCTTGTAACTTGTTCGCATCCTCGTAGATGCGATGCTTGTTGGGTCATAAAACTCGTTTTCTGTTACTCTCTGATGATATCAACATTTGGTGATGAGAATAATACTTCTGGTTTTGTGGGTTATTATTTTCTTCTCTCTATATGGCTTTTCTCTTCTGTTCCTTGAGTGGCCATCCTATCCATGGATGGGAATCCTCTTATTAACTAGTTTAGATGATGAATTAGGATGTGAAGGAGCTTTTGCTTGCTGTTGTGAACAATTGGAATATGATAGCTGTTGAAACTGGAAATCAGATTCTGCTCTTCTATTTCTGCAATTCAGTTTTTACCTAGCTAATATGTACTACTCCTGCCTTCCCAAAATAAGTGCACATCTCACACTTCTATGAGTCAACCAATCTTTAAGTAGTTCGACCAAATATATATATACACAAACAGTAATGTTTATGATACCAAACAAATAGACATCGTTGGATTAATCACATCATAGTATAAACCTATTCATATTTATTAGAGACACAATTGTTAATGTTATTTTCTATAAATCTGGGACGGAGGGAGTACTTTTCAATGGTACAACAGTGTCTGAAGGCTCAACATATGTATGCTGTCAGTTCTCTTTTAGATTAAAAAATAGTGAATCAAGACAGCCCATGTCAAGTACTTACTGGAATCTTAGCTAACCAAAAGTTTAAAACTTAATTCTCATGAAATTCTAGCTTGCAGGCATGTGTTGCTACTTAATTATTGTTGGGTTATTGATAGCAAACGAGATAGTATCAAACTCCCATCTATTTCAAATTGTTAATATTTAAGTTATAATAACAATTTATAAACAATCTCACATCAACCAATGTTTGAAAAATTGCAGTGACTCACGATGTAATTCCACTAGCCAGTCAAAACGTGTTCCTGTTGCTTTTACATGATTTTTCATACTCAAAATGTGTTCAATGGCTTTTGGCCTGCAGTTCCTTTCTGGCTGGTTGGTTTGTTGTTTTCTCTCTCTTTTTTGCAGGGTTCTGTTTTTTAATAAAATCCTACAGTGGCCCCTGCTGCATTTACTTCCAAGCTGAAAATGTATCCCTCTGTATTGTTTAAAGCATCGTGCATGCCTTATCAATATCACATCATTTCGGTATAATATTAGGAATGTTATTACATTGACGACGTGAATTGAAAAATCTTTTTGTTATATCATTGTGATTTTTTCTCAGTCTAGCTCCAGTAGTTCTTGTTATGAGATTGTGCACTCTGTGGATCCCATTGTCCCGTTGTAAAAATGGACCTGGTGGCTGGTGTTGTTTGAATTAGCTCAGACTTTGGGGCCTTTCGCTTCTGATTTAAGCCGCTGTCTGTGCTTCAGCTGTATAGCCCAGCCGTTCGGCAGCCCAAACAGAGGCATCAGGTAAGCCTAGACGTTTGGTTGCAGGCATCCTCCCCTCTATACTACTATGATCCCTCTCGCTCCCTATTATACCCGGTGTAAATCCCATCGCCCGGGTTTGGGTCTGGGTCTTGGAGCCGCCGCGGCCCCTCCTCCCCGCTGTGCCATCACCTCCATCTCCACCACTTCTGTCCTGCCTTGCTGCTGCCACCATCTCCTACAATGCCTGAGAATCGATCTGTCCGGCCGCTCCCCTATGCTGTGGGGGAGGGCAGCTGCGCCATCTTCTCCAGCATGGCGTGCCTGTCTTCACATTTGCGTTCAAGCCAGGAGGAATCCCAGCGGTGGGCTGTCGTGGAAATGAGGCCACCAGCCACCACCACCTGAGCATTGCCTGGCCTGTTTGCACATTGTCAACTGCCACCACCGTCAAGCTGTCACCGTCCGCACATACCCCATCGGTGAGCACTCTTATTCTCCCAGACGAGCCTCATCCTTTCTTGCATCTTCATATTACTGTGTTGCCATACTCTGAAGTTTTGACTATGCAAATAGCTGCTGCTAACTTATTAATGCATACACATAGCTACAAAGATGACTACTCGGACATTATTTTATCTATTGTCAAATATGCAACTAGCTGCAGCTTACTTATTCAATGGATACAGCATGTGCATACCTTGTTGTTTAGTTTGGCGAACATGTACTACTATTGACTTGTACTGAATTGTGCACTACATCGTAGACTCTTGAAAAACTTGGAACTTCTTATTCCATAGAACATACATACTGAAAATCTGAAGCCTTGATTTAACTTACTCTATGGCTCAATTGACATTGATAACCTTGTCCATTTAATAGTTTGGTTTGTACACACCACAAAATGCGATCCATCGTGTTTCTTCATTCATCCATGATTCTAGTTGATTCAGCTGTCCATATTTTTAAATTTTTTTTCATCTATCCTGAAAGCTGCTCCATGCAATACTGCTGCCTATTCTGGCTCTGGCCACTGGGTGCATTTTTTGCAGGGACAAGATACACTGCAGGGCAATGCAAGTATAACCACAAATTTGGCATTCATATATTTCTCTTCCTAATCTTTTCGTATTGATGTTTTTTTTTTTTTGCATGCTCCGTACTTTGGACAAAGCTTGCAGATACTGGAGTGAGCAAAATCAGCTCAGACTTGTACTTAAGGTGAACTCAGATTAGCCTTATTATCTGTCCTTATTACCTTATTACTCTATTGCAGGACATGATAAATGGACCTTTCATCTCGAGTTATAATATCAACAATTAATAATTCCGCTGCCATTGTGAATCATCTGTTTTTGGTCTCCTAAGATGTTACTACAGCAATAATGACCATTTGCTCAATTGCCTATGTATTTTTAGTTACTTAGCTTGTGTTAATTATTTCTGTAGGATGGATACATGTTTTTCAGGAAATGGTTAAAGGGCAAGTGGTACAATTAATATTCCTATGAAAATAATTTCCTAGGCATTAATATTCCTATGAAGATAATTTTCCTAAATTTGCAAGCAGGCCTTGCTAGGATGATTCATGTACTCAACTGCGATGTATGTGGAGAGGGAATGCAATATACGGGACTGTAATACCTTGCTTGAAATATTCTCCTAGTAGTATATGATCATGACCTTTTCACAAGTACTTTATGCTAAAATTGATCTATGGGAATACCATTTGGATTCTTATAGTTGCTTGAAATCTTTTAGTTGTATGATCATTCCATTTAGTAATAATATCATAGTCCAAGTAAAAAAAAATGATTTTTAATGAAATGCCATTCAATTGTACTTGATCTGTATGGGAACAACAAAAGATCTGAATCAATTTTGCTTGGCATTTCATCAATTCTGGAATCTGACATATCGAAGTCGATATTTATTCATAGTTTTATCTTCATCACAAAGCTTAGGGCTGCTCCTTTTATGGTTTTTTAGTTCTATTTGATTCATAATTCATCTTATTCCTTGTTTGTTTGCTCCCCCTGTGGTTGATATGAATTATTCCATGCAAATTTGGTGGATGACTAATATTATGCGTCATCTATAGTTATTTTGTTCGACGTTAAGTTAGCTCTTGAATTTTATTTTTGCAATGTCCATTGTCCAGAATCCAGATTGCTTTTTTTGGTTGTTAAGTTAAAAAATTCCTTACTTACATGAACATGTTGTATTATCTCTCCAGGACAGGCAGCAGGCTGTTGGAATATGGACAAACAAGGCATGGATATGATGGCTAAGATGATTCAGGAAGGGGTCGACGTTCATTTCCCTGGGCAGCCGTACCCACCATGTCTTGTGGTGGCTTGTGGTGGGAGTGCAGGGCGGTGTCTTGTGGTATAGGAAAAGGAAGTTGTGCGTAGCCTGCCAGCCATGTCGCGCAGTTTGGGTAGTACTAGTAGTAGTATTGAGTCATGTGTATCCAAGGATTGATATCGAGAGTCATGTGACAATATGTGTATCGAACGGTTGATATTGAGGCCCTGGTCACCTGCTGCTAGAGGTGACTTTTGCAGAAGCAGGAGTTTTTTTATAGTCTATTTTTGAAAGCTGTTGTTTTGATTCTGCTTGTGGCTTTTGGTTTTCAGCTTTTCAAAATAGGTAAAATAAAAAACGTTTTCATAATTATTAAAAAAAAACAAAACTAAAGATATACTTCATGCTTGTTTAACCAAATAACTTTTAGTTTCTTTACAGCTCATAGTACACAACAGCTTTTCCACATCTTATAACAACTACTGTTTTTTTCCATAGCCACAGCTCAACCAAACAGCGCCTGCGTGAGTCATGTGAGTGAGCAGGTGGATGTGAAGAAAGCCGATCCAGGTGGCCACGCCAATTTTTCTGCCCAGTTCAGTGCGCATCTAGACCAAACCGAAGAGACTGCATGCATATTATTGATCTTGTCCAGTTCAGTGCGCATGAGTGATTGCGAACGCGACCGACCCACCGATCGACTCTCACACAGTCTAGTCCCGTGGCAAAGTGGAGTACAGTATACAGCACCACCACCTTCCTACTCCCTCCGTCCCTAAATAAGTGTAGTTCTCGCTTCCCGAGAAAAAATTACCGGCAATTATATATTAAAATATATTAATATTTATGCTAAGTAATTAGTATCGTCGGAAAGATCTTTACATCTAGTTTTTTAACAAAATTATTTGGAGATATAAATATTGCACATATCTTCTACAAATTGAGTCAAACACGTGGCACGCACACCAACGGCGACACTTATTTAGGGACGGAGGGAGTATATCGTTCACTCAGTAAGTAATCATCATCAGTGTTCAGTGGCACTCACTCACTCACTAGGCAGTAGCTGCACACCCTGCTGATGACCTGAGCAGAGCACTGATGAGCGAGCATACATCGATCGATTCAACGGCTAGCAGGAAGGATAGGATAGGAGCACATTTTTCGGGCCACCACCACCACCACCGCCAGGAAGCAGGAAGTGATGGAACCACTCGTATCGTCGTCCTATCGTCCTACCTATATACTACATGTACTACTACATGGCAAGTACTAGTAATCTCGACTCGACTCTGGACGGAGTCTGCCGCATGCCCACGCTTCTGCGCCTCGGATCGTATCCCATCCCATCCCATCCATGGACGACATGCACCGCCAGCTCCAAGCAGCGTGTCAACGAAGCAGCAGCATCAGCTTCTCCTTGTTTGGCACCGCCGCCGCCTGCCTCATCTTGTTAGCAGCAGCCATCTGCTGGATCGTGATCATCAGACGATTCATCAAATTCCAATGGAGGAGGATGCTGCGGCTGACGAGGAGGAAGAAGAACGATAACGACGCAGCAGCAGCAGCAGATGCCGATGCACCAGCACCACAACCGCCGCCGCCGCCTGGAAGGAGCTGCTGCTGGTGGTCCGTGGTGGAGACGCTGGCCTTCGTGGCCGCCAACAGCAGCGGCCGGGGCTTCTACCACTTCGTGGAGGCGCGCCACCGCCGGTACGGTGGGCCCTGCTTCCGCACCGCGCTCTTCGGCGCCACCCACGTCTTCGTCTCCTCGCCCGACGCCGCCCGGTCGCTCCTGATGGCCGCCGACCACGCAGGCTCCGGCTTCTCGAAGCGCTACGTGCGCACCGTCGCCGACCTCCTCGGCGAGCACAGCCTGCTGTGCGCCTCCCACGCCGCGCACCGCGCGCTGCGCCGCGCCGTCGCGCCCCTCTTCAGCGCCCAGGCCACGGCGTCCCTGGCCGCCAACTTCGACGAGCTCACGCGCGACTACTGGGCAGCGACGGCGACGGCGGCGAGGACCAGGACCGTCGTCGTGCTCGACGCCGCGCTCGGCTTGACTTTCGATGCCATCTGCGACATGCTCCTCGGGCGGAGGACGCTGCGGCCCGACGTCAAGAGGCGGCTGCAGAGCGACGTGCTGGCCGTCACCCGGGCCATGCTGGCGTTCCCGCTCAGGCTGCCGGGCACCAGGTTCCACGCGGGACTCCGGGCCAGGAAAAGGATCATGGACGTGCTCAGGCACGAGATAGCCACCAGACAGAGGCAGATCATGATGGACATGGAGGAGGAGGAGGAGGAGGAGGAGGATGACGACGATCACCATCACCATCACCATCACAGCAGCAAGCACGGCCAAGACTTCCTACAGAGCCTTCTTCTTCTCAGGACAAGGAGGAGGAGGAGGAGCCAGCGGCGGCAGCAGCTCCAGATGGAACTGGAACTGCAACAGCAGCAGTCACCATCCAACGCCGAGAACGACGACGACCTCTTCCTCACGGACGACCAGATTCTCGATAACATCTTGACGCTCATCATTGCCGGTAATATAGTCCGTGTTTGTTAAATACTCGTAGTACGTAATTGGTCGTACGTTCGTGCATGCTCTTATTATTTACAGTATTAAATCCATCATAACAACAAGAACAGGCCAGGTTACGACAGCAAGCGCAATTACATGGATGGTCAAGTACCTGGCTGACAACAAAGACTTGCAAGAAACCTTAAGGGTGGGTGGGTCAGACCGTCAGAGTCAGTCAGTCAGAATTAAAATGTGGAATCTGAATCTGTTCTTGATGCAAACTACGTAATTAACTAAATGCAACGCAGCAGTCGGTTCAGCTGGAGCTCGCACTGAAGCAGCAGCAGCAGCAGGCGGATGGAGATGCCCCCCTCACGCTCCAGCATCTCAACAGCATGGAGCTTGCATACATGGTAGGTCTCCAGATAGAGCCGCCTGAACATCAACAGCATGGAGCTTGTACATCCTAGTATTTAGGAGTGCTACTTGCTGTATAGCAGTAGTATTAATTAGCTGCATATATATAGACACACACACACACACAGAGTACATACGTAATAATTTTGGATATAATTAATTCTTGCTGCATCATCATCATCATCGTAGACGGTGAAAGAATCATTGAGGATGGCGAGCATAGTTTCCTGGTTTCCAAGGGTAGCACTCAAGGACTGCCAGGTTGCAGGTATGTATGATGTATCCATGCATATTCCATTTCCATCCATTTATCTATCTATTTGCGCTCTCCCATTCAATTCCATTTCATTTCATTTTTCTGATTCTATGAAAGCCAGCTTCTATAGTAGTATATACATAAATAATAAGAGTACGTATTGTTGACAAGCACTACCATGTATGTAGGGTTTCACATCAACAAGGGGTGGATTGTGAACATTGATGCGAGGGCCCTGCACTATGATGCAACGCTTTACGACAACCCCACCGTCTTTGATCCTTCAAGATTCAAGGTAAATACATACCCCACCCTAGCTAATTTCTAATTAAGTTGGACTACTGGAGATATATAGGAGGAGATTGCAGCCTCTGCTAGGTCCATATATATGTGCATATATTACTTAATGGTTTCTCGATCTTGATTGAAACTACTTAATTTTGAGTTGATTAATTATATCTCTAGCACTCACTACGCACCACGCAATATCAATAATATGGATTATTGACCTAGCTAGCTTGATTATTGGACACAGCAGGGGGAGGGTACATCATGTACAACATACACGAAGAAGCAGCAGCAGCAGGCACCCAATAATAACAGCAGCAGCTTCCTTGTGTTCGGAGCCGGCGGCAGAACCTGCCTGGGGATGAACCTCGCCAAAATCATGATGCTCATATTTCTGCACCGCCTTGTCACGACATTCAGATGGGAGATGGCGGACGAGGATCCAAGCCTTGAGAAGTGGGCAATGTTTCCCAGGCTCAAGAGCGGATGCCCCATTCACCTCACACCCATCACATGACCATGATGAGATGAGATGATCATATCGGCTAATGCAACAAGGTTATCGATCACGCACACACTACTGAATTTGCACGCCGGCCGGGCAAAAAATTAAATAATGGATCGGATATGTGTATATGTAGTACATATATATGCTCCTCATAATACGCGAGACATATATAGTACTTTATTTTCACCCCTTTAATTTGTGTATGATCCGGTCATGGATGTTTTGAGCAATAGAGAGTGTAGACACACAATTAGCGGAGTCAACAAGTTGGATATAGAGAGGCTCACAGAGCAGAGCTCCGAGCCTGCCAACACATATATATGGAATATGGTAAGAGTAACTCCAGCAAAAAATAATCCGGCTCAAACAGTAGTCATACCTCTATTCCTATTTTTAAAGGCCGAAAGACAAAGCAGATATATCTCGATCTCTCCCACAGATTTATAGTCGTTTTGACAATTTTAGATGTATAATAATTATCGTTGTTATATATCTAGACTTATCGTAAATCTAGATGTATACATAACAAATATGTATCTAGTAAAAACCAAAAGATACAGTATGGTACCGTTGGTAAACTGAGGAGAGCCGCCGGCGATTTTAAGCCAGCAAGTAGGTCAGTCCCAATGCACGGTGTCATGTCTCAGTTTCCAAGATATGTAGGTCAGTCCCAATGTACGGTGTCATGTCTCAGTTTCCAAGATATGAAACTCAATATGAAATAGAGTATCTCTCAACGTTAACGTTAAGTTTCATCACACATTTTGTATAATATTTTAGTTTTTTATTGGCCCCACTGATCTCTCTCCCACCCTTTCTTCCACACATACATACGTGCTATTTACCGGTGGAGCGGGAGTCTGTGCCACCGGAGAAGGTCGGCGCTGCTCTAGCGCCCGTGGTCAGCGCCCGCACCTGGAGTTTGTACCTCGCGCTCGCGGGGAGTCGCGGCGGAGCCGACGCCCGCACTAGCGCTTGTGACTGGAGCATGCGCCTTGGCCTGGAGTCCGCATCGGCGGCCGGATCTCGCGCCTCGCGCCCGCACCTGGAGTTCCTCGCGTTCGCGGCTGGCGGCAGCGAAGTCCGCACCGGCACCCACGGCTGGATCTCGCGCTCGCGGCTGGCGGCAGCGGAGTCCGCACCGGCACCCGCGGCCGGATCTCGTGCCTCGCGCTCGCGGCGGAGCCGGCGCCCGCGGCCAGAGCTCCCGCCTCGCGCTCGCGGCTGCTGGCAACGAAGTTCGCAACGCCGCCTGTGGCCGGATCTCCGTTCCTCGCGCTTGCAGTGGAGCCGACACCCGCGACTCTGTCCGGAGCTCACGGCGGTGCGCCGGTGCCCGGAGCTCGCGGCGGAGCCGGCGCCCGTGACTGTAGCTCCTGCCTCACGCCCGGAACATCACAAGGCGGAGCCCATGACCGCATGGGCACGACCGGCGCCCACGCCGGCATCCCTTGTCGCTGTAGATGTCCAACGGGCCGTGCCTGTTAGAATCTGATACCCTAGTTATGCGCAGTAGCCCTCGGATCTTTGAAAGGATGTTGCAAATATGACACAAGCTAGCACCGTATCAAGAACGATGTAATCGAATCGCGTAGAAAACTCTAGATGATGATGAAGCAACCACGACAAGAGATTAGGATTTGGCGAAGCCGACCGCAAATTCTATTAGCACAACTCCAAACCTACTTGACCCTCTAGGACCCACCGATTCTTGCCCTATACAAGAATCTAGTGCAATAGAACTGTCTAGCCTAATCCTCTTGAGCGCTCCTAATTGCTCCGTACAAGCCTTGAATGAGACCCATTGTATTGGCTTGGTTATCTTTCTTGATCTTGTCGTGATACATATGACCTCTACCCCTTAATTTATATAGTCCCCTCCAAGGCCCTGATATATACAAATGGGAGTCCTACTCCTAGTAGGATTCTACACTCAAGACCTAGTAGAACTAGAAGTCCTAATAGCACACCTTTCTTGAGTCCTATTCTAAGTAGGATTTGAGTTACCATACAACAGTGTCGGTCCGATGGTCGTCGTGCCACCACGGGTCGTGCCTAACCGGGCTTCGTGCTTGGCCTTCGGCCCAAGGCATGGCCCGTGGGCCGTTTTTCGTGTCGTGCCGGCCCGCTGGGCACGATAGAAACAACAGGTCGTGCCGGCCCGCAGCTCACAAAATGTCGACGTCGGCGGCTGCCAACACATACACATGAATTTCTCAAAAAAAGAGACAAAGCAGAGGAAAGGGAAGCTGGGTGTGGCTGTGGCCGCACGATGGCGTTGGCGCGTCGGCCGCTGGCGCGCTCGAGGCCGGCTGGGCGTCGAGGAGAGGTGGGCGCCGTTGCGCTGGAGGCCGGATCCGGCGAGAAGACAAAAGAGGAGAGGATCCCGCAGTGGAGACGTGGAGTGGCCTCAATGGCCGGCGAGCGGAGCTCGGTGCCGTCGAGCTCGAGCAATGGAGGCCAGATCCGGCTATGGAGGAGATCCCGGAGGGCCTCCCGCCGGCGAGCGCGCAGAGAGGAGCCGGCGGCGCGCCAATGCCTCCTGACGACGAGGACGAGCGTAGGAGACAGGAGAGCGAGCAAGAGATGGGAGGAGACGCGTCGCCTCATCGGCGACTCGGCGTCAGCGTGCAGCCGTGGAGGAGCGGAGGAGGAGGAGCCTGCGCTGCGTGCCGCTGTGGAGGACGCGCCCGTGGGACGCCTCCGCCTAGCGCGTCTGCGCGTGGGAATGGGGAGGCCAGGCTAGGGGAGGGAGAGGGATTGGGGATTAGGAGTGGCCGGGTGGGGGTCGGGGTCGGGGTGGAGGATCTGGACGCGTGGTGGCCACCGGGCCGTCACCGTGCCGCTTGCTAGTGCGGGCCGTGCCCGAGCCGTGCCACGTGCCTATGTGGCGGCCCAGGCATGGCCTGGTCCCTCGGGCCGGGCCAAAACAGTGGGTCGTGGGCCGTGTCACCGGGCCACGGGCTGCATGGCCAAGTATACTTGTCGCGCGTCCCCCATCTGAAGTCACGGATGAAACAAAGAAAGGGTCTTAATCGCGATTTCACTCCGTTTCCCAGGTTTCGGAAACAGTGTCCAAACGTTTCACCGTGATGAAACGTTCTCCTTCTCTCTCGTACAAGTTTCATGCAAAAAGTATATTTTTGCTGACATGTCACTGTATTTATACTACCCGCACTCACGTTCCTCTATTTTCATCCCCTATACTGTCTGGTCATCAAGATTCTCTCCTCTATATTTATTTTTTCCGCATCCATCCATCCTCTATATCATCCTCTATCCACTGTGGGCCCACCTGTCATTTTATCTAAATATATCCATAAGAGATCTAGTTTTGAGGAATTAATTGCAACGAATTCAATGGTGCAATCGAAATTTGATTTGGGTTTTCGGTTTGTGAGATATAGTATTTTTTGTTTGTAAAATGAGGCGAGCACCCTCCGCTCACGCGCGCGCCTGGCCGCGGGGCCTACAGCCGGTACCAGACACACTCTATTTCGCTGGCAATAGCGTTCAAGCGCGAGTAGCGATTCCTTTCCCGTATCCCGCTGCGGCCGTTTTTTGTACGCTAACTGGTTTAGCGTCTCGTTTGGTGTCACCGCTGCGGACAACCTTAATCTGCATGACACCTCACATGAAACCCTTTTAAAACTGACCGTAGAGAATGTTGTTGGCACATCAAGCCAGCAAGTTGTACACGTGGAAGGAGCACAACACTGCAACAGCCAACAGGGAGGGATCCGGGCACGAAGTAGTGGCGGGTCCCGCACTCCACTCCACTCCACTCCACTCTCCACTCCAGTCCAGTGAGTTCCCGTCGCCGTCGCCGTCGCCGTCGCCTTCGCCCGGTCGTCGCCGCCCGTTTCCATGGAGATGGAGGGGAGCGGGGGCAGCCAGAGCCAGCTGACCCATCCCGCCGCCGTGGACGTCACCAAGAGAGAGCGCAAGAGAAGCAGGTACCTCTCCCCTCCCTACACCGACACAGCAGGTGTCCAAGAAAAGAAGGCCGCCGGCAGCAGCCAGAAGCAGCGAGAAGAGGAGGAGGAGGGGCCGCCCCATGTCTCCGCCTCGGAGGTGCTCTCCGCTCTCCGAGCCGCCGCGCTCGAGCAGGGGGAGGGGATGGATGCGGCGGCTCTCCGTTTCCTGGCAATGTATAGCAGCAACAGGAACAGGAACAGCATCTTCGACGACGACCATCCCGATTCCCATGCTGCCGCCGGCGGTGGCTCACAGGACGATGGTGGAAAAAAGCCTCCATCAGTATCAGCTGCTGGTGTTGGCCGCAAGATGCTCAACCTCAATGCAGGCCCTGACGGTGGATCCCTGGCCAAGAAGAAGAATCCTCCTCCTCCTGTCATGACAACAGTAACACCCCTCGTTAACAATGAGAAGAAGAGGAGGAACAAGCAGAAAAGGCTCAAGACCGCCGTTGGGCAGCGCAGCTATGTCGGGAATCCTGTGGCGCTTGTGCTGGACTTCGCAGAGGGAACTCCCCTGCCCTCCAGGGAGGACCTCTTGTCCACATTCAGCAGGTTTGGCGTTGTGATCGAGTCGGAGACCACCATCAGCCAAGACAAGCACGCCGCGCGCGTGGCGTTCGCCACCAGGGCTCAAGCAGAGGCTGCCTTGAGCTGCGCCGCGACTCTCGGCGGCGCATTTGGACCTCCATCTGCAGTAGCAAGCCTCCATGACCTCCCTCCCATCACGCCTCTTCGAAAGCTCCCTCTCACTGATATTAGGAGTAATCTTGGCAAGATGATCCTGTCCTTGTCGTCTAAAGCCACAGCGGCGCCAGCCAATTACTCACCTCAAGAAGCAAATGCAAAGACGGCCGTGGACAGTCTCAGTCTTGTGGGAGAGATGCAACATCTTCTTGCCAAGGTTGACAAGGTGCTGCAAGTGCAGCGTGCGTCTGCTGCAGCTCATCATCATGCTTAGGCTCAGCTCAGCAATCCACCACTGAGGCACTGAGCAGTATGTATGGGGGTTCTGCTACTGACCCATGTTGATGATCGTCAGTCTTTTGTAGCTCTAGCGTGGATCCTTAAATCCATTTCAGCAGCTGCAATTCTAGTTTCCCACCGCGTGCAATTGTGTAAATTGTACCTCTGCATGCATTGCTGCTCTATGTAGTGGTACTCTGTAACAGATTATGCTATATATGCAGCATCCTTTATCATCCATCCTGGTCAGGGTAAATATCCTTTGCTTCAAAATGCTGTGCTGTTGTAGTTGATTAGCCAGAGCTGCAATCCTGGTAACCCTCCTTTGACCTGGGACCAACAATAATAATTGCAATCATGTCATAAGTTTACACCTTGCACTCCAAAATGAAAAGAATACCCGGAAAAAAAAATGTTTGCCATTGCCAACCTATTACCAGTCTGCTAGCACTCATCAAGCAATTGGATCCTTCATGATCCCTAAGCTCTCTGCTCAAGAGAATGATGCATGCACAACAGAAATGTCTGCGAGAGCATGAACTAAGGAAGACAATCCATGTGTATGCCGCCATTCATTCTCATCCTTGGCATTGGCAAACACAGAATGACAGAAAATAACCCCTGGAGTACACCTGAATGGATTCGTTCTCATCCTTGGCAGACCCAGAAAAACAACACCTGGAGAACACCTGAATGGAATAAAGCAAAACAGCAAAATGCAATCAAACGAAAATCTGCATTTGTTGCATTGCGATTGCAAGTCTTTACAGGCTCAAGACCGAAAGACAACAATTCACAAGCACACTTTTTAAGCACATTCAATCGAACAGCCATAGAAATTTATTGATATGTTCTCCTGTGTACAAGTATAGCATTAATCTAAATACAGAAACTATCTGCTACTTATTGCATTATTACGGGTAGATATCTTGCACAGTTGTCCCACTGTTCTGATACAGATGTTATTCAGAAATGTATGACAAACCCCCAGATGTACCAGAATCTCTTTCAGATTGCTTCCCAATTATTGGCTGGTCTTGGTTTCACTTAGACGGCCACTGATTGTTCTTCGATCTCGCTGTGTCCAGCATCACTTGCAGTAGCACCATTAACAGGAACCTCAGTGACAGCAACCGACGCACTTGAGGAACCATTCACCTGCATCTCACCAGCCGCCTCAGAGGCATCGCTGGAGGGCTGCTTTGGAGGGGTCTTTGGTTGACGTATGGCAGCAGCTGCTTCTGGCATCATGACACCTGGAGGCTGAGGGGGCACCCAGCGGCGCTGAGGTGGTGGTCTTTCCTCAACCCCAGTGTTGTAGGTCAAAGGCCTAGGTTCCTCTGTTTGAGAATCAGGGGCCTTTCCATTCTGGTGATAGGAAGGAGCATAGCTGTCATGGGCATCAGAGTATGATCCATCGTCACTCAAGTGGGAGCTGGATCCATAACCAGGCCTCTGCTGCGAATACTGCTGCATCTCCCATGGCTGCAATTTTTTAAGGGGAAGCCCGCAAAGATGTGAAAGCCAGTTCAACTCAAAGACATCATTGTGTCAGAGATGCAACAGACAAGGCTTCTTCTCACCTTACTGCCAGAAGACCTATCGCCTCGTTGTGCAGTGGACATCGTCTGCTAAAAGCACACATATACAATCAGGGTAGTGGTTCAAGTTATAGTAATGCTTTCAGTGAAAACTGAAAAGTTAAATGGCCGACAACAGAACAGATGATGTTAAGAGTTACAGTAATAAATGTGTGAATTGTCAACAACTCAGCAATGCAGGCTCATATATCTAGCATTTGAGATTTATCTAGGAGTTCCACAAGATTATAGAAATCGGTAAAACCGTGGTAAAGATGAATAGCTTTCAATTGATCAATAAAGAACGCCATAGAACAGTATATGTTAACCATATGCACATATCACAAATACATGTATTTAGAGATTGAGCGACATGCATATTGAGAAGATGTAATAACCAATATATACTAAAAGGACTAGCTTTGTCAAGAATAGGAGCCTTTATGTAGTTAGTTTGAAAGGAATGTCGTATCTTCCAAAGTTCAGCTATATAATCTTATTAGTTGAACTATATTTAGATCTAGTCACTAGTCAGATTTTTTTTTCTTGAACGAGCAGGAAAGCTTGTCATTTCATTAAAGAGAGAGAAGGAAGACACAGCTGCACAACCACTCACCCAACAAATGCAAACAACATACACCAGCAACACACTGCACTAAGATCATACACTCTACAAGACGCTCAGCAACACGATCAGGAGCAAGAACAGGAAGGCCTCTAGAGTAGCTGATAAAGGTGATTAACACCTGCAGCACACCACAAGAGTCCCTCTTCTTCCACTGACCTCACACAGCACTAACACAAGGAGCGACACTATTAAAAACACTGGTCAGACAATATATGTAAAAACATACAGAGGCGATGGATTGTTATAGTGGATTTGCAAACAATTCCCTTTGGTACACAACCATATCTAGCTGATTTGGAAATTCTGATATCTTCCTTAACTGATCAACTCAGATGTAAGCTGTTCATAAACATGAAAGAAGGTTGGCTAACAGCAAATAATAGTTGTCCCAAAAGTTAGTCAAAGTGAATGTGCAATCTCAGAGACTCAGACTGCACCAAGTGAATCCAACTAACTTGACAGATGTATATTGATGTCAATTAGTTTTCCTTCTTTTCACTAGGTTGTTTATTTTCCCAACCTGGTGTGTGCCTACTGGGTACCAAACTTAGGTCTTGTGATTGCAGGGTATGCCAATATAAACCAGTCAAGCTCCTTACCTCAGCATAGGATCTTGAAAATGACCCAGCTGTAAGTTCAGCTGGTGCTGGCGCAAATGAAGACCTCGCTGCTACACAAAACCAACAGTAGGTAAAGAAACAAGATAACACTAGAACTAGACTTGGTATGGCAAACAAGGAAAAATAAATTCACAAAAGATACCAACCAGAACCAAAGTCACCGTTGGACGCACCGTACATGTTAGTTTGCTACAGAAGGAAAGTGGTCAGAAATAGGATTGATATAATTGAAAGCATGAGCATGCTTGTGGAAAAGGAATATGAGTGGGCATTATAAGTGCACACCTGAGAAGCCCTCCATGAACTGTTAATTGCCCCTGAAATCACAACCAAACAAATGGTCATGTCGTGAGACTCACATAAACTTCGGGTCAAAAAATTCTAATCTTTAAGAAGCACAAGGTGGGGCTCTTTTGATAACAGAACTAAGCACTGAACCATGAAACAGCACATAAATTCTGGACACTGACCATTCCTTATAACAGGAGGAACATGGTCTTCCAGTGGGCGGTACTGAGAAAACCTATCGTCCCTGGTAATGTTTATGGGTTCCCTGGTATGACTGATTGATTCAGTCAAGGATTTTAACTCCTTGGCTTGGGAATCTAGAGCTTGTGTTAACGTCACTAGTATCTTCTTTTCTGCTAACAAGAACAAAATGACATTATTGGAGTGAGTTGAACCATTGGCAAGGAAGAAGAAGCAAATCATGAACGGGTAGAGAGTGTGAAACCTTCATCCTTTGAAGCAAGCAGCTGTTGGTTTGTTTTGGCAATAGCAGAAACAGCCGAAGCCGAAGCCTTTACAGCCTCCGCCGTTTCCTCATCAATCCTGGGCTTAAGTTGGTTGCCTTCGGTGCCATCACCTTCCGTTACGACATTGCGTATCCAAGACTTGAGCCTAGGAAGGAACAGTTTCTAACATGGAAATAAAGATGCCCCAGTTAGTGCGCAGGAAGGTTTGCGAATATTCAGAGATGGGAGATACCTTGATAAAGACAGCAGCGCTAGCACCAAAACCAAGCAAGAGCCCTGCGGCGAGGAATGCTTGGTACCAGCTGAACCGGGGCTGTGTTTGAAGGACGACAGGGCCAGCGGTTGCTGGGTGCACAGGTTGCGCTGGCGCATAAGTTTGCACCCCGGCAGATTGATTCTGGTTGCTGACTGTAAGCAATCAAACAGAGAGACAAGGCAAGCCTGTAAGTGAAATCAACATGATATATATAAGATGAGACAGACAAGAGATGATTTAATTGAGTTACCCTGCTGCTGTGGAGAAGTGGTAGCCGTAGTGCTGGGTTGAGGATCCTGCAAGCCAAGCAGCAGACAGAGAGGCGGCGTAACGTAAGATAAGCAGCAGACACGGGCATGTATGAAGATGGATGGTGATGGAAGGAGGATGTATCTTCATCTTACAGGGACTCTTCGGAAGGCCTCGTCGATCTCCTCGGTGGTGAGGCCCTTCTTCTCGAGGAAGGATCGCCTGTAGACGACGGGGGAGCCCCTGACCTTGGGGTGGGAGAGGAACTTGACGGCGTTCTGGACGTAGTCCTCCCGCACGGGCTGCGGCGGCGCCTCGAAGACGAGCTTGTCGCCGCCGGCTCCCGGGTCAGCATCAGCTGCTGCTAGGGCAAGGGAAAATTGACTGAGAGCGAGAGGATCCGTGTCTCCTGGAATCTAATTGCTGAATCTACCTAATTCTAGTTTGGTGGGCCTAAAAATTGGAATCTAATCGAGCAGCAAGAGAAGGAGGACGGAGATGGTACCTGGGGTTTGCTGCTGGCCGGAGCCGGCGCCGGTGCCGGAGGCCATGGCCTCGCCTCTCACGGTCACGGGAGTCGTCGGGAACGGAACAAAACGGGACGGGAAGCTGTCGTTTTGCTTCTTTCCTGGACCCCCAATCACCCAAATCACCTCATCTGCAGCAGGCAGGCTGTGCTGCCCATTCCAGCTCTAAGTTCCACGGCTATACGGAGTATCTCGTATCCGGGTCCGTTTGGTTGACTGCATAACTCCTTTTCCAGGCTAAAGAAATGCAAGATAAACCTGTTTGGTTGGCTGCATAACTTCTTATGCGGGTTAGCACTATCCTCAAAGTTCACTGGCCTGCATCCCACTCTCCCATAAAATCGATCGCATTCCACTGCAGAGCACTGCGGCATGCACGAGTACGCCTTGGGCCTGCACACCCCTATGCACGCTACCTAGTTATGCATACAACCAATCATGTGTATAGTGGTATACATATCCTTATCTTGGTCAACCAAACAATACCCAACTGCATTGCCTAATTCAGGTTTGGGTATCCTTATCCTTATTTGTATGCAATACAAGTTAATGCAACCATCCAATCAGGCTCTATATGTATTAGATACTTCGATACACCGCTATATCTTTAGTTTGCTAAAAAAATTGACGTATCCGTGGTGCATAGGTTCCAGAGTCCTCCCGGACTAAGGAGAGTCCACAACAAAAAAGCGACATTCATCTCCTACTTATACTTCCAAAAAAGAAGTGATTCTCATCATTTTGAAAGAGTCCAATCAAATATTTTTAAATTTGACATTATTTCCAAAGAGTCAAATGAAATAGTTTAAAATGTCATCAATCATACGACACACCAACATAATTAATAACATTACGTACTTTGACAAGATTTCATTGGTTGCATAGGGTTTAATGCATGTAACAAGTTTTTATAGACAAGTCACCTTTGCTAATGTTATCTTGTGCATATATGTTCTGACGCCAAATTCTCTTCTAGTAACACTTTGAGCAACACGACGTGGTTGAATAATGTTTAGTCCAAAGACAGTTAACAGGAGAAAGCATGCCATATCGTCGTACCTTTTATTACGTGAAATATTTAGGAAAATAACAAACATGATCAAGTGATCTTCCAAATTTCTAACTTTGTATGTATGCCAAGGCAGAGGGTATATAGAAAAAAAAAGCTTGACTCTCTTGTCTTTGTATGGTGACAACTCAAGGAATTCGTTCTTAATTAAACGGATAGACGACACCTAAAAATTACCATCACTCGCTGACTTCATTCGTAATCAATCGAACAGATAGAGCTCCCGCTCAACGTTAAAAAAACACACAAAGAAACATTGAGGCATCACTGCATCTTTCACATTATTTAATAATAATAACACTAAAAATAACCATAAGCAGACATAAAATTGTTCTCTCTGCACAGAGCGAAGTCTGTGTGTTTTTTTGTATTGTGTTGGCTCGGCTCGGCGTGCGAGGTGCGACCTGCCGCTGCCCGCTGCTGCAGCGTAGGGTACTCCTCTCACAGTCCTCTCCTCACAGTCACAGGCTGTGCGTGGGCTGTGGCACCCCGCCTGCCCTGTGCCCTGTGCCCTGTGCAGTCCCCGTCGCAGTCCCAGTCCCAGTTCCAGCGGAGAGGAGGAGAGACGGAGACGCTGCTGGTGTGGGCTGTGGCAGGGCGGAGCGGCCTTCTCCGGTTCTCCCCTCCCCTCCCCTCCCCTCCAGAGTCTAGTGTAGCGCAGTGCAGTAGGGTTTCGCGCTCCTCCGCACCCATCCTTCCCCGCCCCCGCATCCCGCATCCCCCCCATGGCCGATCCCGACGAGCTCGGCCGCCGCCTCGCCGCGGTCGCCGTCACCGAGTCTCCTACCGCCGCCGCGGCTGCGCTGGAGAGCAGCAACAACAACCTCTTCCAGGTGATGCGCGCCGTCGAGGACGCGGAGGCCACCATCCGCCAGCAGGTATCATCACTCTCTGCGCCTCTGCCTCTGCTCAAGCTCAACTGATGATGAAGAGAGAGAGAATCAGTCAGCTCCAGCTCCAATTAGATACTATAATAATAGAACACGCGATTCATCACGCCTCTTCTTCTCTTGCACGCACGTATCTCTCTCTTCAGCTGGAGGAGAACAGCCGGTTGAAGGACGAGCTGATGCTCAAGACGCAGGAGCTCCACAGAATTGTAAGCCCCATTCGATTTCCACGCCCCTTCCCGATCCGAATCCCACCTCCTCACACTGTCAATCAATCAATCAATATATATGTCTATGCTGCCTGCGCAAACAAACATATCAGGATCACCACAGCACAGCATTTTTTTTCTTTATCATATCACGCCGCCATTTCATTTGTCTAATAACTACTGTACTCTACATCTCATCTCTGCCCAAACCAGAGGTCAGAAGCCACAAACCAACCTTCTTCTCGTGGGATCCATCAGGATCGCGCTCTCACAGACACCTCCTCCACTGCCCCCATTGGGACTACCACCGCTACAGCAGCAGAGGCCTTCAAATGGGGAGCTGGGGAGCCCATGTTGCAGGATGCCGGCATCAAGCACAAGTACCTCGACTCCACCCAGGCGAATGGAATTCCCCGTAAATCATCCGGGGACCAGAGCGCTCCCTCTTTCCCGTCTCAGCTCTCTACCCCGTCCTCTCGCTCCCTCTCACCAACTAGGTACCACCAACTAGTACATTCCAAATCCAGCCTCTCTTAGTATCATACTATCCATTTTCCTTACCTTCACCTTGCAGGCACCGCAAAGAACCAGACTATGATTCCAGGCTCAACTTATCCACACAAGGCGCACTGCCTGTTTCAGACCTCAACTCAAACGTCGTTGTCTGGAAGCAGGTATCAACTGTTTGCTTCGTCTGTCAGTTGCCATACTTTTCATTCGTCTCTTCTTGCTGAGCTGCCTATTTCTTTCCACAGGATCATCTTGTTAAGGTTAAAGAACAAGAGGAGGAGATTGCACAGCTGAGAAGGCATCTTTCTGACTACTCTGTCAAGGTGACCGTGCACACTAACAATCCTTTTCGCATAATGCTCTTTCTTCAATCTGTAGTATTTCACTCGTGTGTCTTTTAACAGGAGGCACAAATACTTAATGAGAAACATGTCCTGGAAAAACGCATTGCATATATGCGCATGGTAAGCAGTTTATTTGTGATGCATCGACTACTACCTTGGAGTTTGTTTTATTACCTTGGATTCCAAGGGACTATGATTTAACTGTTTCTTTTTCCTTTTTGGATGGCAGGCGTTCGACCAGCAGCAGCAAGATCTGGTTGATGCTGCATCGAAAGCTTTGTCCTACAGACAGGATATTATCGAAGAAAACATCCGTCTTACATATGCATTGCAGGTAATGTTTTCCGGCCTGAAGCTATTTGTGTATCATATCTTTATGAGTTCTGACAGCCATTAGCATGTTCTTTCCTCATTTGCTTGCTTTTACATACCCCCAAGATACACTTGTGTTCAATTCATTTTTTCATTCAATTTGTTTTTTGTATACCTTTAGTTTCTGTAATAAGCTGCAGCGTTCATGGCTTCATGCTACTCAATGAATATCCCTTCTGATTTAGTGATTTACAAATCAGCCTAGTTCTGTGCACACGTGTTAAAAGAACTGATTTCTGGTTAATTCACTCCATTATTTTGTGAGAATCTTAAAAGTGGACCTGCGGGGGTAAGACAGCCCCCGAGCATTTTGTTAAGAGAAGACTTCATGCAAGTTGAGAAACCCCCCCCCCCCCCCGAACCCTTGGCCCCACCCATACACAGCGGCACCATAGCCCATAAGAAAATGAACATGACCAGAGCCGGACTTTAGACCTGTGCTTCGGTGCGGGACAAATGAGGGGATTTTTTTTAACCCCAGCTTCAAATTCGCTCCCATGGGGAGTCGAACCCAGGACGTGAGGAGTGCTACTCAAGCCACCTAACCAACTCAGCTAGAGGCCCTTTTGCATTTTGTGAGATTCTTATTTATTCTATTTAGATAAGAACTAGATGTGTATGCTGCAATTAGTTTTTTGTTATTTTCTTAAAATCTTATTGTCTGGATGTGGTGAAGTAAAATGAAGAATTCTGAGTCTTCTTTGTTCCATAGGCAGCGCATCAAGAGAGATCAACATTCGTATCTTCTTTATTGCCTCTTCTATCGGAATATAACCTTCAGCCTCCTGTTCTTGATGCGCAGTCCATTGTTAGCAATCTGAAGGTATGTGTTGCTGTGATTGGTTGCTTGTTTGGCATTGATTAGTTAAATGCCTCCTTTTCTATTAAGTGACCTTGCCCATCGTGAACTGGGGACCTTGTTGTATACATTTACTGGGAGTGCTGAACTATACTATCTTCTAAGATATTTCAGATATATAGTATCATTGCTGCAGAAGACATATTATTAAAATAGTACTTTCAAAACAATCAAGTGACAGAAGTAAAAAATTCCCTTGATTATTTTTATTTCTTGCTTGGTCGATGCAGCCCCTCATAGTTGACCTTTCATTTTTCATCGTGTAGGTTCTGTTTAAGCATTTGCAAGAAAAGCTTATTATTACTGAGGTGAGTCACATTCGTCCTTGTTAATATGTATTTTTGTGAAAGAAGAGCTACTACAAACCTGCTGCCTGTACATTGGTGAGCTTGTTATGCTTGCCAAATGCCAAGCACTGAGAAAGTTGGATGTTGCAGGAGAAGCTGAAGGAATCACAATACCAGATTACTCCTTGGCGTGCTGAATCTTCAAATAATACAAGTGCTGCTGCACAGTCGCCTTCTCATCCTCCTGGAAATGCATTGGTTTGTTCGACATGGCACTATGCTTTTCATCATATATTTCTTGGAATGCATGCATGATTGTAGATTCTAATTTCCACCACATTTCTCAGATCAAAGCCAACCTTGACATTGTGCCCCAGCAAGCAGATTCTCATGTACAGTCTCCAGCTTCTTCTCCTGTTCGAGCTAGGCGTGACTGGGATTTGTTAGGGAACAAAAATCGTCAGGTCATTCGAAGTGAGGTTGCTACAAGTGCAGAGCATGATAATGTTGGAAGGACATCTCCTTCAACCAGGTTGCTGGTGGTTATTTCAAAATTTTAATAGGATATGTGTTTAGCTATTCTTTGCCGTTTCACAATTCAGTTATTTCACTATGTACTTCCCATTTTTGCCACATGATGAAAATCTTAATAACTTTTCTACAGTATTTTGAAACCATTTCTCCAATTATGATTGTTCTAGCATTATCTAACACTCTATTACCATTTTATTTTGTTACCATCATTTACTTTCTTGCTCTTTGGTACACGTGGCCCTTGTTGGTTTGCGAACTGAAGGCCTTGTTATTGTATTACTGGTCAGCCTTTTGAAAGCTTTTTTTTACAGCACAGATTCTATTATGTCAAACAAAATAAGAATGTGGGTGTAAACTAGTTATTTAGAAATTTAATGTGCTGCTTTTAAAGTGTGGAGAAGTGGAAAAGTACAAAAGTGAATAGGCCTTGGAGTTTGCTTAAGCCCCATATTTACAAAGAAGAAAAATATTCTTGTCATTGAAAATAACTATTGGTAATGACCTACCATTCAAAAGACTTTTATACCAATGAGTCAACCTTCCCTGTCCCTCTCTTTTTTTCTTCCTTCTGAGCTGTTTTCCTTCTTATGACTTTATGAGTGTGGGTGTTGGTGGTGGTGGCAGTGTACATTCAAACAGGAACATCAACAATGAAATTTGGATGTTTCTCACTGGCTTCTAATGTTTTGCAGCTTCCATAATATGAAGGATGTCCCTCAAGGAACTGACCATGATTCCCGTGCTGTTCGATTTAACATGGAATCCAAGGATCAAAACCCATCATTCAAGGACCTTGTTAGGAGTGATGCCGTGGAAAATCTGGAGGGAGCTGAAGCCCAAATTCCACAAGAAACTTCTGCACAGTGGGATTCTGGAGGCTCACCTAATTTGGCATCTGGTCTTGATGATGCAAATCCACCATACCCTTATCTTCCTACTGTCCTTGAGGAGCCTAGTTCTTCTTTTTCCGAAGGTGTTGCATCTTTGAATCCATGCACATGCCTACTATATTACCTCAGTTATGATGGTAAACAGCATTTTATGAATGGACAGTTGCAGAGGATGATCCGCTGCCAGCCATAGAAGGACTGCGAATCACAGGTGAAGCGTTTCCTGGAAGAGAGCTTCAAGCAAGTGGGTACTCCATCCATGGAACCACAAGCTGTAATTTTGAGGTGTGTTCTATCGCCTTTGTTATCCATGCCTTAAATATTTCACTAAATTCTTCTGTACCCGTGAATCTTTTCAGTTTTGTGTTTTCATTACAATCTGTGTTTTTTGCAAATTCTTTTTGTGCTCACAGTGGGTGCGCCATTTGGACGATGGATCAGTAAATTTCATAGAAGGTACCTTTTCTTGTGATGCAAGGAAAAAAAAACGCAAAGCCTTGTGACATTTTTGTTTCGTTGGATACTTGGATATACCGTTGAAGCTTTGGAACTCACATTTTTTGTTTGCTGCAGGTGCACGGCAGCCCACCTATTTAGTAACAGCTGATGATGTGGACTCTGTACTAGCAATTGAAGTCCAGCCTCTGGATGACAAAAAAAGAAAGGTATATCTTCACATCATGTGCTGGCCATTCTTAAATGGCCTTCTATTCTTTCTTAATTTTTCTTGGATTCGATACTCGATAGCTTGGTCAGTTTTGTGCGTACTTGCATATTAGATTAGATGGTGGGTACCTGTTTGTTGTGTTATTATAGGCCTGACACTAGTGACTTCTACCGCATAGTGTATACTGAAGCAAATGGTTAAAAGTACTGCCCATTTGTCGATTTGCTGAAAACCTGAGAGGCAGTTTTTTGTTCTTGTTGAAATTTGCAATAACGGGAAGATGGCAAGGGCTGTTTGTATTTATTTTATATGTTTTTTTTTGTTAGATAAAAAAAATTTAATGGATAAAAGTGAGCTAACTCTATTGTTTGGGAAAAACATATACAGATGTGCTTTAGGTTAGAATTCATACCATGACTCATTAGTTATATGCTGGAGGGTGCTAACACATAGTTGATGGTTTGAAACTATACATTAGACGGTTATTACTGAGTTGGATGATGGAACCACTTGATTTATCTAAAATCTTTTCTCTTGTAGGGGGAGATTGTGAAGGTTTATGCTAATGATCAAAGAAAAATTACATGTGGTGAGTTTTCTAAGAACGTTTGTTCTTTAAGTAGTGGACACAATCTTTTTTGTTTTTTTTTCATTTGCACCTTGTATGTTTTCAAAGTGATTGGGTATCTGAGCTCCATTTCTTCTTGAGCTGTCAATGTGAGAATAATCATGTTATGGTGTAGAAGGGTTTCTTTTGGCATATTAGATATGTCTCAGTATCTGAGTAACCTCTTATTTGTGTAGATCCTGAAACCAAGGAGCATATTAAGAAACTTCTCTCTATGGGGCATGTGTCTTATGAAGTTCTATTACCTGTATGTCCCCTGTTCTTCTCAAATGGTCTTTCAAGTACTCTTTCTACACCGTCTCAAAAAAAAGAGTACTCTTTCTGCACCTTTCCATTGTCATATAACCCCTGTGAACATCAAACTATTCCGCAGGTTAGATTTTTAGATATGTGGGAACCAGCTGTCTTGGCAATAAAGAGGGAAGGTTACAGCGTTAAGTGTAATGGACAGCGTGGTGTCGTCGTTACAGAGAAATTCCAGCAAGCGATGACTGTATGGTTTCCAAAATCATTGTCCTTAAAATTGTTTTGTTTGTGTGATACTTCATCTTTTTTTAGGAAAAAATGTCTTGAGATTTGTTACCACCTTTTAATTATTTGTTTTTGCCAGCACTACCTTTGATAATATATAAATTAGTTGCATGAAATTGTACCAGATAATGTCATCTCAATCTTCCACCATGGTGAACTTAGTATGTTTAGCAATATCTTATACTGAAAAAGGTGGCTGTAGGTGCATCCCTCTCTGTAGAGAAATGTAAGGCTCATCTTGGAGACCACACACAGAAGTTACATTTTTGTTTTGAAAGGAAATAGTATTAGTTAGTTTTTCTTTATGCTTTCAGTATTTCAGGTTCTGGGTTCTCTAGGGTTATGTTTCATTCCCTTTTTTGTATGTGTAGTGATTTATAACTTATCTTGTACAATCTTTGCAGATCAATATCCCATTTGGTCGTTCTACTGAGTTTTCAATTGTGTCTGCTGATGGTGCTGAGTACAATTTAAAGCCTGCAGAAAATGCCCCGTGAGTTTCACTGTGACTATTTGTGTGGTAGTAGGATATTGCAATTGTCTATTGAAGTTTTGATGTGCCAAGTTACTCCTGAAAGCATGTCAGAATCCATTCGTGTGGCTTCTCCTGATTTCTAGTTTTCAGTCTCCACACAGCAACAGTGTGCTCCTAGTAGACATTTGCTGCATGACATCTGTTATTATTTGCACACTTGCATTTGCGGTAGTTATTTTAGAGTGATGGCCTAGGCCATACAAATGGCGAACACACAGATGCTAACTGTTTTTTTTTTTAAAAAAAAACAGATCACGAGATGCCATTGTTCTAATACTAAGGCTATTCAGAATCAAGGTACAGTCGTGTTTCTCACTGATTTTTTAGGCTTTAGATGTTTATTTGTAATGCGTCGATGATGAGTCAGGAATTTTCTGTGATTGCAGGCTGTTGAGAAGAGTAAGGGAAGAAGAAAGGGCATCTTCTTCAAGTAGTTTGTAGTAGTATTATTAGGTAGAGGCATGGCAGGTTGACTGTATCTATTACCTATGTTTTTTTGCGGTTCATGTATGTAGAAGGAAAGTGTGGGTTGTCTGCATGCTTCTGTGTGCTAGTATCTGTAAAGTTCCCGATTCAATTCGTTTAGATTCAATTGGTACCGTACCCAGTTTTTTTGTTTGTTTGTTTGTTTTGTTGTAATGTTGTAAAGAGAGGGGGATGGATTCATTTTTTCAATCTTATGTATGCAATCCCGTTAATTGCATACACAGCTCAGGCAGCCTGGCCTTATGTTGGTTCGTTTGGGCAGATTGTAGATTTGACGGGTGTTGTGAAGCAGAAGCAATTTAGATAGATTACCCCAGCTAAAAAAGAATCTGGTGGGTGCCCCACCCCACGACACAAAGCGCTAGCAGAGTGGCGATTCATCATTGTGTCTAGCCGCGTGCATCCGTCTAATGATCCAGTCACTCATTTTGTCTAGACAAGGAGACAGCAATTCATCCATGTCGCTCGCTCTTTTTAATCACGGTACATGTAGATGCTTATTGTAAGTTATATATAACAATGAAAGCAGACTTGTCTTCGTTAGAATTGATCTCCCTAGTTACTGGAGGCCCATATCTAACTTGATCCGCTTCGGATCGGGGAGCCCAACCCACCAATGGTTGGAGGGCCCCTGTTACACTGCGGTATATAAAAGGGAGGTGGGGGCCGGGGCACTGAAGACAGGTTCGTCAAGCCGCCAGACCCCCCCACCGACATTCCCAACCCTAATCCGATCTAGGGTTCGCAGCCAGTGACGGGAAGTCCTTCTCCGTCGCCACTGCCTCGACCCCGACTGCGTTACTCCTTCACTGCGTCAAGCTCTTCCCCACGCCGGCTTCCTTCACTTCGTACCTAAGCAGAGAAGGATCCAGAGGGACCTATGGCGGACGCTGGATCGAGCTCCAAGGGCGGAGATGGTTGAAATTCTAACTCTAATTGTCTTTTACCTTTACTGTTATTCACCTTGAGGCAATGTTCATATTAATCCCAAGTCTATTCACTTAGAGATCCTATCGGATCTAACAGTCTTTATAAGACCACCTCCGAAAGGCTGTAAAAATCTTGTTAAAGAATGCTAGTTATTCATTGCTTGACTTAGGGAGAGAAAATCTGTCAAATTTATTCTGGTGAGCTTCAACCTCTTTCATCTAGCGAGGTTAGGGTTTTGAGATGACCTTGCTCTAGCCAAGGGATTGTTTGCCGAGGTGACCCCTAAAAAAAAACTTTAGCAATGTTGGCTAATTGGACCAAGCAAGCATTTGGTCAGGTACCAATGTTTGGTAGGGATTTTTCTCACCGAAGAAACTCCAGTTCACTTCCTTACCAAAGCCTGGTAAACTTTAGCTATGTGTGTCATATAATTGATTTTTTTTTTTTTGGCAACAAAATTCCTAAAGCAAGATACATTGCATTTTTAAGGAAATGGCTGGTCACCCATTTCTGTAAAACTAGTTTGGCAGTGTACTGGAATATTGGAATGGGACTGGAAACGGTAATTATGGTCGAATCCAACACAAACGTTGGCAAGCGTCACACAGCAGAGCACGGGAGGCAGTGGTCCAAGTCCAACGACCGCCACCGGACGGACGGACCCCGGCACCCAGCAGCCCCAGCGGAAGAGGAATCATTCATCGTCCACTCCCACTGACCGCTCTGGCTGCCGCCACTTCCAGGCTCCCTCCAATCTCTCTTTCCCCTTCAGGCCCCTTGGATTCGTTCGTTTCAGCTCCTGAGACTGAAATTGGATGCTGGCAGTGGCAGCACCAGCCGAGCCCCCCGAGTTCCATCTCCGCCATGAGATGAATTGGAGGAGCAACCGTACGACGTCCTCCCCAGATTCCTCGATCCTCGTCGACTTTGCTTGCTTCTGGTTCAACTTGCACACCGTTCATTTCGATTTCGATTTCTTTTGGTGGCGTCCGCAAGCCACACAAGTCAAGGCCGCCTCCCTCCCGCCCCTCCTCCTCCTCTGTTCCTCCGTCGTCAAAGCAAGCAAAAGTGGTAGCATCAGAGTAAGCAAGCTCCCATTTTTCCTTCCTTTTCCTATACTAGTCCTAGTAGTAGCAGCAGTATCCATCGGATTGCCATGTCCGGCGACGACGGGGACAGGCACCACCAAGCCCAACCACCACCTCTCACTCTCAAGAGCCTGATTGATTGATTGATTATTAATGGCCTCCGCCCCCGCCACCGCCTCTTCTCCGTCACCGGCGTCCTCGCGGCCCACTGCCACACCGGCCGACACCGCTGCCACGCCACCGGCTGCGTCCCCTCCCCTCACCTCTCCCCCACCCTCCTCCCACTCCCATCTGCAGCCGCCTGCGCCTCCTCGACATACAGCCTCGCGGACGGCGGCGCCTCCTCCTCCAAGGCCACCGCTGCTCTCGCCCCCTCCAGCGTCCCCGACGCCGTCTGCCGCTCCGACGCCCTCGCTCCCTCCGCCAGCGTCCCCGGCCCCTGCATCACCTCCTGCCAGCGCTCCTCCGCCATCAGCACCACCACCGGCTAGACACAAGACGCTGCCTACGCCTGCTATTGCAGTTGACCCGGCTCGCCCCGGCGCCGGCAAGAACCCAAGCGTGAACAGGTCGTCCAGCCCAGGTGCGCCGTCCAGGAGCAGGACCCCACCCCCCTTCGGCGGCCTTGGTAACGGTGTCGTCATAGCCATCGCTGCTGCCGCGGTGGTCGCCCTGCTTCTACTTAGCCTCCTAGCCACAGCAGTTTGGTTCAACAACAAGCGCAAGAGGAAGCAAATTGATGGTTACAGAGCTGGTTTCATGTCCCCTACCTCGCCTTTTTCCTCACAGCAACCTTCGGGTATTTTGTTTCACACTTATCCCCTTCCCCTATATATCAGCTGTCTGATTTTTATTGTTGCTGTTCATACAACATGCGATTTTGTCATTGTTTGACAGTACAAAAAAAAATATGAATTATCTTTTGTGAGTTGTCCTTTTAATTGATACCAATCTTCCTGCTTCCTTCAGGTGAATCTGCAAATGTAGGATCGTCAGTTGATCCTCCTTCTGTCCACACCAAGTATAGTGCCGGGAGCCCCAGGCTCAAACAATGCTTGTCTGATATCAGCATGGGCAACTCCAGGTTCTTCTCATATGACGAGCTGTACCAGATTACTGATGGTTTCTCAGCTCAGAGGCTGCTAGGGGAAGGAGGCTTTGGGTCGGTGTACAAGGGCCGCCTGCCAGATGGTAAAGATGTCGCCATCAAACGATTAAAGGATGGCGGTGGACAAGGGGAACGCGAGTTCCAGGCTGAAGTGGAGATAATTAGTCGTGTGCATCACCGCCATTTGGTTTCTCTTGTGGGATACTGCATTTCCAATGACCAGAGGTTACTTGTATATGACTTTGTTCCTAATAACACGCTGCATTATCATCTTCATGGTATGTTATAGCCTCTTCCTAATCTTTTACAAGAGCATTCCCATCTTCTTCCAGTAAAAAAACTGAATTGAACTGCAATCACAGGACACAAAATGCATGTGTTAGAATGGTCCACGCGAGTTAAAATTGCCGCAGGTGCTGCTCGTGGAATTTCTTACCTACACGAAGATTGTAATGTTCCTTCCTACTTCTCGTTTTCTTCGCAATGTTGGTTTCCATCTATTTTTGTGTGCTAATTGTTAAACATTCTACTTTTTATCCATTTGCAGGCCATCTGAGGATAATTCATCGAGACATCAAGTCCTCAAACATTTTGTTGGATAACAATTTTGAGGCAAAGGTAACTGCATTACCTAAACGAGCCTGAGTGTTTCTCACAATATAGTCACTCCTACCTAGTAATTTGTATTGATTTTCTGACTGAATGCCATCCACGAGTTCCAGGTTGCTGATTTTGGTCTTGCGAGGTTGGCTTTGGATGCTGTAACCCATGTAACAACCCGTGTTATGGGAACATTTGGGTGGGTGAAAGTGCTGTCATATCTCAGAAAGTACATCAATATATGACATAATCATACAGAATTCATGGCTGGATTTTTATTCCTTTTTCAGGTACATGGCTCCAGAGTATGCATCAAGTGGCAAATTGACTGACAGATCAGATGTATTCTCTTTTGGTGTAGTTTTGTTAGAGCTTATTACTGGTCGAAAACCTGTTGATGCATCAAGACCACTAGGTGATGAGAGCCTCGTCGAGTGGGTGAGTTTTAGCAAAGAGCTTATATTGCTTAAAGCCTGGCGATGTTCCTAGAGCACTTTTTATTGACTATGATTTTTGGGAGTTGCTATTATTGGCTAGCATAAGCTTTGTTCCCAGCCAGTGTTTGTTGGCACCGTATGTTCAGTTTGGATTGCAGTAGACTCATATATACATGAACAATGTCACTGTAGGCATATATCTTGAGGGAGGATAGAGAATTGCTCATGATGCCTGTAACAGCATAGTAGCTAGAACTTGTCTATGGTGAAGAGTTACTGCACCATGAATATGATGCATGCCGGAGAATTGGTGGTTGAGTTCCTTTTCCCAATTATTTGCAGGCTAGGCCATTGCTTTCTCGAGCCCTGGATACAGGCGATTTGGGAGGGTTGGTTGACCCCAGGCTTCAGATGAAGTTGAATGAGGTGGAGATGTTCCGTATGATCGAGGCTGCTGCAGCCTGCATTCGGCACTCGGCATCAAGGAGGCCCAGAATGAGCCAGGTACTTAAAAGCAAAAGCAATCTTGTGGTTTTGGTGTTGGTCTCTAGTCCATTGTCCATTCATGAAGGCGAATTGAGGGTGACAATTGGGTTGTTTCAAACTCAAAATCAGGTGGTGCGGGTTCTTGAGAGCTCAGCAGACATTGACCTAACAAATGGAGTTCAGCCTGGGCAAAGCCAGCTCTTCAACGTGGCCAACACGGCGGAGATAAGGATGTTCCGGCGGATGGTGGACGGCGCGCAAGATGACGACAGCTCTGACTTGACACAATACGATTGGAGCAGAGGTAGTGACGCCGCCCCGAGTTCCAGGATCTTGTGATGATGGCCATGGCCTTGTGTTTTCTGACTCTGCCTGTAGTACTTATTGGGTTATCGACTAGTGGATTCAGTAGAGGTGTCTGTATCGAGTGAAAGCGGTTCCCTGACCGGCCTTATTCTTTAGAAAAAAAATCAAAGTGTTGTGTTGTGTTGTGTGTAGAGAGGATTTCACTGGTGACGTAGTGTTTGGTCTTTTCTCTTCTTCTTTTTTTTTCCCTTTCTCTGTATGAAGGAAGAGGTTGGCAGTTCATGCAGATTTTTTAGACAGTCAAGGTCAAGAACATGGAAATTGAAGCATTGTTGAATGAGACAGGTGACAAGCAGACATCTTTCAACTTGTCTGTTTCTGTAGCCAAAGACACGGAAATGGATTGTTCAGCCTCCTGACATTTTGGTCTCTTGTCTCGAGTCAGTCTGAACCAACAATTCCGAAGAGATTAAAAAGCTGAACAGACAACGCTTCCTTTCCGTTCCGTTCCGTTGATGGCGCCACAGTTGCCGTCCCAACTCGCCTAACTAATGAAAAGGATGACGATTAGAATATGGTCGTGGTGAAATGAATGTCGTTGTTCTTTCTTTCCTGGTCTTCTCCTTCTAGATACTAGTAGAATGGAAGCAAGGCAAAACTGACAGGGATAGCTCTGGAAACACGGAAAATGCCCTTTGAATTCAGGCCAAAAGGGCAGACATCGGTTTTGACCGAAATGTTTAGTTCTTCTTCATCTTCATCATCATGATGAGGTCAATTTAGGAAGCGCAGCCGGCTTTCCTTTCCACCGTATCCTCCATTCATTTCATTTGCCTCGTGATTCATGTGATTGATCTGTTCCACTTCATTATCGGCCATGATTCATGTTGGTACATTATTGCAGTTGCCTCGTGAATCATGTGAGTTGGGTCCATACCGTTCCAATGCACAAAATAACTGATAGCCTCCAAACCTAACTTATTTGGAATCTATGAAAACATGACTAGAATAATCTAGACAAATTTTGCTCCGAGACATCGGAGAAATCTGGTATTTGCTGATACACACCGCTGGCCAAAAATTCTGCCTAGTATCATTATAAAAGCGTTTATCTTTGCCACAAGACACCATACTAATAGTTTTATTAATTTCTTGTATATGTGGAGATTTGTTTTGTTTTTTTTTAAGATTTATTAGTTACAGACGCAGACGCTCACAAACACGAGTGCACATTTATCCTACCCCTACTCTTCTTATTATCTTTTTTATCCTATTTATTATTGTTATTACCATGAATCTTTTTCTGAACTAAGGAGCTGACGAAGGTTAGAGATCTCTATTTATATATGTATATAGCCAATTAATTATATTCCCTTTTTCTCTATAATATTTAGTGTTCTTTTTTCAGATGTTTAGCTTTCTTTTGTATTGTAACAAACATTTGTTTAGTTGTCATATATACTTTAACTAAGTATTTATTTCATGATTCATAATTCTTGTGAGTTGGAACTGCCTCCTCTATGTCTAAATTCTTGTGAGCTGGAAGCCATTTCTTGTTGAGAGAAAAAATCGAGTGTGTGCATGTCATATAGGTTTTCCCATATTATTAGTTCCATTTAGACATGCGCAATAATTCCTCTGCGCTGCACAATATATAAACTCGGCAAGAGAGAGAGAAACACATCATTAACTATTCACCAATGGATTACGCAAAGAGAGAGAGAAGAGGCTTTATTTCCTACCTTTCTTGAGGTAGATAAGATTATTATTAGAAGAACAAATTAAAGGAAAAAACATCGTCCCCAAATTCATTAACGAGCTAGGGGAAATTTAACTAAAGAATGAAACTAACATTTTATCCCTCCATCCATCCTTTTCCTTCCACATGTACACCACACCATTTCTACCACTTTCAAAAACCTGGCCCTCATCATCTACACTGCTACTTGTTGAGTCAGTTGACAGTACAAGTAAGCTAGGTACTCCTTCAACGTACGTCTCCTGTATTGTATTTACATCTATGTATGTATGTATGTAGAACAATAATGATCGATGTACTAGCTGTAGGTAGACTTATCTAACGATGATGATTTTGCTCATCGATCGATCTTCCGTTGTGACGACGGCGGCGACGACGACGACACCTGCACCTGGGGCGCTGGGGTGGCGGCTGACTGCGGCGAATAATCCACAGCATGCTGCGTCGTCGTCGTGCTGTTGAGGCGACGAAGCACCGCCGTGGCGTCCCGGCGAGCCGACACGCCGACTCCGGTGGAGCGCACGGAGAACTGGCGCAGGACCTGGCTGAGCTCCAGGTCGGCGCTGGTCTCCGGGTCAGGGTGGGCCTTTGCCTTCTGCCTGTGGCGCAGCCACTGGATCCTGTTGTGGTAGTCCGGGAAGAACCACGACTTGACGACGGCGTAGGTGAAGTAGGGCACGAGGGCGGCGGCGGACACCAGCAGGGTGACCACCCAGTAGGACGGCGCGCCGGCCAGCGCCTCCACGAACACCATGTAGTAGGTGGTGGAGAAGCTGGGCGTGATGGCGCCGTACACGGGGAGGAAGACGTACCAGAGGGCGACGCTGAGCCAGATGCACACGTGCTGCACCAGGGTGAAGTAGCTCACCGTGATGTACATCTGGAGGTTGACGGCCCAGACGATGCACGTGTAGGCGGTGGCGCCCAGCGTCGCCATCTCCATCACCTCCCCGCCGCTGCGGAACGCCTGGTGCTGCAGCGACGCCGTGCTCAGGAAGAAGATGATCACCGCGCTGGCCACGCCGTTCAACATCCATCCGATGATCCTTCGCCACTGGAACAGCAGGTTCTGAGGGCCCTCCTGGTACAGCATCGGGAACTGCATTGCATTTCATTTCAATTCGTCAGATCATCCGATCCATGTCACTATGTCAGGACTCAGGAGTTGGAACATGCATGCGTATACATCATCAGTACCTTGAGACAGAATCGAGCAGAAACGTCTTGGTCAAAGACGCCCATGGCGACCACAGGCAGCGACGTGAAGAAGACGTTGAAGCTCGCCATTGCCCAGTCGTTGTAGAAAGGCTGGCCTGAGAACGACGTGTACGCATCGTACAGGAACAAGGTCACACCAAACGTGATGTTCTTGTAAAAGAAGTAGCAAATCTGTCCGCCAGACAAATCATAAGACGTTCATCAGCTTCTTCTTCATTGTACAAGGAACACCGAACACATATATATAAGATGATGACGACTGAGCGTTCGTTCTATATACTATTCAATTTAAAGCTAATTAAACATGACATGCGTGTGTGTTAGTGTTACAGCTAGTAGTAGTACCATTGATGAGATCCTGCTATAGCACCAATGCCCATGGACAAGTAGCAGACGCTCCAGGAAGCGGAATTGGGCGATGGAAACATCGCTTGCCATCACAGCCTGCAGAGCAATATCGATCGGACGAGCTGATTAGATTTACAACACAATAATGCAAGCTGGTTCCTTTCGGATACAATTAAGATACACGAAACTGTTTGGTGAGTAGTGTCAGTACTGATGAGTAGCAAGTATGCACAAACAAACCTGCATTCCTTCGGCGCCGCTGATCCCAACACCAATATCTGCCTCTTGAATCATGCCCACATCGTTCGCGCCATCACCAATTGCCAATGTGACCTTACCCGTTCCGGTTTTGACAAGCCTAGTCACCTGCATCATCATATTCATATCACCAGTTCATTAGAAATAATGGCAGAGAGAGAGAGAAAGAGAGAATAATTAAAAGACAGATCGATTTGAGATGCCGGTTAATTAGTTGAGCTTACAAGAGCTTTCTGCTTGGGTGAAGAACGGCAGCAAATGACTGATCCACAACCAACTGCAAGATCGAGGAACATGTCCTTTGCGTCGTCCTCCAGTGCATATGTAAGCGACTTCCCATCAATGATCAATGCGAAGGATTCACTAGAAGATGCATTGACAAGCCTCTTTCCCTCGTTTATTTGCTGCGCCACGCTCTCTTTTGATGCCTGCAATTAATAAGCATAAGGTCGACAGAGCTATATATTAATTTTTTAGAAGAAAACAGAGCTATATAACATAATCGTCCATGAGAAAATCGGCAACTCATCACCAATATATAGTACTGTATATATGAACTAAACAAAAACAAATAAAAGTAATAATAGCTGCAATCCGTAGTATAGTACTCTCCCTACCTTGGTTAAGGCAGCCTTGTCACTGTCTTTCTCCAACGCAATGATATCTGCTGTCTCCAGAGTGATTGTTATTTGCTTCATTCCTTGCCTTAATAGACTACAGGCGTATCTGATGAGGGGAAAAAGAAGTGTTATATTTTAACAAGTCCGTCCACTAAATTTGACAAGTAGGGTACCATTCCATGAGTACCAAAACTGCCAGAAGCTAAGAGATGATGGCATGATGCCTACCCAATGTTGATGGCAGTCTCCATCTTGTCACCTGTTAGCACCCATATCTTGATGCCAGCTTGAGCAAGTTTGTCAATGCACTCAGGCACCTAGAAAAGGGAACGGAGGATATGAGCAAACTGAAGAGACTTGTTATTATTAGATAGATTGCCACGGAGGATATGACCAAACGGAAGAAGATTTGATTCTCACCCCCTTTTGTAGTTTGTCCTCAACAGCAGTAGCACCAAGAAGGATAAGATCCCTCTCCACCAAATCTGCAGCCTCGTCGATCTTTTCATCTCTGTCAGTGCTGACAGAATTCTTAGCTGCTGTGAACTTGCTGTCGAAATATGCATATTCATCCTCCTTAAGCTCACGGTATGCGAGAGCTAGTGTTCGCAAACCAGCATCAGCGTATTCATTTATGTGCTGTTGGGTCACTTCTCTGTATGCACTCTCCGAGCCTGATAGCCTTTCATATATTACACTGCACAGCAGCAGCACATATATATCCAAGATGAATTAAGTCAAGAGAAAGGCATTAAACAGGAACAGAGAGAGAATACTCTTAAGTTTTAACACATCCCGGCAGATTAGGGACTGCTGAAGATATATATATACCTGTCAGCTCCTTTAGTAAACAGAAATATTTTCCCCTCCTCATTCTTAACTATTACTGACATACTCTTCCGTGCGCTGTTGAACTCAAGGACATTCAAGATCTTATATGACCTGCCCAAAGAAAAGAGATCGATCAGCAGTAGTAGTTTCTTTGCTACAATTAATACTATCAGCTCATAGGAGAAGGGAGTACCTGTCGACTTGTTTCCCAGACGAGGGATCTAACTCACGCAGAGAGACGCCTGTCTGAGTGCGTTTGTAAAACGTGAAACCGAGTTCCCGTGCTGCGACGACAAAGGCCGCCTCGTCAGGAGACTCTGCTTCGTATGAGATTTTGCCCGACTGCTCGTCAACCTCAGGTATGCACGTGTGACAGACTGCCAGCAGCCGGAAGAACATCTCGATGACATCAGAGCGGGGCTGGCTAACCCAGTTGCCGCCCATGACGCGCTCATCCACGAAATTGAATCCCTTGACTGCAGGACCCTCGGAGTCGTCAGACTGGAAGTGCTCCTGCTGCTGATGAATGCCGCCATTATTATTATTATTATTGCGAGGGTCGTCGGCGACGATCACCGGGACGACCGGGGAGCCTTTCCTCCTCGCCATTGCTCTCTCGACCTCTGTGATGCCACGGCCATACGCGGTTCCGGCGATGGAGCATTTGATGAACTCCATGGAGTTGCAGGTGAGAGTGCCGGTTTTGTCCGTGAGGATGGTGTCCACCTGGCCCAGCTCCTCGTTGAGGTTGGAGGTCCTGGCGTGGGCCGGCGTGTCGGTCTCCTGGTGGTACATGTGGATGTCGCTGTTGATGAAGAGCGCCTGCAGCAGCTTGACGATCTCGATGGAGATGTAGAGGGAGATGGGGATGAAGTAGCCGTAGAGCATCATGGCCGTGAAGAAGTGGAGCACCGCTGCCACCGCCGGCCTGCTGGGGTCGTAGTAGATGTCGGTGTCGTCTGGCCTGATGTACCACCTCTTCATCCCGCCGCCGTGCCGCCGCAGGTCGTCGTCCCCCGTGGCGATGCCGAAGACGACGGAGCTGGCGACGGAGATGACGATGAGCGAGAGGAGGAGGAGGTACATGACCCGGTCCATCTTCCTCTCGACGTTGCTCCGCTTGGACGGGACCTTCATGGAGTTCTGCATCACCTTGGTGTCGTGCCCCGTGAAGACGACGACGCCGTAGACGAAGTCGGTGTTGCGGAGCTTGGAGTCTCTGAGCAGGAGCTGCTGCGGCGACAGAGGGTGCTGCCGGCCGTCGACGAGCTCGATGTTGCCGACGAAGGTGTAGAGGTGCGCGTTGGGGTCCTCGCACCGCACGACGGCGGGGCCGAAGCTGCGGAAGCTGTCGTCGTCCGGGAGCGAGGCGGAGGTGGCCTCCAGGGACTGCTTGAGCTTGAGGTTGGTCTCGCCGTCGAGGTTCATGGTCTCCACGTAGCAGATGGCGTCGTCGTAGCTGGAGGAGAGGAGGACGAGGTCGGCCGGGAAGAATTCGTCCTTGTGGACCTTGAGGATGTCGCCCACGCGGACGTCCTTCCATTTGGCATCGCGGAAGCGGAAGACGCCATCGCCATCATCTTCATCTTGCTGCTGCTGGAACAACAAGACCTGAGTCGTCCTGTTGTTCACCTCCGTGTCCTGGAATAATCAATCAATTACTTATTCCTGAATGTTTGTATTAATTGTTGGAGTATGTAATTAATTAGCAGCAGTTAATTGGACACATCTAGCAGCAATTGCCAATTAAGCAGTAGTAGTAATTAAGCCTGGCTGAAGGAAGTATGTAGAGTCAAATACTGTAAATAAACAGCAGCGGATGAAATGAAATGACATAGGTACCTGTTTTTTCCTCCTCCAGTCCTCGACTGCCTCCTTGATGATGGTGGCGGCGAGGACGATGACGAGCGGCGCGATGGCGCTGGAGGAGCTGTAGGCGGCGAGCGGGCTGTAGGCGATGCCGGCGGAGAGGAGGAAGTAGATGTTGGCGACGCGGCGGAACTGCTCGAAGAGGGACTTGGGCAGGAAGGTGAAGAGGTTGTACTTGGTGGTGGAGATGGAGTTGCTGCTGCTGCTGCTGCTGCTGGAGGAGATGTCAGGCTCACCGGCGGCGTTGCCGTTGACCCTGACCACCCTTGAGAAGCCTGGGCCTCCTATCCTGGACACGGAGTGGTCGTCGGCCACGCTGGGCCGGTGGCCGCACGCGTAGCTGTAGAGCTTGCTCAGGCGCATGGCGGACCTCCGGCTCCGGCGGCGCCGGCGGCCGTTGCCATCATCCTCGGCGGCCATTGTATGTATTGTACTGTATCGTATCCTATTGGCTGCTGCTGCTATTACCGTACCGTTGGTTGAAGAAGCGGCTGCTGCTGGCTGGCCGCTGCGTGATGCGTGCTGCGTGCTGCCGCTGCCGCCTTGAATCAAATCAGATCAACTGAACTGAATCCTTGAATGGATCCAGAATGGAAAACTAAAGGAGCTTCTCTCCGTCTCCCTCCCTAGCTAACGTACTCTGACTAACGGACTGGAATACTGTACAAGATGAGAGGGGAGGAATTGGAATTGCCAATTGGGAGGGCCGGCTGAGATAAGCTGAGCTGACAAACCCAGATGGAATGGAAAGGAAAGCGGGAGAGGAGGGTCGCTCTGGTTGTGGTCGGAATCGGACCACTTCAATTGCTTGCTAAATACAGTACATGAGGGGTTCCTTTCTTGTTGCCTGGAAAGCTCCGCGCACCGCGTCTGGATTTGGAGGCCAGCCAGGTGAGACTGAGACTGAATCAAACCAAATCAAATGGACGACTACGCCACGAGGGAGACAAAGCAGAAGAGAACCTTCTTCAGCTCAAGCTCTTCTTCTCTCTTGTCCAGGCGAGGGCGAGAGCGAGACCGGGGCCGGCCAAGGCCTGCAGCTCCCTTCTTGCTTTGCTTGGGAATCTGAGGGGGGGGGGGGGGGGGGGGGGGGGGGGGGGGGGCGGAGGGGGCAAGTCGTTGCTGCCTGCTGGTTTGGTTTGGTTTGGTCTGGTCTCACTCCTCGTCGTCCCCTAGGCTGCTTTTCTGCCTTCTCCTACCTCAACTCCCGCATCTTCGGTCAATTGGTGGTGATGCAAACCAAACACTGTACCAATAGGGGGGGGGGGGGGGGGGGGGGGGGGCGGCAATGGCAGCAGATGGCCCTCATGCTCATCAGTTGATGCTCATGGGAAATTTTTTATTTTTTTATTTAGCTCATGGATTTGGAAGGATGTGGATCTCAACTCAAGTGCTACTCTGCTTCCTTCCTTGCCTCCTCCCTCAGTCATGGTTTGACTTGCCTCCCGAGCTCCCCCACGGAGAATTTTTTTTATTAATAACCCAATTAAATAAAAAATTTCATAAATAACACTGTCTATTTTTTTTTTGCAAAACTAACCCTTTTGCCGCGCCGTCCCCAATGGCGCGGCAAAAGCGTTAGCCGCGCCATGCATGGCGGCGCGGCAAAAGGGCCACCGTGGCACCGCCCGGCCACGCAGTCTCGGGCGGGCCCCGCCTGTCAGTTTGCCGCGCCAGGCGGGCTGGCGCGGCTAGTGCGTTTGCCGCGCCAGGCGGGGTGGCGCGGCAAAGCCGATCTAGATCTGGCCGCCGCGCCGAGCAGCAGGCTCCTCCTCATTCCTCTCTTCTCCCAAACCAATTCAATCCAATCCATTCCATTTCATTCCTCCTCTCTTCATCTCCCTCCCCCAATCAAACTTGTCTACAAGAGGTATTTTGATCCATATTATTGTTCTTTATCCATATTTACAATGTAGGATTGAACCATATTTTTGTAAGTTAGGGTTTGTAGACAATATTTATTTTGATACTGTCGTGACGTTAGTTGTTAATTAATGATGGATTTGTTCATGTATTAGACTTTTTATATCTGTTTTGCTTAATATTTTGTTCATTTTGTGTACAATTTTTTATGTAATATTTGTTACGTCATTATGTAGATTTATAATTAATCATGAATGTATGTGTAGCGTTGACATATTTTTTATTGTTAGGATGCCGCGGCGTGGCAAAGCTAGTAAGGCAAGGTAAGATCGGTACATTGTTGATTTATTTGTCTGTTTTAATGAAGTAATTTTGTGTTATGTTCATTTGTTATTGCGTTGATGATTGTAGGCAGCCTCTCACGGGCAATGCCTATGCCCGTTTGCCATTGCCTAGCGGTGTTCCGGTGCCCATGTGCTACTGCGGCGATGATTGTAAGGTCGCAATATCTGATGAGGAGCACACATACGGTCAGAGGTATTGGATGTGTGAGAATTATGCCTTTGACCCTACACCTAAACAGATCCGTATTGGACTGATGGTGAGAAGCTGATGGCTTGTTCTATACATGAATGAAAAATCATTTATATTTTATTACCTAATTGATTTAGTCGTATTTTGCAGGAGCCTCCACCACTATGTGACTTCGAGCAGTGGATCGACACTGAGATGAAGCCGGAGGACAAGGAGCACGTAGAGAGGATGAAAAAGTGGGCTGCGGAGGATAAGGAGCGTTTGGAGAAGAGACGCAAAGAAGAGGCAGCACAAAAGCAGCATGAGGAAGAGGCAAGAATGAGGGATGCAGCTAAGCGTAGGGGGGAGAGGGAGAAGAGGCTTGAGCGTGTGCGCCGTGCCAAGGCTGCCATGGAGCAGGATCCGGATGCTGTGAGGAAGGGAAAATGGCCTCGTTGCACTCAGTAGTGTGGTAGGTTCGGTAGTCATTATTGAGTAATGAACATTGTTGTCATTTGGTGGACTTGTTAGTGTATTGTACTCTTGGTTTGTACTTCCGTGTACCGTTTATTTCGGATCCTCGATTATGTAGTCTTGAACTGCACTTTGTTCGGCTTTATTATATGTTGTTGTATTGTTTGCGGTAGTTCATGTGTCATTGATTTTTTGTGGGATAAAGTACGAGAAATAGAATAGAGCAAACCATTACACAAACAACAAACTAGTACATGGCATGTGAGGACCTTTTACCGTAACTTGGTTAAAAGGTCCTAGACTAATCCTAACATGCCTTAGGTAATTGATTGGCACAACACAACACGCACATAGTGATCTAAGTAGTCTAGAAGCCGTCCCACATAGCAAACTGAGTAGACCCTTCTCCGTAATAGCCTCCCATTGCGGGTGGTGGTGGTGGTGGCGGTGGTGGGGGCGGAGGTGGAGGCCCCTTGTTCTTGTGATGCGGGCAGTTGCAATATGGATCAAGGCATATTGCTTCATCTGAACCGCCTGCATCGCTGTCGTCATCATCATAGTCCTTGAGCATGCTTTTAACTTCTCTTTCAAGATCGTCGATACGACGCTGCAGATAATAGATGTATTCCTGATGCGGCCATATTGGAGGAGGATCCACCCATCTGGTGAAGCCGCAGTTTTCTTCGGAAATAGAAGACTGTCATTCACAAAATGACTAAGTATTAGCAAACATGAGAGGCATAGCAACAACAATTAAATAAAGTTACCCATGCTCGCGGGCATTTGAAGAAACGTCGGCCTGCCTCCAGGTCGTCGTGGAGCATCTGCACCAAACAGTCCTCACCATGGCGGCATTTTGGCCAGTCCTCTAAACGGTTATCATATCCCCTAAGAGGACGGTCTCGGCTGAAATCCTTTTTCTCTCAACGGGAAAGTCATATAGTGCCTCTAAGAAGAAATCAGGACCAAGAGATCCCTCCCACACAATGGGAGGTCCCTTCCTCCCACCCTTTCCTCTCCCGCCTTTGGACGAACCTCCAGACATCTCTACTACGAACCTCGCAAGCTCTGCTGAAGTTGTTGAATATGCAAGGCGCTGATGGGTTTATATAGGCGGAGCCCTGGTTTTGAACTTGTGAATTATCTCAGCTGCATTGTGAGTGTGTAGTTAATGCAACTGAAAAGGCTATTCGCTGAAAAATCTAATCACTGAAAAGCCTATATACTGAAAAGCCTATACACTGAAAAGCCTATACACTGAAAAGTCTATGGGAATCAAAACTGCAGAGCACTTATGAAGTTCAGGCAAGGCCCCAAGGTTTCCCGCCGACTGGTCGAGTTCCTGATCGATCTTTGTCCTAATGTGTTGTCTCTGTTTGATCGAATGTGTTTTTCCGTTTTTCCTGTCTTTTTCCGCAAACGGAATAACAAGGAACCAAACATTGACACAATTTGAATAAACGGAAACATAATAGCGGTCATAAAAACCAGGCTTAGTGGCTCAGGCTCCACGAAGTACATAATAGGGTTCTCAAACAAGTTATCTAACATATACATCACCTATCCATATAGTCTAACACTAAGCCTAGCTAGGTGTGTACGGCTGACGAGGCCGCCTCCGACGCCTCGGCTGCGACAGATCCATGTTCGGCGTGAACGTGACGTCCGTGCGGTCTCGTGCGCGTGGCTGCCGGCGTGGTGACCCCTGCGTCTGACTAGGTCCCTGCAACATTCAAAATAAATGTTAGCAAACAACTTAAATATATCTGACGAACTTAAATGTATAGCGGTCAACTTATGTACCTGCACGTCCTCCTGAGTAGGTAGTGGAGCTCCACCTAGCTGTGAGTACCCCAGCTCCTGTGCTGCGCCCTGCTCTGGCCAAGGCTGCCAGCCAGGGCCGGTGTAGTAGCCACTAGGGTAGTCGTAAGCACCAGGTACCTACCACGCCGTGTCGTCCAGGCCACCTCTGGAGGAGGACCCTCCAGCGTAGTGCGAGCTATGGCCGAGGGCCATGTAGCCTGCACTAGCCGTGTAGGGTGGTGTCGTGCGCTCGACGTACTGCTCCTCGTCCTCCTCCTCCTCCCCCTCCTCCTCGGGCTGCTCCTCTGCAGTGGGGCCCTTTCCGCGTGGATCCGCAGAAGTGCCTCCCGTCCGAGCGTCGGACGACGCTGCTGCTGCTGGGACAGTGTCTGACACCAAAGGGCTCGAAGGCTGAGGAAGGTGCGGTGGGGCCCACGCTGTGTCCATGCACCCAAGCTTCTGAGCAAGCTTCCTGCAGCCCTTCCTGATTTTCTGCAAATAAGAAAATAATAATAATAAATATTACTACAGTTTATGACTTCTTAAAATTTACACGTGCAGTTCGAATGTGCTATGATACCTGCAGAAAAGCCTGTACCGGGGCGTGGTCCCCAGTAGAGCTGGTGTGGTGTATAAGCTGCGCTGCCTCGTCAGAGTACCGAGACAGCTGCGACGCCTGCCGACACAAGACCAGGGGGTAAGTGCACCAAGTACAGAAACACAAACAATAGTTGAAGGAGATGATATATTACCACGTAGCTGTGTAGAGGGGCTCTGTCAGGCTGAGTCGATGCCCTAGTGGTAGCATCGTAGGGGTCCTCGTCGTCGTCCGACTCGTCCTCAGCGGTGGCCTCGTAGTACGGTGGCTTAATGTGCAACCGGGTGCTCCGGTGCAGCCACTGCAGGTACTGGTCGAAGACGCCCTGGTCGTACGGCTCGCCGTCGTCAACGTCCTGCTGGTACCTATTTGTCCAACTCAGGACATGATCGGCGTGCTCCGCGCGCCAATCAACGGGATTCTTCCGTCTGCTTTGGCGCTTCACCCTGCATTGCAAAGGAAACCCATCTGTTAGAGCATAAGATAGAATTTACTAGAGTAACTGAACAACACTGTGGAGGATACTTACTTGTGCAACCTCTGATCCGTGCTAATCAGAGGTGGAGGAAACTCCTGTCGTAGGCCGAACTGACGCATCACCCTGATGGGCAAGTGCATCTCGACCACGTAGAAGCAGATAAGAGGGACGGTGCAACGCCAATCTAAACGGTCCAGCTCCGTGGCGGGGTCGAACACGTTGTCGTACAGGTCCCAGAGGTCCCAACTGACCTGTTTGTAATGAACAGACATAGTTAGTCATGTTCCTTTTTCAATATAAAAAATTGAACTCATTCCGGAATTACCTGGTGCTGTGTCAGGACGTCCAGCAAGTCCGTGTACAGGTGGTAGCGGCGCTGGGGGTTGCCTCTAACTGCCTCTGCCGTGGACCAGACAAACAGAGCAGTGGGTCGGGTGTCCGGGTGCCTCCACACCTGCATTCCAATTTGAATCAGTTAAATGACTGTAAATTTGTAAAAGCACACACACGCAAGAGGTATGTACTTACCGCCTCCTCTCGTACGCTGGGACGACCCACAGGCAGCCGCTGCCAGGCCCAAACCTGGAGCAGGGGCAGACACCTGTAACACCCCTGGTGTTTAAGCATGTAATTAACTTGACATATCATCATTAGCATCATTAATCATCTTGATCATGATTTCATGTATGCATTTGCTTAGTGTATCATTTTATGTGATGTACCCCTATTGCAAAAACCCTTATTAGCCCATTCTTCCTATAAGGGCAAAATGGTAATTTCACCTCTGTGCCTAGTTCTATGTAATTCTTGTTCAAGTTAGTGCCCTGATGTTTGTTGCTTTGATCCAAGTTCAAAAATCAGCTTTGAATTGAATTTCATTTGCAAAACCCTAAAATCCCAAATCCTGGATTTATTCCCTTTTTAATAACTTTTTCAAAATTCAAAATTTTGAGTTGGTTCAAAAAGCAAAGTTGTGAATCTGACCTAGAGGAACAACTTTGGTATTTACAGATTTCCATGTTTCTATATAAAATTTGAAGTAATTTCAAATTCATTCAAATTCCAGTTTTTGTCCCCTTTTCGGTTTTAAAAATTTATTCAAAAACTATTGAGTTTCAGAAAAGGTGTATATTAGCAAAGTTGTAGGTTTTGACAAATGGAACAACTTTCATATTGGAAGATGTTCAAGTTTCAGTTTGAAATCCAAAGTAATTTTGAATTGATTCAAATTTCAAAAGTGTCCCCTTTTTCTGTTTTTGAATTTTGTTCAAAAACTGTTTGGTATTTGAAAATGTTCTTTTTGACAAAGTTGTAGATCTCATTTTTCTGAACAACTTTGGTATTGGGAGTTTTTGTCGCACAGTTCAAATTTTGGGAGCATTTTGCAAAAGTCAGAAACTAGCCAAAAGTCAAACCCTACACCCTACACTGTTCCTCTTCTTCATAGCGACAGAGGGGGGGGCCCGGCCATGGCGCCCGCGCCGCGCCTGCCGCACGCCCGGCTGCTCCCCACGCGCCACCAACCTGCCGCCGCTGTCGCCCTGTTCCCTCCGCGCCCGCGCGCGAGCGCTGGCCCTCGCTCCCGTCCCCTACAGTCCTCTCCGCGCCGCCGCCGCGTGGCCATCGCCGGCCGAGCTTGCGCCCGAGCCCCGGCTGCACGCCCACGTATCCGCCAGAGCGCAATCGAGTGCGCACGCCTCCGCAAACCTCATCCACACCACCCCGAGGTCTCTACCGGCCCTGGCCGCGGCTATATAAGCCCGCCGGAGCTCCGACCTCCGCACTCATCTCCGCCTCCGTCGCCAGCACAGTCCAGTGCCTCCGCCGCTCCACCACCTAGCTCAAAAGCTCCGCCGTGTTCTTGTGCTGCTTCACCACCCTCCAATTTTACCTCTACCGCCTCCAATCGCCCGGCGTAACCTCGCCGTTCCCATCTCCGGCAGAAACCCGGCGAGCTCGGGTTCGTGAAATTCGTCGCCTCCGGCCTCGACCATCCCTCACCGACCCCGTGTCGTGTTCCTCGGTCCCGTGCGACTCTGACCAGACCCTTGCGGTCTCGTGTGTTGCGCAGGGTCGCCGGAGCGCCGCTCGCCGCTCGCCGCCGAAGGAGCTCCACCGAACCACCGTCCCTCGAGCCTCACCCTCGAGCGCGTGCCGAGCCTCACCCTCGAGCCCTGTCTCCGATCCGTGGTAAGCACCCGAGGCCTCGGCCTCTGCTTCCACTCCGTCTCGCCCGAGCCCGAGCCTCGGCGGACAGACCCTCACCACTTCGCTCGAGCCAGGCCTCGAGAGAACCTGTGCACCCTCCGCCTCGTCGAGCCAGGCCTCGGACGAAACGTTTGGTTTCCGTCTCGCCCGAGCCTACCAGCCAGGCCTCGGTCGGCCGAGAGTTCCGCGATTCGCCCGAGCCCCGTTCCGACTCGAGCACAGTGCTCTTTTCCTTTTAAAAATGGGAACAGTTCTGATATTTCATCTTTTTGTATGATTTTCTGTGTTGATCCAAAAATTCTGAAAATTTCACAGTAGACTCTTTATGCTCTGGAGTATTTTATAAAAATATAAAACTTGACTTTTCTGCAAAGATTTAAAAATGTAAAATTCCCCTTTTAATTGAAAAATGAAGGTTTTGGTATTTTTGGAGAGTGATCTATAACTCCAAAAATCTGGAGATAAATTTCTATGTGCTAGTTATGCCTTTCTGAGTCTCTGGTAAAATTTTGAAGTCTTTTGGAGCAAGTTGATTTTTGAGCTTTATTTTAATTAAGGAATAGTGCCTTTTGTTAATTAAATGTCTAGATTTAATTGAGCACCTTAATGACCTCCAAAAATTATGAAATTTGTTTTGCCATATACTTGTACTCTAATGAACTTGTGTGATTAATTTGGTAATTTTTTGGAGCACCTTCATAAAATGACCTTTTTAAATAATTAAGAAAAATAGAAAGAAATGATTAGGGTTAGTGTGAATGCCCTGTGAAGTGACTTTTGGGATTGCGTGATGTTCATAGACCCCTACCCTTTGGTCTATGATGTTTGTGATGCTTAGGATAGTTATGATAAAGTCTAGTTTAATCAATTTTGCTTAAGGAAGAAATGGTTACTTTTATGCTCAACCTAGATTTCGTTTATGCCTTGCCTAAGAGTAATCTTGAATCAGTGGTATTGTCTTGCACCATAAGTCCATATCATCATTCTCATGAGCATTCATCATTGCATCCGTATAGTTGACGAAGAAGGCCCTGAAGTCGTGGTAGCCGCCGAAGGATCCGTCCCCAAGGCAACCCCGAGCTCCGACGCTTATACCTACCCCGAGTCTACTCTTTTTGCCATCCAAGGCAAGCCCCGGTGCATTTAACCCTACCTTGCTTTTATAAATGTTTTCTTTAAATGTTTTGAGTTAAATTATTGCATTAGGTTGATAGGAGTTGAGTGAAATCCTCTCTGATGCATTATCTACCTTGACCAATGAAATACCCGACACCTGTTTTTCAAAAACTATTGCAAAATGCTTAGCAATGCTATATGATAGATTTGCAATAAAAATGCCAATTTCAAAAGTGTGATCACTTAAGAATATTTATGGGAATTTCTGGTTTACTCCCACTATTGGCTAAGTATCTGATCCGTACTTAGTCAATGGGAAGGAGAGGTTGTCCTTGCGTACGGTGCCGTCATGTCGTAGTCCGGGACTCGACAGTTGACACCGACCGGGACGGGTTGAAAAACTGACAGGACTGTTGCGCTTGGGTGAGATATAACCAAGGCACAGTTGCTGGCTGGAAAATTAGGGACCATCCGTATGGGGGCCTGCTGGGCAGGACTTGCAACTATTCACATACTACGGAAAGCTCTGGCTCCGAGAAATCCATTATTGGACCGACAACCGCGCACTGGGAGTGGAGAGATGGCGGAAGTAGCATGTACCCACGTGGGTTAGAGTCCCGGATTGGAGTGGTGTACTGTACTTCCGGGTGGCGTAGGACCGGGCCCAATAATGGAGGAATCGTGGAAGACGAGTTGGCATATGCAAGCTTGGGTGCTACATATGCAGTGTGAATAGGGATCCTCAGCTGAGTATTCTTTATCCGGATTAACGTTGCTCCTCGGTTATGGAGACTTGTTCCATTGACTCTCAACGGAGAGTGGTTCTCAACTAGGAATGTTTTGAAATGTAAAATGAATCATGAAGGATGAAGAATTGAGGAATACTGAATCTTTCAAAATAAAATAAGATTTACAAAAATGCTTTTCTGCAAAATACTTGATCTTGCTTAAGCCTTACCTTGACTACCCTAAGCCTTCATTCCTGAGTCTCCGCCCCTTTTCTTTAGTCGGTTAAGTCTTGTTGAGTACCTTTGTACTCAGGGTTCTTTTACCCATGTTGCAGGTATGGCAGATCCCTCAGTATGCCTTGGACCCTGCTGTGTGACTGTGGTTCAGGAAGAGGCCGATGAGGCCGATGAGTGATTATTCACCCTCGGGCTGGGTGATGTATCTTTATCGTTTAGTTGTTGTCGTCTGCTACCCTGCCAACTCTATCTATTTGAACTTTGGTCTGTAATAACTTCACTTTAAGTTTATGTTGAACACTGGTTTGTAAAACTATTGTTATTTAAGTCTTCCGCTATTTACTCCGATGTTATTTGTCAAAATGTTCAAGAGATTGTAACTGAATTGTGAGATGATCCTGCGGACATCGGGCACTGACGTAGCCCAGTGGCGAACCCGGTCTTAATCTCTTGGCTGTACGGATCGACTGTCAGTGGTTGATAGTGATCGGTGGGCCATGGGATTAGGGCCGTTACGTCACAACACCCTCCCAAGCTAGAGGAGGCCTGCCTCCGCCGGCACCCCTCGCACAGCTGTCTGTACAGCCATGCTAGAACAGCGCTCCCCCAGCTGTAGCCGGCGATGTTCTCCCACGGCTGTGCGAGGATGGGGACGAACATCCAGCTGATGGTGTTCCCCGATGAGTCGGGAAACAGGAAGGCCCCAATAAAGTGCCACAGCCACACTCTGGCATACCTCTCGACTACCTGTGGGTCAGCGTTGAGGGGGCAATACGAAAAGTGCTGGGTGATCCACGACGAAGGCACCCTAGTAGTCTTTCTGTTTGTTTACAAAAAGTAAAAGTTAGGAAAGGATAGTAGCACATCGTATGCAACTAAATTAGAAAAAAAATTAGCTTACTTGTTCCTCTTAGCGTCTGCGTCGTCGGGGGGCGTACGACCACAGAACTGGTGGACGGTGTCCATCCACGTGTCGGTGTCAAGAATCCCCGTCACGGGGAGGCCGCCCAGGCGTAGACCAAAAATCTTGGCCACGTCCTGTAACGTCACGGTCATCTCCCCACAGGCTAGGTGGAAGGTGTGCGTCTCGGGACGCCACCTGTCCGCCAGCGCGGTGAGGAGCGCGGGGTCGAGCTGCAACCCCACGTCGTTGGCAACGCGGGCTAGCACCAAGAAGCCCGCGCGCCGTAGGAAGGGCGCGTAGCGCTCGTCCCACCGGTGCCATAGGTGGGTGCGCGGCCTCAGCAAGGACAACCTCTCCGGAGGGGCGTAGTCGGTGAGCCTGTGCGCCCGGTGCTCGCCGTCGTAGAACGGCTCAAGGAGAGGGTACGCCGGAGGGTTCGCCATCCTGTTTAAACAAAACATGGTAACAGGTTAGTACAGCGTCAAAAATAATAAAGCATTAAAACAAATGAAAGACATATGTACAATAATAGCAAAAGCATTCAAATAATTAATATAAGTAAAGATAAAAATAATAAAGCATTAAAACAAATGAAGACATATGTACACCTGTTGTGTTTGTCTACGATGGAAGGCTGCATTATGCCCTGGCATGTGGCAAACAGAGCACAGGTTCGTGCTCGGTGTCTGGTCAAAGTCCCCCCCGCCATACCTATCCATATTGTCCATGTCACCCTTTAGTCTCTTCTTCCTCCTCCTACCCTTACCTAACTTCAGCAGCTCAGGATCAGGCATGAAGTCTCTACCCAAGTATGGAGGCCATTGAGTGGGATCAAGGTAAGGCTCGAAGCTGCTCTGCCATATTGCGACGGTGTTGCTCCGGCGATAGTACTCGGACATATATGGTACGGCCTTGTAGTTATATCCGCGCGCTCTACAGGACGCAATCATGTGAGAGCAAGGGGCATGCATTATCTGCGGCACGTTACAACTGCATTCCACTCTTTGAAGATCGATCCGATAGTTGCGACCACCGTAGCGTTCCCCGCCCATGGTAGTTCCACCCTTTGCTCGAACATTATAGATTTGTCTGGTTGGTCCATAAGCCTCACAAGTTAGCTGCGTTGCCCAGATCTCATTTTCCTGAATGTGCTCCTTTCCCGCCTTTCCAAATTCACCATCCGTTTGTAGGTTGTCTTGAGCAATGGACCACCTTTTCACAAAATACTCGTTGGTCTTGTGAAACGAGTACTCAACGATTCCAGAAACGGGCAAGGCTCTAACACCGGTGAATACCTTGTTGAAAGACTCCGATGAGTTGGTGGTCATTATGCCGAACCGGAAACCGCCCTCATCGTAAGCAAGCGCCCACTTCTCCTTGTGTTCCATCTGTCTCTCGATCCAGGCCCTGGCAGCACTGTTTAACATTTTGTCCAACTCTTCCATTGTTTCTTTGAATTTGTGCTCAGTTTTAACACAACATAGCTCTTTCACCTTGGCACAAACCTCCTTTTTTCTCTGCCGACGCCAGAAATTGGCGGCAAAGTGACGCATGCACCATCTGTGCACTAGAGGAGGACAACCCTCTATCTCCTCCTCTGCGGCACGAAGCAACCCAACATGACGGTCCGAAATCAAACATATTGTCCGAGAAGGCCCTAACACTTGTATCCGTAGCAGGGCCATGAACCAAGACCAAGACTCAACGTTCTCCCCCTCAGCCAAGGCGAAAGCAATTGGAACTATCTGGTCCTCGGGATCAACAGCCGCCGCCATCATCAACACACCCTTGTACGCTCCGGTCAAGAAAGTACCGTCCACAAGTATGACTGGACGACAGTACTGATACGCATGCTCTGTTTGTGCAAAAGACCAAAATACACGCTGAAGCACATGTGTAACCTTGCCGGTGTTGCGGTCTATATACTGCCCATTGGTGTGTGGAAACCATTTAAGGCCAGGATTATAGTATGCCATTGCACACAAAATCCGAGGAATCCTGTTGTACGCTTCATCCCAACCACCCCAACGAATTGCAAGGGCGATCTGCTTCGCACGCCACGCCTTTCCATAAGTCACCTTATAGCCTGCGAATCCAAATATGGAGACAAGCAATTGTGAAACAGACTAACCTAACTAATTAACTAACTAACTAAACCTAACCTAACTAACCTACCTAACTAACTAACTAACTAACTAAAACTAACCTAACATAAACCTAACTAACTAGCTAGCTAACTAACTAACTAACACACTAACTAACTATATAACTAACTAACTAACTAACCACCTAAACTAACCTAACCTAACTAACTAATCTAACCTAACTAACCTAACTAACTAACTAACTAACTAGATAACTAACTAAGCAAATAAATAAATAAATAACTAAATTACTAACCTATTTAACTAACTAATTAACGCAAACTACAAAAAAATAACAAAAAGAAAAAAAATACCTTCCGGTCGTGGACGATGGTGGAGACGGTGGTGGAGGGGGGCGCCGGTGGCGGCCGGGGGCGGCCGGTGGTGCCGGGGGCGCCCGGGGGCGGCCGGTGGCGGCCGGTGGCGCCGGGGGCGCCCGGGGGCGGCCGGTGGCGGCCGGTGCCGGCCGGTGGCGCCGGTGCGCACGGGGCGGCCGGCCGGGACGGGGACGAGGCTGGGGACGGGGACGGGGCACGACGGCGGCGGCGGCACAGCGGCGGGGCACGACGGCGGCGGCGGCGGGACGGAGGCGCGGGCGGGCGAGAAGGAGGAGAAAGGAGGAAGAAGATCTAGATGCGCTTTGCCGCGCCACCCCGCCTGGCGCGGCAAAGCCGTTGACCGCGCCAGGCCGCCTGGCGCGGCAAAGCCACCAGCCGCGCCAGCCCGCCTGGCGCGGCAAACTGACAGGCGGGGCCCACGCGGGCCTGCGTGGCCGGCCGGTGCCACGCTGGCACCGTTTGCCGCGCCAGCCCGCATGGCGCGGCTAACGCTTTTGCCGCGCCATGCGGCACGGCGCGGCAAAAGGGTTAGTTTTGAAAAAAAAAATTAAACAGTGTTAATTTTAAAATATCTTATTTAATTGGGTTATTAATAAAAAAAAATTCCCCACGGACACGGGCCACGCCCCACCCACCCTCCAAGAATTCCTCGTCTTCGCCCTGCCTGCCTGTTTCTGTTTGAGCGATGCGACGTCTCTGTCTCTCTCTCTCTCACCTCTTCCTTTCCAATCCTCTAGAAACCATTATTATGGGATTGATTTTTAACAAACTACAAAATTACAAATTTACATCTACATATGAATAATTTGTCTCGTTGCTCGAACCAAGAGAGAACAAGGAGCTTGAGCATTGAGTGAGCCAAGACAGAGGAAGCCTTGGAGGGCAAGGACAACAAGAGGAAGGCATGGGGCACATAGACAAACACATGAGGATTAGAGTTTAGGGTTTTACTTTCACTTTATATTATTATAAGAGCCGTAAGCCTGTAAGTTGTAATGTCAGACCTCCGCGCGTTGCAGCGGCGGTCGTCGGAGAAGAGCTAGTTCTACGGAGAAAAAATAAGGGAGGAGGCGCCGCCAGCAGAGAACCGGCTAGGGAAGTAAGTTGATAGAGTAGATATGTCTTAATGCTTACAGACTCTGACTGCAACCCTATCACTTATATTTCTTCTTACTGGACTTAGCAGTACAGGTAGAACAGGCCCACTCCGGCCCAGCCAGACGAACATTAGAAGACTTGGGTCGACTCCCTCTTCTGGGCTTGTGTACGACTATTGAGTCACCAGGATGAGGGCTGCTGACACCCTCCCCCCCCCCTTGAGACCCGGCATGACCCCATGCCGGAGCTGCCGGAAACCTCTGATGGATGGACTTAGAGTCTTCCCAAGTGGCCAGAGATGAGTCCAGGCCAGACCACTTGATCAGTAGTTGAGGGACCGAGCGATTACCATGGTGATGTAAGCGGCGCTTGAGAATCAGCTCTGGCACCTGAAGGGCCTCCATGGGTTCTGGAAGATCGGTTGTAGGGGTGGAACCTGGTGGCGGAGCCGGCTTGAGGAGTGACACATGGAAAACCGGGTGGATTAAGGAAGTTGGCGGCAGCTGCAACTTGTAAGCCACTGAACCAATCTTGTCAATGATCTTGAATGGACCGAAGTATTTGAAGCATAGCTTTTGATGAGATCGAGGCGCGAGAGAGGACTGCACATATGGTTGAAGGCGCAAGAAGACATTGTCGCCAATATTGAAAGAATGGTCGGTGCGTCCTTTATCGGCCTGGGACTTCATACGTTGCTGGGCGCGCAGAAGGTGCTGACGAACCGCAGCAAGCATTGTTTGGCGATCTTCTAGCTTAGCAGCCACATCAGGAACAGGAGAGACAACTTCATCAGTGATGCCAAAATGACGGGGAGGATGGCCATATAATACCTCAAAGGGGGACCTTCCCAGGGAAGAATGAGGACAGGTGTTGTACCAATATTCTGCTAGAGGTATCCACTTAATCCATTGCCGTGGACAGGTGTGGACAAAGCACCGCAGGTATGTCTCCAGACATTGATTGACCCGTTCAGTCTGTCCATCAGTTTGAGGGTGGTATGCAGAGCTCAGACAAAGTTGTACCTGTGCCAGACGGAAAAGCTCCTTCTAGAAGGAACTGGTGAATACCGGATCGCGATCAGAGATAATATGTGTAGGAAGGCCATGAAGGCGAAAGATGGTGTCCAGGAATGATTGTGCAACTTTTTCTGCTGTATACGGGTGACGAAGCGGAATAAAATGCGCAAACTTGCTAAATTTGTCCACGACCACCAAAATGCAGTTGGCTGTACCGGAAGGAGGAAGTCCTTCAATGAAGTCCATACTGAGAACTTGCCAGGATTCCGAAGGAACTGGAAGCGGAGACAGCAGACCCGGGTACTTAACACAATCTGGTTTGACCTGGGCGCAGATGGAACAAGAAGCCACATAAGACTTGATTGCAGATTTCATGCCTGGCCATGCAAACAGCTTGTTGATGCGGTTGTAGGTGACTGGGAAACCCGAATGGCCGCCGAGAGCACTGTCATGTAAAGCTGACATCACCTTGAGCTGCAACTCTTGGTTGGAACCGAGCCAGATGCGGCCTTTGTACCGAATCACCCCAACGGACAGAGAGTAAGGAGGATGAGAGCTGGGAGCCAAGGACAATTCTTGCAATAATTTGGAGCTTGCAGGGTCAGAAGAATAACCGGCCACCACCTGGGAAAAGCCAGACAGGAGTCACTGCCAAGATGGCTTGCAGCTGTGCAGGAGCAGTAGGGTGGCGGGAGAGGGCATCCGCCGCCTTATTTGAAATGTCGGGCTTGTACACAACCTTGTATTGCAGGCCAACAAGTTTAGAAAACATCTTTAACTGCCAAGTGGTGTGCAATCGCTGATCATTGATATGAATCAAGCTGCGTTGATCTGTGAAAATAGTGAACTCATTATGCTGGATGTAAGAGCGCACAGCTGAAGAGCAACCAAGATGGCCAAATATTCCTTGTCATAAGTTGACAGCCCGCGAGTCCTGGGGCCTAGAGACTTGCTTACAAACGCCAGTGGGTGACCATTCTGCAAGAGTACAACACCTATTCCCGAGTCACAAGCATCTGTTTGAATTTGAAATGGCTTGGAGAAATCAGGAAGGGTTAAGACAGGGGCTGTCATGAGTGCGGCCTTGAGGGCGAAAAAAGACACAGAATGAGCATCGGTCCAAACAAACAAGGAACCTTTCTTCAGCAAGTCATTGAGTGGTCGAGCAAGAGTTGCAAAATGCTGAACGAACTTGCGATAGTATCCAGCTAAGCCCAAGAAACTGCGCAGTTGCTTGACATCAGTCGGAACTGCCCACTGTTGAATGGACTGAATCTTGGAGGGGTCAGTGCCGACTCCTTGGGCAGACACAACATGTCCCAAATAAGAAATCAATTCCTGGGCAAACTTGCATTTGCTGAGCTTGACTAGCCACTGCTCCTTGGAAAGCAGTTCGAAGACGTGACAAAGGTGTACAAGGCGCTGGTCCAGAGAGCTGCTGTAAACCAGAATATCATCGAAGAAAAGAATAACACACTTGCGGAGAAGAGGTTTTAACGTTGTATTCATGGCCCCTTGGAATGTATTCGACGCACCAGTTAAGCCGAAGGACATGACTGTGTATTCAAAATGGCCCCAATGTGTCTGAAAGGCAGTTTTGTGTTCCTCGCCCGGTGCCATGCAGATCTAATTGAACCCAGCTCGAAGGTCGAGACATGAAAACCAGCTTGCAGTGGACAATTCATCCAGGAGTTCATCAATGACAGGAATGGGAAATTTACTCTTAACTGTAAGAGCGTTCAACATGCGATAATCCACACACATACGCCAGGAATTGTCTTTCTTGCGAACCAAGAGGACTGGTGAAGAGAACAAGCTAGTGCTCGGTCGTATCATTCCATTATCAAGTAATTCAGTGACCTGCTGCTCAATCTCAGATTTCAGCTTTGGTGAGTAGCGGTATAACCGGTATTGGCGGATGGAAACCGGCTGGGCCCCTGGTATGAGTGGAATCGAGTGATCACAGTGGCGACGGGGCGGCATGGAGGAAGGTTCTGCAAATATATGTTTGAACTCAGTCAACAACTCTTGTATTTCAGGTAACAGTGGGCTGGGAGTACTGGAAGCCGAGTCAGAACTGATGCTGAACAGCTGAATGATCGAGAAGTGAGAATCTGAAGGTGGAGATCCCTGGAGCAACAGAGTTCCTGAGCCATACGGAATAGACATTCATTTTTCCTTCCAATTAACCTTCATGGGTGAAAAGGCTGCCAACCAGTCCATGCCAAGAATGACGTCATAAGTACCTAGAGTAACCACTCTCATGGTGGAATGAAAACTATGGCCTTGCGCAAACCATTCAATATTGGGAAGCTCAGAGTTGCATGACAAGGATGTTCCATCTGCCACCTTAACTGTCATAGGAAAGGCCAGTTGCCTAGAGCCCGGTAAGGAAGCAGCCAAAGATGTGCTGATGAAGGAGTGACTACTACCCGAATCAACCAGAAAGAGGACTGTCCTGCCAGCAATAGTACCACAAAACTGCATTGTATGATGGCTTGGGGCTTCTGAAGCGCAGCTGCAGACAAAGCCATGAATAACTGAGCAGAAGAATCAAGGTCCTCAACTGGTTCCTCTGAGGATAGCTGGAAGGAATCCTGACACAACTCCCAGACTTCCTACAGGGCATGAAGCTGCGGTTGAGCGACGCAACGATGACCCGACGCCCATTTGTCACCACAACGTATGCAAAGTCCACGAGCTTTACGGAAGGACTTGAGTGAAGCGAGCTTGTCATCCACAGTATGCTGGCGAGCCGAGGTACTCTTGTCATTGACCTTGTCGCCCACCTGCCGAGGGGGTGGGGGAGGAATTGGCAGGGCTCCCTTGACTCCTGGATTCCGATGATGGCCTGGGAAGTCAGGCTTCCGGAACTCCTTGCGACGATTGTGGTCGGTCGCCTCTTCCTGCAACAACGCAAGAGTGCAGACAGTATCCAAGTTTAGGGAACGAGCCACGAGTATAACAGGGCAAATATCATCACGAAGGCCATCAATGAAACGAGTGGTGAATGAAAAATGGTCAGGATTGGGATTATAGGACTTGAGCTGATCGACCAGTTCAGTGAACTTGTCGACATACTCAGTGACCGAGGCTGTTTGGCGGATGTTGAAGAGTTGGCGAAGGAGGAGCTGATGTTGATCGCAGCTAAAGCGCTCGTGGATGAGGGAACAGAATGTGGACCAATCGATTGAGGCAAGACGATGCTCAATGGATTGGAGCCAACGCTTGGCCGGCCCGGTGAAGTGCATAGAAGCTACTTTGACCCACATATTTGTTTCAACAGCATACATGTCAAAGTAGTTGTTCGCACAGGTAATCCAGAACCCAGCATCTTCACCATCGAAATGTGGGAAATTCAGCTTAGGAAGGCGACCGAGGAGGTGGGAGTTGGGTGGGTAATTGGTGTGGGGTTGTGTTGGCTCGGTAGGAGAACAGTGGAACTGGGGATGTGGGTGCGGTAGGGAAAATTGGTGGTGGCCATGGGGTGGAGAGGGATCTGGTGGGTTTGGAATTGGGAAAGCGAATTGGTGATGGCCATGGAGTGGGGTGGGATCTGGTGGATTAGGAGGTGGGGGAACGAAATAGGTGTAGGGATGGGGAGGAATGGGATTCATGCGCGGGAAGGATGGAGGTGGAGGACGGTGGTACGTACCATTGTTCGGGATTGGGGCTATGGCCAGGCCCGACCCATAGCCCTTCTCCCGAATTGGTGAGGCCTCGTGGTGCCCGCTGGGCCAGTCGACCTTCGTTTCGGCAGATGGGCGCGCAGAAGTCGACTCGAAGAAGGAGGCGCCTCACGTACGCGGGGGCGGCGGCTTGGTGAGGAGGCTGATCTCGCGGCGGATGTCCTCAACAGCAGCTTCGACCCTTGGGCGCCATTCGTCGAACACCACAGCCGTGTCCTCGAGGGCGGCGACTCGGTCGTCCCGCTCATCTCGCATCTCCGCCAGTCGGACGAGCTCGAGATCGTAGACCTTCTGCTCCAACTCTCCCATGCGTAGATCGACGGTGCGCCCCCACTCATCAATCCCCATTGCCGCTTCCGAGTGAGAGGCGCAGAACTCTTCCACAGCTCCCATCCGTGATTGGATCCCCGGCAGGGAGCTGCAGGCGGACTCGAGGGCGGCGACCCGCCGTTCCGCCTCCGCGATGTGCTCCTGCTGCGAGGACTCTGCGCTCGCGAACTTCTCTTCCCACTTCGCGTCGAATGCGTCGAAGCGGCGGAGCACCTCGTCGAACGCGGTCTTGATGGTCGGGTCCATGACGCCGCGGGATCTCTGCAGCCTGGTGAAGTGATGATGGGAGGCGGCGAGATCCAGCGCACAGGCTCCGGATCGGTGCTTTGATACCAATGTCAGACCTCTGCGCGTTGCAGCGGCGGTCGTCGGAGAAGAGCTAGTTCTACGGAGAAGAAATAAGGGAGGAGGCGCCGCCGGCAGGGAGCCGGCTAGGGAAGTAAGTTGATAGAGTAGATATGTCTTAATGCTTACAGACTCTGACTGCAACCCTATCACTTATACTTCTTCTTACTGGACTTAGCAGTACAGGTAGAACAGGCCCACTCCGGCCCAGCTAGGCGAACATTAGAAGACTTGTGTTGACTCCCTCTTCTGGGCTTGTGTTCGACCATTGGGTCACCAGGATGAGGGCTGCTGACATGTAACCCTCGGCCTCAAGCACACACACAAACAATTGTTGAAGGAGAAGATAACACAATAATATTAAAAATGTTTAATCTAATCTCATATGGAGAAGATAACATAATAATAATTATTAAAAATGTGCAATCTCATGTCATATGTAAATGTCTCCGAATATAAATCCAATACTATTAAATTTATGGTACAATTTTTAAATTAGGCGTTGGTTAAATTAAAGACGAATCTGAATCGTTGGCTGATGGAGTACACGTCTTATATTATTATAAATAAATATAGAAAAGAAATGGATCAGAAAGCCCAAGCATGGCCATCGCTACAAATAAATTTCAAATTCCTTGTATGTATACGCGGCGTGTACCTCCCTTGGTCACCTTCTCGCTTCATTCTCTTCTCTTCTAGATAGAGTCAAATTCAGTTACGTGGTGATCGATGGCAGAGTAGGCATGTCTTGACCTCCACTCCACAGGAAATCCCCTTCCGTTCCGTTTTTCTAATTGTATTGTATTGTATACGGAGTATTTCACAACACATGGCAAGGCAAATTAATTCTAATAACACACACCACACCACACCACGCCACGCCACGCCACGTCGTGTGTACGCTTCTGGAGAAGAGAAAATGAAAAGGCAAAGAAAGTCGGCAGACTTGGTTCGTCATACGTTATATATGTGTACGTCCGAATATCCTGCGTAGAAATGTATACCTCACAACTCATTGACTACCATACTACTAATCAACACGTATGCAAACACGCTACTTTTGTTTACACAATAATAATAAGCACACTAGTCAAGCAAGCGCTCTCTCTCTTACTTATTTTTTTTATTAGTAGTATAGTATACGTATATATATCAAAATGGGAACAGGGGGCTTTACTGCAACTTATTACTTCATCAGAACAATAGAATACAATATAATGTACAGACTTTGTATATTCTACTAACTTAAATTAAATTGAATCTAGAGTTTGAGCTTCACGAATTTATTAGATACTCCCTCCGTCTCTAAGTGCACTCACAATGCAGACTCTACTTAGAGTCTAAGTCCATTTATTACCTCGAAGCTATCATAGATTTGGAGTCTAAATAAGACTTGGAGTCTTGTTTTTTCTTCCTCTCTCTTCAATAACTACACTGCCACATCAGCAAAATACAATAAATAAGAGTATAATAAATAGGTTTAGACTCTATGATAGAGTCTGCATTGTGAGTGCCCTAAATAACTGTCTCTAGAAATCCGTGTTTCCTCACACACACGCTTTTCGCACGACAATTAAAAAGGAACAGAGGGAGTACTGTACAACGCTTCTTCTCTCCTTGTAATTAGAGCTGCCTGCCAGAACTGCTATTTTTTGGTTTCATATTTCTTTTAATATTACTGATCACCAATTTCGACTTCCTTTGTTAATTCGCGGCTTCTACAAGGTCACGTGTAAATAACTAAATACCCTTATGTGCTCCTTTCCCTTTCCCAGCTGTTCATTCATTCAGGATTCAGCAGCTGAATAGTAGATCACTCTTAAGATTCGTCTCAAAAAAAAAAAATTACTCTTAAGATTCGTCTAAAAAAAGATTACTCTTAAGTTTGTCTTTCTATTAGCGCTGCAACACAAAACAGGAAGGAGGAGCAATAGCCTGTTTTCTCATCCACCCATCATCGTCTGAATTTTCTCTGTTTCTAGATTGAATGAATAGATGAACCAGCTGTGTTGCTAGCTTCCCTCGTTTTTCATGCCCTACTAATACAAGTCTGTTTCGAGATTATTATGTATTTATATGTTGTACAAGTTTCATGTCGAGCACCTCAATTCAATTTCCACATACACACCTAGTGCTAAATTACGAGCAAGTGTTCATCATTTTTTTTATTAAAAAAAACTAAGGATAACCCAGCTTTTATAGAAAGCATATAAAAAGTTGAGCAAAGTATTTGTTTTAGTTGTAGATAGAGACCAGACCAAAATAATGCTAAAAAAAGCAGTGCTTCATGTGATTCCTAGTTAGCCGAGGTGTTAAAAATCATTATGAAATTCCAACAAAAACTAAGGTCAAACACGGATGCAATCAATACTAGCTAGCAAATACAGACAGAATCATCATTCATTATATATAATATTATACTGCTAATAATCCCGTTATTATATCTATTATGTATACATATCAGTAGAGGATCCAGTGATGCATGGCTGCTGGCATATCAGATATGTATTGGATGACCTAGCAGTACGGTCACATCACATGGAGACCGGTGGCTGAATAGCAGCAACAGCAACTGCTTCGCCCTGCCCTGCATAAGCGCTGACGAAATAACATGCCTAGCTATCTGCATCGTTTTTCACAACCATTTCAGATTTCAGGTTTTTATATTACTGGTCCATGCTTGGGTAGTGGTGCCTAGTAGTTCCTTCATCTAGTGCTTGATCCCAATTTAAAACATCATCAGCGATGTTCACAAGACATGAGAGAAAAAGTCAGAGTGTTGAGTCAGCAATTGGGTTAGTTGGATTCCCTCCACCCAAAAGAAAAATGGCATCAGCAGCCACAACTGATGGATTCAGCCTGAGTTTGACCAAAATAAGACCAAACTGCCAAAGAAGTTTCCTTTAGGCTGCGTTCGTTTGACATGGATTGAGACCAGGAACTATTCCAGATTATAAAAACTGTGTAAATTAGTGAAGCAATCCAATTGGAACTATTTCAGGGCTCAATCCACCCCATAATCGAACGAGGCCTTAATCTTTTCCACGGCTAACATCCATTCAACCGGTGGCGGAGCCAGAAAATTTACGGAGCCCGGGCGAGACAAACGTCATGCTAATAGCAAAGCCACTCCCAGCGTAAAAATTATATGGTTCTCTATGCCCATTAATTAGGATATCAGATAAGTAAAAATATAACACAACACTGCAATTAAAAGACACAATGAAATAATTATAATTACTATTAAAAAATTATGTATACATGGAAACCGAGACAAAAAAATATGACAGGTAGACGAGAAAAAGAAAAGATATATTATTGAACAAAAGATTATTGTGTACAAAGTATCTAATAGGGAATATACTCCCTTCATTCCAAAATAAGTGTCACTAGAAATCCGTGTTTCCCTCACAGACACGCTTTCCGGACGACACTTATTCTGGAACGGAGGGAGTACATCCTATATCCAAAAAGAACGACGCTATAAAATATGCACAGGTCAAATTTTCTTAAATTTGACTATTTTCATAAAAAAATAACAACATTTACGTTACTAAATAAATTTATTTATAAAAGTATATTTCGATATTACAAGCAAAATTAGAGAACCCCAAAATAGTTTTAAGTTTTAAACTATCCTAAGCGGTGCGTGCTCCCTACCTCATCTTTATACTACCTCATTTCTGTATATAGCTTTTCTTTTTGAGTTTTTTTTTCTGAAAAACAACTTTTGTTTTTTAGTAGGATCATTATTTTTTAGAGACAAATGAGTAAGATCTTTAAGTATCTTCCAATTTTTTTTTATTTTTTATTTTTGAAAATCTGTACTGCAGCTTGGGGGGAGCCCGGCCACCGGCCCAGGGTGGCCGGACCTTGGCTCCGCCCCTGCATTCAACCAAGTACGATGCACGATAATAAGAAAGAGACTGCAGTGTGGAGCCGAGGCAAACCAAACTATTTACATGCTTATTACACAAGAACAGACAGCGAGCCACAGAGCCGCCAACTATTTTTAGATGTCTATGTAAGTGCATGTCAACTTATGCACATGGTACAACAACAGGAGCAGCCGGGTCTAAACCGATTCACATGAGCCACAGATGAAGATTTGTTCTCATCATTGCTCCACCATAACAGCCACATATTCTAAATGGGCCAACATAAACTTGAATACAACTTCAGTTGCATTGTTAATTAGCCCAACATATATGTGCACGCAACAGATTATCCACCTAAAACCATAGTCCATAGGATTGATTAATCTGGTCTACCTAGCACTGACTATGCTTCCAGTGGACAAACAAGAGATTTGCTAAACGAACAGGATTTGAAAGAAATGATCTCACCCTGCATACAGCCATCATTCATGGAGTTTTGTATATAAGCAGTGTAGCAGCCTTTTAACTCAAATATATTGCCCATAACCAGGAAAGGAAGAAAGAAATCAGTGCTCACCGCTGCAAGAATTGCAAGCAGTGGATCACTGTTAAATATGCCATTGAGGTACATGGATATTCCCAAAGAAAAAGAAGAATACTTGCAAGTGGGAAAAATCTTAAAAACACAATCAAAAGAGATGCAATTGTGTAACAAAGAGCACTAGCTGCAACATTTTAAATGCTATACATGATTGAAGGCACATATATTGCTCAAGGTAACGGAGAAATTTTGCCACCCTGATGGCAATGTTCAACAGGTATCAAGGATCGAGCAGCTGTTTTCGAGAGAAAAAAAAAGAATCGAGCAGCTGATGAGTGCCAATGATGGCAGTGCAATCTAGCTTGCAAAACAATGCATGAAAAACTCTGACAGTTTTCTATTACTCATGTCGAGACTTGAATAGAGTTATTCTCTAAAATGTCAAGTGAGACATTGATTAGTTTGCTTCTCTTCACATAAAGTAGGATCAAGAAGGTCACTGGGACGAGGGTAGAAGCCATGCATGATGGAAGGGAAAAGGAATAAGAAAAGGAGAATTCAGAGGAGTAAATCATAAAAACTCATTTCTACTTGTGGAATCCTTAAAAAAATTATTTCCATGTTCACTATCAATATCCTAACGAGAGACTAATATGTGACCTATGAGTTTACCTTCCTAGTTGCACCCGCAGATCCTTTTTCCCCCACAACATTCTAGGGTTAGCCCTGCCCCCTTCTCCATTACGTTATGGTTGAGCCATTTTTGGAGTTGGACTTCAGTTGTTGTATTTTTGATTTTTTGATAAAACACACTCACATATATATATATATATATATATATATATATATATATATATCAGTGGTTACAGAATAGAGGGTACATAAATTGGGAGTTCTTGCCCAAATAACATTCTTGAAGCTCCCTAGGTACAACAAAAGAGTTAATACAATGATTCGAAGAGGATTGCTCATGTAAATATGATAGACATTTGAAGTGTCTGCAATAACACTTGCTGATTTGCCATCTCCATGGAACCAACTTGAAGTGAGAGCCTTGGACATAGCACAACCATGAATGACCGAACTCCAAGAAAGGCGAATACAGCTGATGTTGGACTTCCATTGTTAGAGAACGAAGATCATTAGCCCATGCGATTCGCATTGAGCCAGCGAGAATCTTCATGATGCAGTGTGCACGTTGCGGTTATGAGGAAGGTCGCAGCGATGGCCAGATTGGGTTCAGTGCCAGACGCTGGGGTCACAATCCTATTAGGAGTGAACCTGGACATTTTTGATATAGGTAGTATAGATGACGGGGATTTTTTCATAAGGTTTCATCTTAGAAACAAAAGTGATAGTTTTCAGTGGTTTTTAGTAGCTGTATATGGGGCAGCCCAAACAGAGTTTAAAGAAATGTTTCTAAGTGAGTTGGTTCAGGCGTGTCAAAAAATCTCCCTGCCTTTATTGGTCGGTGGGGATTTTAACATTATTAGGAACCCAAGTGAAAAGAATAATAAAAGATATGATGGTCGTTGGCCCTTCTTATTTAACGCCATCACAGATGGGCTGGATCTAAGGGAGATTGAGATGTCGGGACGTAAATACACTTGGGCAAATGCCACAAATGTGCCGGCTTATGAAAAACTAGATAGAGTCTTAGCCAGCACAGACTGGGAGCAAAAATTTCCTCTAGTCACGGTTGATGCCTTGAATAGAGAAATTTCAGACCATACACCTCTTCTCCTATGTACCAGTGAGAGAAACCAAAGTGAGGGACAACCCATGTTTAAATTTGAACTTGGCTGGTTCTTACATGAGGGTTTCTTTGACACAGTGGCTAAAATTTGGAAAAGTGAGAAGAAGGGATCTACGTCCTTGCAAAAGTGGCAGAACAAGATTAGAAGGCTGCGGCAATTCTTGAGAGGCTGGGCAAAAAATTTGAATGGGAATTTTAAGAAAGAGAAACAAGAGTTGTTTAGAATGGCTGGAGAGCTTGATAAGAAAGCAGAATCTCAGCTTCTGTATCAACAGGAACTTGACCTTAAACAAAGTGTTAAAGAAAGAATTGCCCAGCTTCTCCGAGAAGAAGAGATTAAATGGTTTCAAAGGGCAAAAACCAAAACGCTGATGAAAGGAGATAACAACACAAAGTATTTCCAGATGGTGGCTAACGGAAAAAGAAGAAAAACCAGAATCTATCGGCTAGAACAAGATGAAGGAAATATTGAGGGTCAGGAAAACTTAAAAAATTTCATCACAAAATATTATAAAAATTTGTTTGGGTCATCACAGAGAAATGATTTTTCTCTTGATGAGTCACAAATAGAAGATATCCCTCAAGTTAATGAGGTGGAAAATGGTTTGTTAACTGACGTTTTCACAGAAAAAGAAGTGAGAGAAGCCATTTTTCAAATGAGACATAATAAGGCGCCTGGACCTGATGGCTTCCCTGTTGAGTTTTTCCAAGTGTTCTGGAGTCTCATTAAAGATGACCTAATGGCCATGTTTAAGGACTTCTATCTTGGCAAGCTCCCCATTTTTAGCCTAAACTTTGGGACCATTGCCCTAATACCGAAGCAGAAGGAAGTAAAACAAATACAACAATATAGGCCAATATGTATGCTCAATGTAAGCTTTAAGATTTTCACAAAAGTTCTAGCCAATAGATTGACAGGTGTGGCCGACAAAGTGGTGAGACCTTCACAAACAGCTTTTTTGCCGGGAAGAAATATTTTGGAAGGGGTAGTGGTGCTCCATGAAACTTTGCATGAATTACATAAAAAGAAAAAAGCAGGTGTCATCCTAAAACTAGATTTTGAGAAGGCATATGACAAAGTAAATTGGTCCTTTTTGCAGCAAACTTTAAGAATGAAAGGCTTCTCACCAATATGGTGCAAGTGGATTGAGTCGATAGTTAGTCATGGAAGTGTAGGCATTCAAGTGAATGATGAAGTAGGACATTATTTTCAGACTAGGAAAGGGCTTAGGCAAGGAGATCCTCTCTCGCCTATCCTTTTCAACCTAGTTGCTGATATGCTGGCCATCCTGGTTTCGAGAGCTCAAAACAATGACCAATTCATGGGTCTGGTGCCAAATCTAGTTGATGACGGCTTATCCATTTTGCAATATGCAGATGACACTATACTCTTTATGGAAAATGATTTTGAGGGGGGCGAGGAACTTGAAGCTAGTACTAGGTGCTTTCGAAAAGTTAGCTGGCCTGAAAATCAATTTTCATAAGAGTGAACTCTTTTGTTTCGGATCAGCTAGGGAACGGAGTCATGATTTCGTAGAGCTTTTTGGGTGCAAGGAAGGTAACCTTCCTTTTAGGTACCTAGGAATACCGATGCATTTTCGTAAGCTATCGAATAAGGACTGGTGTATAATTGAGGAACGATTTCAAAAAAAGCTTAGTAGTTGGAAAAGAAAGTTGTTATCATCTGGTGGAAGATTAGTGTTGATTAACTCAGTTTTATCTAGTCTTCCTATGTTTCTGATATCTTTTTTTGCTATTCCTAAAGGAGTAACTAAAAGGCTGGACTACTACCGGTCCAGGTTTTTTTTTTGACAATGTGATGATCATGAAAAAAAATATCGTCTGGCTAAGTGGAATGTACTTTGCAAACCTAGAGACATAGGAGGTTTGGTATCCTGAATTTAGAAGCGCAGAATTCTTGTCTCCTCGCTAAGTGGCTGTTCAAGCTCCTAAATGAGGATGGTCTATGGCAAGATGTTTTAAAGAAGAAATATCTAAAGAATAAATGTTTATCACAAGTAAGAAAACAACCAGGTGACTCTCACTTTTGGGCAGGGCTTATGGATGTTAAAGATCTTTTTCTAGAAAAAGGAAGATTCAAAGTTAATAGTGGAAACCAAACTAGATTTTGGGAAGATTCTTGGATTGGCCAGGAACCTTTAAAGTATACGTACCCAACTTTATACAGAATTGTAAGAAGAAAAGATGTTACTGTAGCAAATGTGCTAAATTCGTCCCCTTCAAACGTATCATTTAGAAGGGCTTTAATTGGAGAAAAGTTAAAGGATCCTCAGTTTTGTCCATCTCCTTAAATGATAATAAAGACGAATTTAAGTGGTTGTTAAGAAAAAATGGTGTCTTTTCAACTCGGTCTATGTACAGAGATATCATAAAGAAAGAAAGTATTCGTGAAAATTTTTTGTTTTGGAAGACTAAGTTGCCTTTAAAGATAAAGATTTTTCTTTGGTATTTACAGAAAGGTGTAGTTCTAACAAAAGATAACTTAAAAAGAAGAGGTTGGAAAGGAGATTCTAAGTGTAATTTTTGTGGTTTAGAAGAAACAGTACATCATCTCTTTTTTTGACTGTTATATAGCAAGATTCTTGTGGAATGCTTTGTTCATCATTTTCAATTTTCAACCACCAAAGGATACTATCCACTTGTTTGGTTCTTGGTTAAAGAGTTTTGCTCCGGATTTTAGAAACCAAGTAATAGTGGGAGTGGCAGCGATGTGCTGGGCATTATGGTTGAATAGAAATGATGCTGTTTTTAATAGAACAAGTACTAATTCTTTCTTGCACGTAATTTTCAGAGGGACGTACTGGATCAGGCAGTGGTCTCAGTTATCTAAAGAGAGAGAGAGTGTGGAACTAAAGGAAGGGTGCAGCCGCTTGGAAGTTTTGGTGCTCGAAGTTTTTGGGAAGTGGAGATGGAGCCACCAAAGAAGGCTAGGGAACTAAGTTTCTTTGTTGTGTGTGTCTGCTCGTATGTCTGATTGTTTCAACGTGTTAAGTCTCGTTAAACTTTGTATGGTCTAAGTGCCTTTAAGTTGTAATGAACGGCTATATTCATTCACTTGTGGATGTGAGAGGCCGGAATACTTTTATTCCTTAATCTAAAAGAAATAGAGGAGAAATCCCTCTAGCGACATAGGAAGGAGATGCGGGAGGAACACAATACCCAATACTGCTTCTCAAACTCATGGTGATACCTTTGCCTGAGAATGTTACTAAGGGGGTGTTCGTTTCTGTGGCAAAAAATTTTTGCCTGTCACATCGGACATTGTGGCACTAGTTTAGTCTATTAAAAATAAATTAATTATAAAACTAATTACAGGGCCACAGGCTAATTACTAAGACAAATCTATTAAGGTAAATTAATCTATCATTAACGAATGTTTACTGTAGCACCACATTGTCAAATCATGAACTAATTAAGTTTAATAGATTCATCTCTTGAAATAGTCTCCGGCTGATAAATTAGTTTTTTAATTACTATATTTTTAATAGGACAAACTAGGGGCCGCAATATTCGATGTGACAGGGCAAAAAATTTTTGCCCTGAAACGAACATGCCCTAACAAGGATAACAAGCTGCGATGATTTTTTTTTCAGTTTGGCGATACCTATGCTTGAGAATCTCCACTACTATAAAACACACCAGTATCAAATTTTACTAAAGTCACATCAACTAATGTCCCCCTCAGTCAAGATCTTTTCTAAGTACACCAAAATAACTGTACTTAAAAACAACACACCTTACAAATGAACGTACCAGATTAATTATAGTCCTTTACACTTAATCACTCAAATCCAACGACCAATGTTGTGTAGATCAACCTCATCACTCGTCGCTCTCCCGTCGTGCGCCCACCCGGATCCGAAGCCCGAGACGTGACCCTCCCTCTCCCGTCCCGCACTGCCGCACCCACGAGTCCTCCTCATGTGCGACTCCTCCTCTCCCCTCCTTCCCCTTCCTGCTCCATCGCGCCGCGTGCCCCGCTCCTGCCGCGCGCCAAGAGCTGCGGTCGCCGCGCCGCCTGGGCCGGGGACACCGCTCCGGCATGGGCTGGGGGCGCTGTCGTCGGGGACGCGGAGGCCGAGGGCGCGACCATCGGGGGGCGCTGCAGCCGCGGGCGCGGAGGCCGGACGCGCGGAGACCTAGGGCGCGGCCGTTCCGCCGGTAACACCCGCAACCGCATCCCCGGCGGTCTCCTCCTGCAGCTCCAGGGTCCAGGGAAGAAGAGTCGAGACGCGAGGAAACCCTCACCTCCGGCACACGCGCCCGCCCTCCGCCCGGATTTGGAGCTGCGCCAGGCTGCCGTCTCTGGCTCTGCTGCGGCGTCCATATTGGCTGCTGATAGGGTAGGAGGATGAGGCGGCGGTGGCAGCGGCGGCGGCGGTTTAAGGGACAACATCGTTGTTCGTTGCTCCTCCACGGCGCTCCTCCCGCCATCTACGACGTTAGCGGCAAGGGCGTCCTCGGCGCCGTGACGGCTCACCGCTCACCTCTTTGTTCCTCTTCCGGCGCCCGTGGAGCACACCAACGCGCGTGTACGGGGCATCCGGCGTGAAGCGGCAGCGGCGTGCGCACGGAGGAGCAAGAGACGACAGCACTATGGCCATCGAACACTCGCCCCCATGGGCCTCGCAGTCGTCCTCCAGTAGTCTCGTGCCTCGCCATCGTCAGGTTTGTGTCCCCTCGTCGATCTCGATCTGGTGCCTGATGCTGACCTTTTCTTCTCTCAGATCCCGGGGTGGAGGAGGTAAAACCGGCATGGCATGAGTTGGAATGGTGGCCAGTGATGAGTAGCCTCTGCAGTCGACGCCATCTCTCTGGTACTCCAGGTTCTCCATTTTTATAATTTTGTTTTGCCTTTCTGATTTCTCCCCAAATTGACTTTGATTCTTATTCTAGGGTTTCGACTGCAATTTGCTCCGTTGTTCGTATTCTCTGCGTTAAGCCCCGGGAGTCTCGAACCGATTGGCAGTTCTTACCTCACAGCTAAGCATCTCAAACCCCTACGTCCCAACACCCCTTCAACCTCATTTTGTATCTCGTACTCATTTATAGTGCTTCTTTGATATACGGAGTTTCATATAAACAATCGTTATATCACTATTTAATAATTTGTTCACTGACTCATGCCCTGTTACCTTCTAGCCTCGAGTGAGGTGGCTATTGCTCTCTCATTTAGTTATGGTCCATTGCTCTGTGGTACATTGTGGTTCTAATTTTTGATAGGATGTCACGGATGCTAAAAAGTACAATTCGATAACAGGGTAAAGATTATTTGATGTTTGACTTCCCTGTTCATGTTTACACATTTCACTAAATGCAGTATTCATCAAATGTAATTGTATAGCGCACCCAAAGCCTTTCCAAACTGTCCAATCGTTTTAATTCAGATTTTGATTGTTTTCTTCTGTTGCTTCTCAGCCAATAATTTCAGCACTGATCAAGTTGTTGATATCCGGCAAAAGTTATTGTTTCTTCAGCAAAGGTAGCTGCTGCTGGTGGGGTAATGCACTGCGTGACTGCTCTTACAAATCCATTAATGCACTTCTTTTAGCGTAAAAAAAATAAGAGCACCGTTTTTCATGTCTGTCATCACTTCTGTTTCCCACTTGGCATTTCTCACCCTTCTGCTTCCAAACTGTGATGCCTCCTTCGATCTCTCTCTCCCTTTCTGTTGGATTTAAGAGGGATGCAATAAAGCAAACGCATGACTAGAAGTGCTTTGATGCTTAAACCTTGAGTAGGCTAGAAATATCTGTATAATTGAACTGAGGGCCAAATTATTTCTACTGATGAAAAAGCAAACTGTGATATTGCAACCTGTATATGGCTGAGGTAACATTGGTGCATTGAAATGATCGAAGTGGTGAACAAGGACATGCTTTGTTTGCCTAAATCAGGTGGGGATGCGGTGGCTCTGTTCAGTTGCAATATGACAATTCCTAAGTTTTATTTTGGTTCATATTTGAAAGGTGCATTGAGCAAGGCTTAAATTATCGAAGACAGATATTGCTGTTAAGGTTAGTATTATAGTTAATTATGTCTGGCGTTTCCTTGAATTTTATGCAGCTCGTGGCCACAAGATCCTTCTGTGCTCATCGCTTGTGCCGGATGACCCAACTGTGTTCCTCAAGCTAGGATGCTTCAATCAAGCCTATATTTCTTGGCAAGGTGCGACTTTCATAATATGTTCAGTGAAGGCTTATACACGTACAAGTCATTTGCAAACAATTACAAGGTGAAAACTTCTTTTATATGACACTCTTTATTTAGTTCTCTTATTTTACATCTGGCAACTGAAATCTTGGGATATACGTTGGTTGTTTGATTTGTGTTGCCAGATGTCACTGTAGCATTAGCGCGGGCACTATACTAGAAAGAGAGTTGTTTGATAAAGGGTTTCACTGCTCTATTTGCTATCTGATGTGCACAAGTTTTGTCATTTGCATCTGACTTTCTATGTATCCAAGAAAATGGTATGAATCCAGATCATGCCTTGATTACTTATGTTATCTGTATTCAACCCCTTATCAGTTTAGAAATTTCTGTGTGACTATAAGTTTTGAATGCCTCAGCCCAAGCTCATGCACTGGGGATCACAGTGAATCAAATTCACTTAAAGCCAGGTGGTGCAAATAATATAATAGGCATGCCTGAAGGTCTTTGTTTCTAAGTGCATGCTTTCAACATCATCTTGAGATTTTTGTATTTTTTTGTAAAATTAATAAGTTTCGTCATAAAGTTCGAGACAGGATAATGGCATAGAGGGTTTGCCTCTTACATTGCAGCGCTCCTTCTTGCTGGTTCGGTGATATGCATCTAGGCATCATAAAAAAGGTTGGTTGTCATCGATGTACCAACAATGAGAATATTCAAACCAGATTATTGAAATCAATAAAGATATCTCCCAAGTCAACGACCCTTCATGTAAGTGGTCTTTTTGTCAGGGACTATCCAAGTCAGTGCTACTGGAGCGGTTCAAGTCCTTCAATGTTGCATAGGGTGCAATCTGGGTGGTGTGTGCCAGACAACCAGCTGACGGAGGAGCTCAGGATCTCGATTGCTGAGAAGCTGCTGCCAACATACCAGTCAACTAGCCGATGCTGCTCTTGTTCTTTTATGATTCACAAGGAAGCCGGTGCGGGCATTTAGGCCTGATTTCTTCTGTGATGATAGACGTGAGTATAAATTTAGTGATCTTCAGCCAGACATGGCAAATATGAATACATTGTGGGAGCTTTCTGAAGCTGTTAATCGGCATAGTGGCTCCTCATCTGTAAGAGAAGTTGTTCATTTGTTACTATTATTATATAAAATTTGCCCGCACCATGCCCATATAGGACATTCTTAGGAACGTTGGATAGTTGGAGCTCATGGTAAATGGTTTATGCTTTCTGGATTAGATGTAAAACAATTTTTGTGACTCATGTACCACATGATTTTGTAATACAATAATATCAAGCTGCTACAAATTCAAAAGAAAACTTTAGGTCTTCTCCATATGGCCACACGGTACTTTTTTATATTTAACCGTAGCATTAGCACGGGTACATATGGCTCAAATGTGCCACATGATTTTCTTTGTTTTATTTTTTAAAATTTATTTTATTTTATATTTAACCGTAGCGTTAGCACGGGCACTATACTAGTACTTGTAAGGATAAGGGCGGAGATGAAATGCATGGTAGAGGTGCTGGTCCAAAGGTGAATTCTTGCCAGGTTTTGGTGGATCTAGGAATCATGGCTCTGATAATTGTACTATCTAGTTTTGCTCCTCACACGTCATGTGTGGACGCACGTATGAGCGTTAGTGCAAGAAGAAGCGCAACAGGGACGTGGCTAGATGCCACAGATGCGCCTGGTCATTTACGGAAGGATATCAGATTTCCTTAGTCCGTTACCTGGTTCAATTAGACTTACAGTTTGCTAGGATATCACAGCTACCCGCCTATATGGCCTGATTGTAAATAGCAGCTCTCAGGAAATAAATCATTCTATTCTCTCTTTGCGCTCTTCCTGTCTTCTGCTCACAGAGGCCATAGCTGGCTATCTCTAGTTCTCTACGGTATAGAGGTTCAGGGTTACGTGAAGATCATGTTACCCACCACCACTGCTATCACATCTGGTATCAGATTGCTCTAGTATCACAAGATGGTAAGATTCATTTCATGCCACAAGATCCTGTGTATCAGTGAATCAATAAAGCATGGCCCTTTTACTAGCCAAAATATAGGGTTGACTTTGATGATCTAGAAAAAGTGTTAAATTTATTATGGGTCAGGCCCAATAATATATTTAATAAATCAATAACTCTATGGTGTAATTATGGGAATTATTGTTTGTACCGGATTGGAATTTAAAGGGACGTTGATTCAACTTATATGGTGGGATTTATTCCATCTAATTTGAGAAGTTGTGAAACGGACCAAGGCGTGCCACACGCGCGCGCGCCGCCGCCGCCGCCGCCGGCCGGGCCGGGCACGGGCCGTGGCGTGGCGTGGCGTGGCGAGGCGAGGCAGGCAGGCAGGCAGGCAGGTGAGCGTGGCGTGTTAATTTTGTTTTAATACGCAATAATCACGCCGCACTAACCATGCCTTAATCACGGGAGTTACAACTCTTTATCTCACCATGATGAAGGAAGTTTTAACTCTTTTAATGGCCTGTCTCCTCATCTCCTGCGCTCTCCCTGCGCCCGTACGGGAATAAAAGGAGCAGCGCCTCCTCCTGTGCGCTAGGCTGAATTCCCTTCATTCTTTCTCTCCAACCCGAACACATTCCAGAGCTCAGTTCCGCTGCAGGAAAGGCTTTCCCATCTCGTTCATCCGCGCGCACGGAGGAGCGAGAGGGCAGGTGCCTCCGGAGCCAGTGTCGATCGAGACCTTGCACGAGGGATCGGCAATTAGGTTTTTGGGGAGCGACTACGCGACTGCCCGAACGATCTTCGCCGCCATTCTTCTTCTTCAGGAGGATCGCCGTCGTCGTCTTCTTCCCAGCGAAGTTGCTGCTACTGTTCATCTTCTTCCCGGTGATTGGACGTTCGTCTTCTTCCCGGTGATTGGCTGTTCGTCTACTTCCCGGTGATTGGTCTTCGTCTTCATCTACTGCAATATGACCAAGGAAGTTGGACAAGGATCTGGATCTGCGCTAAGGATGGACGGGTATGAACTGTTCATCTTCTCTCTGTTTTTCGTAACTCAGTATTTTGTTCCGTCATGCTGTTTCAGTAGCACTGTTGAATATGTTGCAGTAGCTCTGATTCGTAGTTTTAGTAGTTGCTGCTTATATGTTTCAGTAAGTCTGTTATGTTATTTCACATGCTTTCCTGCAGTAGATGATTTATTATGTTTTATCATCATATATATGATTCACATGCTTCTTTCACATATGTGCCGTACTGCTATGGTCATATGTGATATTATGAAATCACTTTTATATTATCTCTGTTATGTCGTCATCATAATGTTAATTTACGGAATTAAAATGACATGGAAATTGCCTTTATTTCTAACAATCCAAAAACCTAATTGTAGGCATTTTTGTGTCAGTGGTTTTGCTGCCGTGTTAAAACCTGATGCTTTTGATGGGAAAAACTTCTTGATATGGAGAGCTAAGATGGAATTGTGGCTAATTGCTATGTCATGCTTTCATGTGATTGAGGGCAAGCCTGATAACTTGTCTCCTGAGGATGAGGCTAAGTTTAAGGCTGATGACAACCTCTTTCGAGGAGCAGTGATTAGCGCACTTGATGCAAAATTCCAGAAAAGCTACATCATACTTCCCACGGGTAAAGAGCTGTGGGATGCACTTGTGGGAAAGTTTGGAGTTACCGATGCTGGTAGCGAGCTGTATCTTATGGAGCAACTGTATGACTACAAGATGGTTGAGAACCGATCTGTAGTGGAACAGACTCATGAGATTCAGGCACTAGCAAAGGAACTTGAGCTTTTTCCTTGTCCTCTTCCTGACAAGTTTGTGGCTGGCGGTATTATCGCTAAGCTGCCACCGTCATGGAAGGACTTTGCTACCTCTCTCAAACATAAGAGACAAGAGTTCAATGTGGAAGAGCTCATTGGCACTCTTGATGTTGAGGAGAGGGCGAGAGCAAAGGACAATGGAAAAGATGTTGAGACCTCTACTGCCAATGTGGTGCAGAAGAGAAACTCCAAATTCCGCAAGTACAAAAAGAAGAAAAACCAGAACAAGCAACAGAACATTCCTAAGACCAATCAGACAACACAATTTAAGAAAAAGGACAACAACAACAAGAAGGGAGGATGCTTTGTCTGTGGTAGTGATGCGCATCGGGCAAGTGAGTGTCCTGATCGCAAATACCACCGGGACAATAAATCAGCAAATGTTGTTACTACTGACAATGGTGAAGGAACATCTGGGTATTGTAATTCTTTACCATTCGTTCTTTCTGTTTGTAATTCACCTGAGTGGTGGATGGACAGTGGTGCAAATATACATGTGTGTGCTGATGTACCTCTATTTTCCTCCTACCAGGTCGGGAGGTCTGGCGCCTTGTTGATGGGAAATGGGTTGCGTGCTCATGTTCTTGGTGTTGGTACAGTCATTCTGAAATTTACTTCGGGAAAGACAGTGCCATTGAAGAGCGTGCAGCATGTGCCCTCTATCAAGAAAAATCTTGTTAGTGCTTCCATGTTGTGCCGAGATGGCTACAAAGTTGTTCTTGAGTCGAATAAATGTGTTCTGTCTAAACATGGTTTGTTTATTGGTAAAGGATATGATTGCGGAGGTTTGTTCCGCTTATCGTTGCATGATGTGTGTAATAAACTGGTGAATTCTGTTAATATTTCTGATGAGTCAGATTTATGGCATTCACGTTTCTGTCATGCAAGTTTTGGCTGTTTAATGCGGTTAGCAAATCTGAATTTAATTCCTAAATTTAATTTAGTCAAAAAGTCTAAGTGCCATGTGTGTGTTGAATCGAAACAACCTCGCAAGCCACACAAGGCTGCTGAGGCGAGGAACTTGGCACCTCTAGAACTTGTGAATTCCGATCTGTGCGAGATGAACGGAATTTTGACTAAAGGCGGTAAAAAATACTTTCTCACCTTTATAGATGACTCCACTAGGTTCTGCTATGTGTATCTCTTAAAATCAAAAGATGAAGCGTTTAATTATATTAAGGCCTATAAAGCTGAAGTTGAGAACCAACTTGAGAGGAAAATAAAACGTTTAAGGTCCGATCGAGGTGGAGAATATTTCTCTAATGTGTTCGATGAGTTCTGTGTGGAACATGGGATTGTTCATGAGAGGACACCGCCATACTCACCACAATCCAATGGGATTGCTGAAAGGAAAAACCGCACTCTAACAGAGCTTGTGAATGCAATGTTGAGTACAGCGGGATTATTCAAGGAATGGTGGGGTGAGGCGATTTTGACAGCGTGTCATGTCCTGAACAGAGTTCCAACTAAGAACAAAGAGATCACACCATTCGAGGAATGGGAAAAGAGAAGATTAAATCTCTCATATTTACGCAATTGGGGTTGTTTGGCTAAGGTGAATGTGCCAATCAACAAGAAGCGTAAACTTGGACCTAAAACAGTTGATTGTATTTTCCTAGGTTATGCTTTTCACAGCGTTGGGTATAGGTTCTTAATTATTAAATCTGATATTCCTGATGTGTATGTTGATACAATCATGGAATCGAGAGACGCAACATTTTTTGAGAATGAATTTCCAATGAAGAATACACCTAGTGAAACAAGTGAAACAAGTCATGAGACTATAATTCCCTATGAACCAGAACAAATAGATCATGCTGAGGATACTCATGTGCACATCCCTGAGGAGGATGACACTATAGTTACTCGAAAGAGTAAGAGACAAAGGGTTGCAAAATCTTTTGGTGATGACTATATAGTGTACCTTGTGGAAGACACACCAACCACTATTAGACAGGCATATTCCTCTCCTGATGCTGACTTGTAGAAGGAAGCTGTTAGGAGTGAGATGGAATCTATTATGTCTAATGGATCTTGGGAGGTCGTTGACCGTCCTTATGGTTGTCAACCTATAGGTTGCAAATGGATATTCAAGAAAAAGCTTAGGCCTGATGGTACCGTTGAGAGGTACAAGGCAAGGCTTGTGGCCAAAGGATACACCCAAAAGGAGGGTGAAGAATTCTTTGACACCTATTCACCAGTTGCTCGTTTGACTACAATTCGCACTTTGATTGCCGTGGCAGCCTCATATGGTCTTATCATTCATCAAATGGATGTAAAGACTGCTTTCCTAAATGGAGAGTTGGATGAGGAGATCTATATGGATCAGCCAGAGGGCTTCATTGCGGATGGTCAAGAGAACAAGGTGTGCAGGTTGTTAAAGTCATTATATGGCCTGAAACAAGCACCTAAGCAATGGCATGAAAAATTTGATAATACTCTACTAGCTGCTGGCTTTGTTGTGAACGAAGCTGACACATGTGTGTATTATAGGTATGGTGGGGGTGAGGCTGTTATGTTGTGCCTTTATGTTGATGACATATTGATCTTTGGATCAAACCTCAATGTGATTGAGGAAGTTAAGAAACTTTTTTCAAGTAATTTTGATATGAAAGATTTGGGAGAAGCTGATGTTATTCTGAACATCAAGTTAATTAGAGAAGGTGATGGTGGGGTGACTTTGTTGCAGTCTCATTATGTGGAAAAGGTGTTAAGTCGCTTTGGTTATAGTGACTATAACCCTGCTCCTACACCTTATGATCCTAGTGTGCTATTGCGGAAAAACCGAAGAATAGCAAGGGGTCAATTGACATACTCCCAGATCATTGGCTCGCTAATGTACCTTGCGAGTGCAACAAGGCCTGACATCTCATATGCTGTGAGCAAGCTGAGCAGGTTTGTGTCCAAACCTGGAGATGATCACTGGCGTGCTCTTGAGAGAGTGTTGCGGTACCTGAAAGGTACTATGACTTACGATATTCACTATACTGGTCACCCAAAAGTGCTAGAAGGCTATTGTGATGCCAACCGGATATCTGATGCTGATGAGCTTAGAGCCACAAGCGGATATGTGTTCCTGCTTGGAGGTGGCGCTGTTTCCTGGAAGTCTTGCAAGCAGACTCTCATTACGAAGTCTACCATGGAAGCAGAACTCACAGCGTTAGACACTGCTGGGGCTGAGGCCGAGTGGCTTCGTGAACTCTTGTTGGATTTACCGGTGGTTGAAAAACCAATACCTGCTATTTCCATGAACTGTGATAATCAAACTGTGATTGCGAAGGTCAACAGTTCTAGGAGTAACATGAAGTCTACTAGGCATGTTAAGAGAAGATTGAAATCTGTCAGAAAACTGAAAACCTCCGGAGTTATAACGTTGGATTATGTCCACACGTTGAATAATCTGGCAGATCAATTCACTAAGGGATTGTCATGAAATGTGATAGAAAATGCATCGAGGGAGATGGGTATGAGACCCATATGAAAATCTACTATAGTGGTAACCTGCTCTATGTGATCGGAGATCCCGTGAAGTAGAGTGGTGAAACAAGCTATGAGTAGGTTGAGAGGAAAGTTCCCTTTTGAACCTATCTCTGATGCATAACTTTCCTTCTGTAAGGCAGGTTGGTATTTACCTTAATGTATTCCGAGAGTCTTTTAAAGATGAGATGTTGTCCTACAGAACATCTTATGAGGAATACACCTATATGAGTCAGACTGCTAGTCACAGTCTATGGGATTTGGGCGGTCCCTAAATACTCATGAAAGGCACTGAAGTGTGACTTATATGCTTCAAACAGCGGGGATGTCTGTTGCAGCCTAGTACCAGCAAAGGACTTGAGTGAATCTCACCTCACGCAAAACTGTCAATTCAAGGCATAGTCCATTGTTCAGTTGTGACTGAGTGAAACTCTTGCTCTAGATGGATGTTCAACTTAACAGTCTCCATCGAAACACTGGTATATCAAAGAATTGAGATTCTGGAATTTCACAGTTGTTAACCCTAGAGTTTGGTGGGGATTGTTAAATTTATTATGGGTCAGGCCCAATAATATATTTAATAAATCAATAACTCTATGGTGTAATTATGGGAATTATTGTTTGTACCGGATTGGAATTTAAAGGGACGTTGACTCAACTTATATGGTGGGATTTATTCCATCTAATTTGAGAAGTTGTGAAACGGACCAAGGCGTGCCACACGCGCGCGCGCCGCCGCCGCCGCCGCCGGCCGGGCCGGGCACGGGCTCGGGCCGTGGCGTGACGAGGCGAGGCGAGGCGAGGCGAGGCGAGGCAGGCAGGCAGGCAGGCAGGCAGGCAGGCAGGCAGGTGAGCGTGGCGTGTTAATTTTGTTTTAATACGCAATAATCACGCCGCACTAACCATGCCTTAATCACGGGAGTTACAACTCTTTATCTCACCATGATGAAGGAAGTTTTAACTCTTTTAATGGCCTGTCTCCTCATCTCCTGCGCTCTCCCTGCGCCCGTACGGGAATAAAAGGAGCAGCGCCTCCTCCTGTGCGCTAGGCTGAATTCCCTTCATTCTTTCTCTCCAACCCGAACACATTCCAGAGCTCAGTTCCGCTGCAGGAAAGGCTTTCCCATCTCGTTCATCCGCGCGCACGGAGGAGCGAGAGGGCAGGTGCCTCCGGAGCCAGTGTCGATCGAGACCTTGCACGAGGGATCGGCAATTAGGTTTTTGGGGAGCGACTACGCGACTGCCCGAACGATCTTCGCCGCCATTCTTCTTCTTCAGGAGGATCGCCGTCGTCGTCTTCTTCCCAGCGAAGTTGCTGCTACTGTTCATCTTCTTCCCGGTGATTGGACGTTCGTCTTCTTCCCGGTGATTGGCTGTTCGTCTACTTCCCGGTGATTGGTCTTCGTCTTCATCTACTGCAATATGACCAAGGAAGTTGGACAAGGATCTGGATCTGCGCTAAGGATGGACGGGTATGAACTGTTCATCTTCTCTCTGTTTTTCGTAACTCAGTATTTTGTTCCGTCATGCTGTTTCAGTAGCACTGTTGAATATGTTGCAGTAGCTCTGATTCGTAGTTTTAGTAGTTGCTGCTTATATGTTTCAGTAAGTCTGTTATGTTATTTCACATGCTTTCCTGCAGTAGATGATTTATTATGTTTTATCATCATATATATGATTCACATGCTTCTTTCACATATGTGCCGTACTGCTATGGTCATATGTGATATTATGAAATCACTTTTATATTATCTCTGTTATGTCGTCATCATAATGTTAATTTACGGAATTAAAATGACATAGAAATTGCCTTTATTTCTAACAAAAAGTCAAGTTGGCCAAACCAAAAACAAAAATATGAAACAAGCATGCTCTTTTATGTAGATAAAATAAAATAGCTACTTTGAAGAACACCAGACAATCATAACGATAGTTCATACAGCGGTACACTTGCTCCAATGCATTTGTCGGACAATGCTATGCATGATGTGAAATTGTGAATACATTTTTTTTAGATTAAGGAATATAAAATTCCAGCTTCCAACAGCCACGAATAAATGAGCACAGCCGTTCAATACAGACCCGTAGTACTTTGAGTCTTCGACCATACTCTACCACAAGGTAATACAAAGTTTAAGAACAAACCTAAGAAACTAGACTTAAGCAGTTAAGCCTTGATCCTATTCTGAATTCACCAGCAAAACTTGTGAATACATACCGCAGCAAGAAAAGGGGAATGCACATACGGAGTACTACCATAAAAATGCATCGCATTACTGGTCTAGTTCCTTGGCCTTGGATTCAAGTGAGTCCTGTCAAATGAGTTGTACTGCAAATTGGTCTTTGAAAAGGAGAGAACGTACCACCAGCGATTTCCACTCGCCTATCCAACATTCAGAGGCATGGCTCCTGATGCTATTCTTTCACCCCCAATTCATCTGGGTAAAGAGAAAAAAGGAAAACTTGAAGTAAAGATCATTGACAAACAAGAAAGGTGAAAAGTGTAGATTTACGAATACTCCATCCCATACCTCGATTCACAAAACACAAAGCGATATGCAATAAACAGACAGCGTGTCTCGTTTTCATGTTGGAAAAAGTCTAAATAACGCCCCAACTATCATCTCCTCGTTAACGTAGGCCATCACCTTCAAAACCGTGTAACGAAGACTCTAAGATTTGCAAAACGGAGCAAATGACACCTTGGGCGGTATTTGGTAGGCGGTTTCGCCTACGTGGCGTCCAGCATGGCACTTGTTTTGACACCGTGGAGAGGGAGCTGGTGCACGCCCGAAATTGCTACATACAAAAGTCTCATTTGTCAGGCCGCGTTTGTACCAGGGTCCTAAAATGCTCCGTCGCCACCCTCCTTCTTCCCCCAGACGCCCGCGGCCATTCTCTTCTTGTTCCGGTAGGCGAGCGGCGCAGTAGGTTAGGGTTTGAGCGATTTCTCGTTTAGCGGAGGCGGCGTTGTGTGGCGGCGTGCTTGGAGAGGTCGCGTGCGGCGGTGATGTCGCATTCCAGTTCGGCGTCCGGCTCGAGCAGCCCTGCTGCGGGCGGCGGCTTGGGGTACGACGGCCAGGGATCGCCGGTGGCGTACCGCGTTGGGCCGCTGGCGTACGAGCCCTCGGTGTATTGCGATTGCCCGGGCAAGTTGAAGGCGTGCAGGTGGATCTCTTGGAGCAAGGAACATCCTGGGCGGCGGTATCACCGGTGCTGCAGGGCTAGGGTTAGAGTTTGGCATCAAATCCCCTTCTTTTGAGTTGTTCCATTGCTCTGTTGTTGAGTTGTTCTGTTGCAGAGTAAGTTTGGATGCTCCTTCTTCCGTTGGGTTGACGATGAGTGCACGGGCTGGTACAAGGAGGTGCCCGGTGACCTCCGGGACGCAGTGTGGAAGCAGAAGAAGCTTGTTGCAGAGAAGGAAGAAGAAGTGGTGGCAAAGGCCATTGAACTGGAGGCCAAGCACAAGGAGGTGGAGGAGAAGAACAAGGAGACCGAGGAGCTGAAGCAAGTGGTGCAACTGAAGCAGCAAGAGCTCAATGGCAAGGTGCAGGAGCTAGGAGAGAAGCAGCAGCAGATAGATGCAAAGGACATGGCTTTGGTGGCAATGGGACTGAAGATGAAAAACAAGAATCAGTGTTTTGATGCACTTGTTGTTTTCTGTGTCTTCTTACTTGTAGTCTTGGTGTATCTGGTGATGAAAGGAAGGTGAATCAGTGCTTTGATGCACTTGTGAAATGCTGGGGCTTTTGTATGTAGGGTTGCTGTCCAGTGTAGGCACTTTTGTATGTAGCAATGCTGAGAACCACATCTTTCAGTACAATTGATTGGACCTGAGAACCATGTACCCAACCTTCTCTGCTTTACTCCTCCTTTTCAGCTCATAAGCATACTTCCTCAACTCAGCAGCCTCTTCATCCTCTGCTGAACTGTTCTCAGACAGTGGCTGCACATACTCTTCATCTGAATCTTCATCAGAGCTACCATCAGAGCAAGACAACACAACCTTCCCTTTATCTTTCCCAGGAATATTCATAAAGTCATCAAAACCAAGCCCAGGCTCTACACTGTCAACACTGTCCTCACCACTACCATTTCCATCAACATCATTAACTTCCTCATCAGCTTGTCCTTGCCAAATGTCTTGATCATCTGCAGCCAATTTAGTGCCCACATTCTCAGTGTACATGTCCACTGTCATACCTTCTGGATAGAATTCATTGCCACTGTGAGCCTGAAGCATGGACTGACAAGATGCATCATCGGTCAACAAAACAAGGCCTGAGTTCATTTCCTTCCCTGGCTGCAACCAAAACAACCTGACAACATTTTGTGTCTTCAAATGATCTTCCAGGTGTCCCTTGATCTCAAAATAGGAAAGCTTGTCCACATCAATCCAAGACTCAGCAATATCCCCACCCAAATACATCAAATCAGGCCCAACTCTGCCAAACCAACCACCAAAATGAAATCGGATGCATATCATATCCATGATGACACCTGATAACAAGAACAACAACTAATCAACACACTACAAATCATTCCTCATTACTCTGTTAACTCAAACCCGAAGCTTTCCATAAAACCCTAACCGCAACAAAGCAAGAACAATCAAACACTACAATCTGGTGCTAAAAGCATAAGACTTTACCAACCATTCTTCATGAAATCAACTCGCAAGCAACCTAACCATAACATCATTCACATGCATTTGCTTTATCTTCATACTCCGAAAACCCCAGTTCACCCGAACTCCCACAACATCAACCACTCCATCACTGCTGCAAAATCGGGGCAGGAAAAGTTCGAACCTGGATGGAGAAGCTCGAAGACGATCGCTCCTAGCCGCCGCCGACGACCATGGCCACCTCGAGCGTCTCGCCGGTTTCACCGCCGCGCGCGCTTCCGAAGACGAAGGGCCGGGGCAGAGTGCGAGGGAGACAAACAGGGGACCCGCTCAGTATTTCATTGGGCAGCCTGACTTGTGGGCTCCACCTGTCAGCCGCACAAAACAAACACACGCACCAGCTCCCTCTCCACGGTGTCAAAACAAGTGCCATGCTGGACGCCACGTAGGCGAAACCGCCTACCAAATACCACCCAGGGTGTCATTTGCTCAGTTTTGCAAATCTTAGAGTCTTCGTTAAACGGTTTTGAAGGTGATGGCCTACGTTAACGAGGAGATGATAGTTGGGGGCGTTATTTAGACTTTTTCCTTTTCATGTTCACGACGAAGACAACTAATTTGACGAGGACGACGAACAGGCTGCTGCTTGACTCGCCGAGGAGAGGACAGAGGCAGCCGTACGACTAGGGTGGTCGGAGAACATCCATGCGAGGCGTGGCCGAGAGGTTGGAACCTCTCCGTCGCCGTGCCGCTAGTGAATTCGTGGGATCCTCCGACGGCAGCGACTGAGGTTGTCGTGGAGCGAGAGGCCACGGCCACGGGCGGCGGTGATGACATGCGTACAGGCGTCACGCGGTAGCAGCGGGAGCGACAGAGGATGCAGTGGCGGCGGGAGAAAGCGGCGGAGGAAGGAGGCGGCGACGGCGGCAGACGGGAGGAGATGCGCCGGCGAACTGGTGTGAGTGGGAGCCGTGCGAACAGGTTTACGGCCCGGTTGGAGGTTTGCTGAGCCCACTATACACCGACTGTAACACCTCTGGTGTTTAATAAGTAATTAACCTGACATGTCATCATCATTAGTCTTTAATCATTCTTGCCATGCATTTAAGTTTGCTTAATTTTTGTGTAGATCTTGTTCAGTTAAGTGTTTTGATGCTGTGTTATGAGGACCAAAATTCAAAAATCAAAATAAAATTTAAATTCCTTTTGAAAAACCCCAAATTTCCAAACTCTAGTTTTACCCCTTTTTCTAATTCAAAAGTTGTTCAAAATTTGAAGTTGGTCCTTTTAGCAAAGTTGTAGATCTCTAATCCTAAACAACTTTGGTGTTTGAGTTTTCTTTGTGCAGTTCAAAGTTTAGGAGTAATTTTCAAGATTTCAAAAGAAGAATAGGTTTTCACTGTGCACAGCTGGAGGACCCCTACCTCATCCTCACCCGGCCCCTACCTCTCTTTGCCCGGACCCCCACCGTCCTTTTGCCCGGACCCCCACCGTCCTTTTGCCCGGACCCCCACCGTCCTCTTGCCCGGACCCCCACCGTCCTCTTCGCCCGGACCCCCACCGTCCTTCGCCCGGACCCCGGCATCACCCCGCGCCTATAAAAGCCACCAAGCTCCTCATTGCCACCACCAACACTTCCTCGCCAACCCAAGCCATCAGGCAGCCCCAGCGCCCGCCAAGGCCGCCACTGCCTTCGCCTTGAGCTTCTCCACCTTTCCAAGCCACCAATTTCACCCCTCCGTCCTTTCCTTCGCCGGCGCAGCGACTCCCCTCCAACTCCGGCGAATCGCTCGAGCCTCACCCTCGAGCCAACCTTCGAGCCAACCCTCGAACCGCACACCCTCGAGCGTCCCCTCGAGCCACATCCCTCGAGCCGCATCTCTCGAACATGCCAAGGCCAGCCTCGAGCCTCACCCTCGAGCGTCCCCTCGAGCCTCACCCTCGAGCACGCCTGCGAACCGCGCCCCCTCGAAGCAGCCGAGCCCCACCCTCAGCCTCGGGCGAATCGCAGCCACCCTCGGACTGAGCCTCGAGCACGCCGAGGCTACCCTCGAGAGGTTAGCCGAGCCTCCGCCGAGGCCTCGCCACCATCGAGCTCCCGCCTCCGACCCTTGCACCGCCTCGCCGAGCCTCGTTTCCAACTCCTGGTGAGCCCGCGAAGCTATCCCCACCCTCTGCCTTCCCAGCCGAGACCTCGAGCGACCGGTCCGCTGTCCGCCTTACAGGCAAGCGCGCCGAGCCTCGAGAGAAGCACAGTATTCCTTTTCTTTTAAAAATATGAATAGTGTTTTGTTTTCTTCTTTTTGTGAGGTTTAATCTGTTGTTCTAAAAATCTTGAGATAAATGTTGTGTGTTCCTTGCTCTGTGTAGTATTTTAGAAAAATAAGAAACTCTACTTTTCTGCAAAGTTTAAAATATGAAAAATCCTCCTTTTAATTAATAAATGGATAGTTTTAGGTTTTTAGTAAAACATGTATAGCTCCAAAGGTCATGAAATTTGTTTTGTCATCTATTTACACCATGATGAACCTATGAGATTAATTTGGTAAATTTTGGGACAACTGTATAAAATGATATTTTAAAATAAATTAGGAAAAACAGAAAAGTAATCATGGTGTGACCTTTTGGATTGTTTGCTGTTCATAGACCCCACCCCTCTGGTCTATGATGATTGTGATGCCTTGCAATGTTTTGTAAATAATGCTTAATAAGTTTGTTTAATCTTGCTTAAAAAGATAAAGATAATTAATCTTTATGTCTATCCTAAAAGTTACTCACATGTTAGAAAGTTGTACTCTAGAATCAGTAGTCTTGTCCTGCACCTTAGCATGCATTCCATGGCATCATGTTAAAGCATACATCATTTATCCACGTGTAGTATCCAAGAGTGTTGAAGTCGTGTTGATCAAGCTCTGGTGTTCACCATTGTCGAACGAGCCTCGGAGGAGGGTTCTTGTTGGACAGGCTTCGTCGAAAAAGACTTAACTTCAAGCAGCAAACGAACTAACTTGTGTCAATCTTTCTTGGATCTTATCTTCCCTGCAACGAAGGCAAGCCCCGGTGCATTTAACCCTTCCTTGGTTTTATAAAATGTTTTCCTTAAATGCTTTTGAGTTAAACTACTGCATTAGGTTATAGGAGTTGTGTGATGACCTATTACCTGCATTATTTACTTCCACCAGAAGATCCACCAGCCCTGCTTTAAAACTATTTGCAAAATGCTTAGTGATGCTATACTATAGATTTGCAATAAAATGTCATTTTTAAAAGTGTGATCACTGAAAGAATCTTTATGGGAATTTGGCTTTACTTCCCGTTCGATGACTGCTTGCCTAGCTAGCATGTGGTCATTGTCGAGAAGAGGTTGTCCGCGCGTACGGTGCCGTCATGTTGTAGTCCGGGACTCAACAGTTGACACCGACTGGGACAGGGTTGAAAAACTGACAGGACTATTACGCTTGGGTGAGATATAACCAAGGTGTAGTTCTGGCTGGAAAATTAGGGACCATCCGTATGGGGGCCTGCTGGCCAAGACTTGCAACTATTCACATACTACGGAAAGCTCTGGCTCCGAGGAATCCTTTATTGGACCGACAACCGCGCACTGGAAGTGGAGAGATGGCGGAAGTAGCATGTACCCACGTGGTCGTCGTACCTGGATAGGAGTGGTGTACTGTATTTCCGGGTGGCGTAGGACCGGGCCCAATCTTGGAGGAATCGTGGTAGACGAGTTGGCATATGCAAGCTTGGGTGCTACATATGCAGTGTGGATAGGGATCCTCAGCTGAGTATTATTTATCCGGATTAACGTTGCTCCTCGGTTATGGAGACTTGGTCACTGACTGTCAACGGAGAGTGGTTCAGAACTAGGTATGTTTTGAAACGTAAAATGAATCATGGACAATGAAGAATTGAGAAATGCTTGAATCTTTCCAAAATAAAACAAGGTTTACAAAAATGCTTTTTCTGCAAAATACTTAAGCCTTACCTTGACTACCCTAAGCCTTTCATTCCTGAGTCTTCTCCCTTTTTCTTTAGTCGGGTAAGTCTTGTTGAGTACCCCAGTACTCAGGGTTTGTTAATCCCCTGTTGCAGGTTTCTATTAGGTGGTGTTGATCATGTCAGTGGGCTTGACGTGATCTGGTTGTTCCTCTTCTCCAACTTAGGTACTCCGCCTAAGTGTGGTTCTGTCATACTACTCTACTTCCGCAATACCAGTTATTTTTATATAAAAAGTAACATCTTCATAATTTGTAAAGTTTATCTATCTTGTTTCCGCACTCCGATGGTATTTTGTATCAACTGTTGTAATGTTGTAATTATTCCAACCTTCATGGTGATGGTCCTGTGGCTCGTGAGTAATTCGGGGTCCTCTCGGGGACACCCGACGGATCTTTCCAGTAACGTGTTTCATTTGCACAGTCATTGGGCTCCCTATGACGATGACGTGTGCAAGCGGGCCACATTATTGGGCGGTTCCGTCACACCGACCATGGGCCATTAGCCCATTAGCCCATTACAACTACGCATGGCAAGAATGGGTTGGGTGTTTTGGTAATTGGTAATTATTAAAACGTTTTGTTTTTTTTAAAAAAACAATTTACCTCCTCAACTATCGCGTTTTTTCTCACTAATATAAAAAATTGTTTTTTAACCACCAATAACTTTTGCAAGAGATACCCAGTTACAAAAGCAGACACTCACAAGTATGAGCGTGCACTTACCTCTATGAGGGCACACACACTATTCCTCATAGCACTTCCGACCTCCGAAGAATTGTGTTGGACAGACAAATCTCGAAATTGACGAAGTTATCATTAGTGTCTCGTTATCGACAGACACGTTGACTACCACTAGAAAAATAGTGTTGTTAAATCCTGAAATAAATCTGGGAAAATGCGAGCACTCGTGTTAAGTCGGAGACTTAAATCCGGATGGACAGATTCAACTTTTCAAACCGTTTACATTTAGACCCCGAACGGTTTTGATGGTAATTTTATTAATTGGATTAGAAATGTTTTCAAAAATATCTAAAAAATTATAAAGTAAATAAAAATCATAAATTTATCCAAATATATTTTTAGATGAAAAAATAATGCAATTAGACCTAAACCAGAAAATTTGTTTTAGCTTAGAAAATTATAAAACCAATATTTTCTAAAATCGTGCTCTATGGTATGGTGGCTAGCTTGAAATTGTTTGAATTTTGAGGGTCTCATTTTTGTGCTTATTCTCCAGCCACGTGTTGCGCTAGGGAAAAAATAGTATCATGATAATTGAAATGTTAATGTGGTCAATTATTTCTAAAAAAACAATACTTCGAATGAAAGATGTGTAAACATTCTATTGATAGTTAGACCCATGATTCATGTCCAATTAACATAACTAGTATATTGCCCGGGTTAACGCTACGACAACATCTATATGAATACAAATCAACAACCAATAAATATTTTTTAGTAATTGAGTATAGATTCTCACGTCTCATATATTGTATAACCAAATATTTTTGTCATATATATCAACTCAACCCTCTAATATATTTTTTTATCATTTGAAATTGAAAAAAAACTTTTATAATAACAATTGAATGGATGGAAATACCATTGACCGCATAGCATAATCAAGAATTTTTAAAGTAAACAACGCCTCTAAAGAAACAAAAAAACAACCAGATACCTCATACTGGCAACATTCCAGAAATTTAGGCCAAACTGAGATACTCGAACCAGAGAAGGTTCTAAGACTTGAACAAACTAAGCTCAAATTGTGAACACCAATTAAAAAAACATTTTGACTGAACTAAGCATCCAAGAACTCTCCATTCAACAATAGAGAATTTCATCGAACACCTTGCATGCATCTGTTAACTGGCAAAGAGACACAGTCATGGACATAGAGAAGACGCGACACAGAGTTACTAATCTATATGTCCCTTGTGTGGCCAGCTCCTCCTCAATGTGTCCTCTATAGCGGCTGTGACGTGCCTCACTGTTGACTGCCTCCATGCACACCACAACCTCCAGTGCCCTCTCCGACTTCAACCATGACCATGTCCCCTTCATCGCCAATATCAGCTTCAAATGTTAGCTCAACTTTCTTGGCTTCTGTTAGAATAGTAATTTGAAACAATATATATAAATTGCTAGTGCTTGATGATAGGACTAATATAAAACACATGTTTCAAGCATTTGAACATCCTACAAGCTACAATCATTTTACTGCTAATATTGCCTTCGGATTATGCCAAAGCATATCAACCCCCTCAGAAACAATGCCAAAATGAACTTGAAAACAGGTACCTGACCTTGGTGAACTAATTTCATGAAGCTTTTTCTTCAGTTACCTCGTAGCTCTATATGAAAGTACATAAGATCAAAAGATTTGTCTTTATCGACACAAGTTAGCAAAGTAACTGAAATTTATAATAATGACAAGGTAAAATCAGAAATTTAATAACAAAGCATCTTAGAAACAAAAAAAATTTACAAGAGATCAAATCATCTATAGGAAATGAAAGTTTACAGGAGAAGTCAAAATAATACAATGGAATTGATATCGGTGACCGACAAACCATTTGTTTCATCTGTGCACAAGCAGAGTGCGAGGCAGTACGTGCACCTCTGATGTGCTACTCTATCATCCCACCAATCTATGATGAATACCACACATGCATGAACAAACAAATTAGAAGGGATTAAATAGAAGGACAGTAACAGATGTAACCAGAGATCCAATAAAAAAAGGTGCTGAAGAACTGGATCCACCCAGTGATGGCGGTACCGTACCTCTCCCCTCTCACAGAACTTCCTTTCGGGCGATGGAAATTGAACCTTCAGGATGGGGCAGATCTAAAGCAGGAGCCGCACGCGTGGCGATGAGGGAGGCTTTTTTTTTATTATTTTTTAACCTTTTTTTTTAAAAAATATTTTAATAATAATCTCACCCAAATAAAATTTGTACATTCTAACCCTTTTGTTGTCGCGCTACCGGGAGTAGCGTGACAAGGTCTTACACGTCGGACATCGTTTTCAACGTGGAAAAACTTGTCACGCCAATGCATGTGGCGTGACAAGACTGAATTTTCGAAAAATCATAACTCTTCAATACGACGTCGAATAAAAATGATTTTTATATGAAAATTGTAGCTCTCGATGAGATCTACAACTTTGTAGTTTTGAGTTTTTTTCATTTGAAGACGTTAAGATGCTCGAAACAATTAAATACTTTTTTCAGCACCATAATAAATGCATATAAGAGTTCGTGGTTTTTAAAAATTCATATATTTTTTTCATGGTATCAAATAAATATATTAATAAAGATATAAAAACATGATTTTTTTTTTCAAAATCATATGCTCAAAAACCCTTCCTATTATTAGTGGCCCATGGAGCTGGAAGAAGAGCGGAGGTAACCGTGGGCCAAGAGTGGGATCGGACGGCCCAGATGGAGAGGAGAGCCGAAGCCCGCAGGCCCGCAGCGGCTAGAGGCTGGACTGGATGACTCATCAACTGATGATGTGCTGCCTGCGGTTTTCGTGTTGTTTGCTGCCGCGGTGCCGCCGGCTTCTACTTGTTGTTCTCCCCTCTCTTCCCCCATAGGAAGAGGAAGGGAGGCCTAGGCGCGCGTGAGTGAATGCGTGATCCATCGTCTCTCTCCTCCATCTCCGTCTGGTGTGGTGGTTTGAGAGACTCGACGGCCGACGCGAGACAAGACCCGAGGGATTCCCTTCATTTTGTTAGATAGATCCATCCATCTCCCCACGTCTGGGCGTCGCTTCGTCGTCGGCTTGAGAGCCGCCGCGCCGGTGGATGAAGGCGATCAAGATCAAGGATTAGGAATAGCAGGGCCCCTTGCCTCGGCGATCCGATCCGATCCCGATCCAATCCGATCCTTCCGTCCACATGGCTCGTCCCCCACCGCCGCCGCTGCCGCCCCCGCCCCCGCCGCAGGGGAGCGGGAGCGGGAGCGGGAGCCTCACCACCAGAGACGCCCTCGCCTACCTCAAGGCCGTCAAGGACAAGTTCCAGGGAGGGGAAAAGCGCCACAAGTACGAGCAGTTCATCCAGGTCATGCGTGATTTCAAGAGCAACAGGCTCGACAGCGCCGGCGTCACCGCCCATGTCAAGGCCCTCTTCCATGGCTACCCGGACCTAATCCTCGGCTTCAACGCCTTCCTGCCCAAGGGCCATGCCATCAGGCGTCAGGACCTCCTCCACAGGGACAGGGACAAGGACAAGGACAAGGAGCCCGTCAATTATGCCAGGGCCATCAGCCTTGTCAACTGGATTAAGGTCGGTCGGTCGGCTCTCTCCCTCCCTCCCAATCATGCATCTTTCCTTCTCATTACCTTATACTCATCTCTCTCTCTCTCTCTCTCTCTCTCTCTGTGGATCCTCAGAGCCGATTCCAGCAGGAGGAACATGTCTACAAGTCATTCCTGGGGGTCCTCAACATGTACCGCATGCATAACAAGCCCATCCAAGAAGTTTACGACGAGGTACCAGCACCATTCCTTCTCTCCACACGTCCCGTTGTGCATATGCCATTGCCAATGCGTAATTCTCTTCTTCTTTGATTCGAATGACCTTTTCTATCCTACCCCCAGGTCACCGTGCTGCTCCATGGCCATCCTGATTTACTCGAGGAGTTCACGCATTTCTTGCCTGATACGCCCACGCCTCCTCCGCAGGCAGCCACTACCTCTAAAGTCAGGCATGATGACAAGAATGCTATAATGCATTCTGCTACGAGAGATCAGACTGTTCAGGTGAATCAACAAATTATAGAATCACCCGTGTTCAATTCCAAATGCTTCTTCAATTGCTATATTTTATACTTCCCTCCATCAATCTATGCCATATCCTTTTTAGTTTTTTTTTGGACTAGATCCTTTTAGTTTTTAGGACAGTCTCCATGATTTCCCATGCAGTTTATTGTAAATTTCAATGACACCAAGATGATCTTAAATTTTCTTTGAATGTGAATTTATTGATGCGACTTCTTTTATACACTAAACTGGTACATAGGTTGGCAAATTGTTGGTCAAACGTCACATACTTTGACTTCTTCAAATCAAATATCTGTTTGGAAGAAATATACCGTTAGCCAGTAGTTTTCCCCCATGGCTGAAGTGTTTTTGTTAGGAAGAATATAAAATTTCCCCTTAGTATCTGTTTCACTAACTGTCCTGCACTGTTTAATGAAGTCAATGATATACTGCTAAACATATTTTTCTATATGAGATTTAGGATAAGTATAAGCTAACGGAAAGTTATCCATGTTACGTCTGGGTTGTATGCGCACAACTAAAACATGCAAGTTCATGTAATAATTTGCTATTAGGTCCTTGTTCCTGCATTATTTACCTTTAAACTTCAAGATGCTATTTCTTATCTTCTCTATATCTCCAGAGGGAGAGAGCTTTTGCATCAATTGCTGATTGGGAGTCTGATGTTCGCCTTGATCTTGAGCATGATATTAATAAAAGGTGTATTGAGAAGGGGAAAATTCGTAATGCCTGTCACAGTCAGCATAGAAGAGGTTATAAAAGGAATGAAAAGAATGACGCATATGAAAACGAAGATTTGGATGCGGAGCGATGTGGTCACAAATCTCAAAGAAAGATGGAGGGTACTGGTGATGATACACTAGGGGCTGCTACCACGTCTCCTTTCTCATTCAATTGTAAGTATGTACTGAAAAGTGAGTCTCTCGCCATATTGAGTTGTGCTAATGTTGATTCATCCATGCATGCATGTAGTATGAGTTCTTCATCACCTTGAACCCCCTGGTTTGTGTGAACTCTGGAATCCATCATGTGCTTTTGTTCCTCTATGTATGCTTTTATTTTTCTTTTATTTTTATCTCTATTTGATGTATTAGATTCGTGATTCATCTCTTACTATGTTAATTCAGGTCCACACACACAAGAGTTTCATTTCTGCGAGAAAGTAAAGGCACAGCTAGAGCCTGAAGCCTACCAAGAGTTCTTGAAATGCCTTCACATATACAGCCAAGAAATTATTACAAGAAGTGAACTGAAAAGATTGGTAAGCCGATATGATGTTATTTTCTAGAGGCGGATCTAGTTTGTAGTTAATGATCTATGTGACCTGCTATATGGAAAACAGGGTAGGTAATTCCTTTTGAATTTTCTAAAATGGGTTTTTTGTTCTTCAGGTAAAAGACATACTTCAGCACTACCCGGATCTTGTGCATGGATTCAGTGACTTCTTAGGACACTGTGAAAATATAGGTGGATCGTTTGTTTTGAATACCACTTTATTTGGATGCACCTTTATGATTTTACCTTTGAATATATTGTGTTTTTCTATGAATAATTAGTCATTATACTCCACAGATGGCTTTCTGGAAGGAACCTTCAATAAAAGTAAGGGAAGCTAGCTGTGAAGCTTATAATTTCATTTGTTTTACTTTTTTATGCGCCTCATTTATGTTTGTGTTAGTCTTTTGGAATGAAGGGCAAACACCACGGATGGTTAAACCTGTGGAAAAAGAGAGATATAAGGAGCACGAGGGGGATAGCGATCCTGAGAAACAGAGATATAAGGAAAGGGAAAAATCTGAAAAAGTATTGACATTCAATTCTAAGGAAGGAGCAACTCATGAAGTTACTGCATTCCTTAGCAAAGAAAAGTATAACTTATACAAACCAGTATCAGAGCTTGATCTGTCAGAATGTCAGCAGTGCACTCCAAGTTATCGACTTTTGCCTAAAAATGTGAGCTGATCTAACTCTGTTTTTTATAATAATAATGTTTTTCATGTCATCACATATTTTTACTTGTCCTTCTCAGTATCCAGTGCCTTCTGCAAGCAACAGGACTGACACTGAAGCTTCAGTGCTGAATGATCTCTGGGTATCGGTGACCTCAGGAAGTGAAGATTATTCATTTAAGCATATGCGCAAAAATCAGTATGAAGAAAGCTTGTTTAAATGTGAAGATGACAGGTATGGAGTTTTTGTTCTCTGTCTGACTATTGGCTAATTGTTGCTACATTGCAGCACTTAATTTGTTCACAATCACCGTGTTTGTAAGACATTTTATTTTTAAAAGAGGAGCATTACTAACCAGGATTTTGTTATGGCGACTGACGTTCATCCAAAGCAAGTGTTTTGTTAATATGTTAGATAAAAACTTGACAATGGGGGTATATCATTATGTTTAGGAAATCCAGTCTATTTATTGGTATCTGTTTTTGTTCCACAATGAGTAGATGATTAAGTTTTTCCTCAGGGATATGTTACTTAAAACTGCTGAGGCTCACTGGGAACTTCAGTGTTCAGTCTGTTACTCAGCAGTGTAACTTAAATTTGACTTAATTTGTTCACAATCACCGTGTTTGTAAGACATTTTATTTTTAAAAGAGGAACATTACTAACCAGGATTTTGTTATGGCGACTGACGTTCATCCAAAGCAAGTGTTTTGTTAATATGTTAGATAAAAACTCGACAATGGGGGTATATCATTATGTTTAGGAAATCCAGTCTATTTATTGGTATCTGTTTTTGTTCCACAATGAGTAGATGATTAAGTTTTTCCTCAGGGATATGTTACTTAAAACTGCTGAGGCTCACTGGGAACTTCAGTGTTCAGTCTGTTACTCAGCAGTGTAACTTAAATTTGACATATAAGGTGGCACGCTACATGGTGACCCTTTGTGTCTTGTTCTACTGCAATCTGTCATTCATCATAGCAGAGTAACATCTAGTTTATGGTATTATTTTTTTGGTAGTAGATGGTCAGTATGTCTCAACATCATAGTCAAAACTTGTTAAGTGGATGATTTCAGGTTTGAGCTGGACATGCTGCTGGAATCTGTTACTGTGGCAATTAAGCGTGTTGAGAAGTTGGTGGAAAGGATGGAAGGCAACTCACTCAAACCAGACAGCTCTATCCATCTCGATGAACATTTGACTAGTAAGCATCCACATATGTGCAATTGGCCTCTTTATATGTATGGTGGTTGCTCCTGTCCTTTTGTCGAACATCATGCATATCATTGAACTCTTTTCTTCTCTTGATAGCTTTGAATATGAGGTGCATTGAGCGGCTATATGGTGACCATGGACTTGATGTTGTGGATGTTCTTCGAAAAAATATTGGTGTGACATTACCAGTTATTTTAACCAGGCTTAAACAAAAGCAGGAGGAGTGGTCAAGGTGCCAGTCAGATTTTAATAAAGTTTGGGCTGAAGTATATTCAAAAAATTATCACAAGTCTCTTGACCATCGCAGTTTCTATTTCAAACAACAAGACAAGAAGAATCTGAACACAAAAGGTATGCGCATGTTCTTCATCGTGTCCTATCCTTCCTTGGTCGCTACTGGCCTACTGTTTTTAAACTCATGAACCTTGCACAGCTCTATTGTCTCAGATTAAAGAAATCAGTGAGAAGAATAGGAAGGGGGATGATGTGCTACTTACTATTGCTGCTGGGAAAAGGTGGCCACTAGTTCCCAACATGTCATTTGAGTATGGGGATTTGGACATTCATGAAGATCTTTATCAGATCATCAAATACTCTTGTGGAGAACTATGCAGTTCTTCAGATCAAGTTAACAAAGTGATGAGGATCTGGACAACATTTTTAGAGCCATTGTTAGGGATTCATCTTAGGGCTCATGGCGCTGAAGATGCAGATTTGGTAAAATCAATGAGGCGAACTAGAAAAGTTGGTTTGGCATGTGGTGGGAAAAGAAATAATGCTACAGCAAAGGGTACATCCTTTTTAGCTATCTTACGCTGTCTCATAGCTTAATTCATTGTTGTTTAACTACCCATATCTCAGTGGTTTAATCTTACCTGCTAGGTGGTAATGGCTCTAAAAATGCTGGAGTTGAGTCTGTGGCTGAATTTGTGGGTATGAATGATACAATTCCATCTATGAGGGTATGGTCCTTCCTAAACTGGATCTATTTTCTCTCCATGACTATTGGCGATGAGTGTGTTATTTCTACCTTTTTCATTGTTCAATTCAAGCATAAGTGATAGGGTTCAGGGTTCCACATCTTTTATTTTTCCTTAAAAACATTGAAGACACCCATTTTTTTTGGATAATAATCATTATCATTTCAACAGAGCAGAAAACATGGGAGGATGACATTTAATGAGTATTCAGGGTCCCACAACAATTTAAGGCCTGAAAGAGAAGAGGGTGAATTATCTCCTAATGGCGATTTTGAAGAGGAAAACTTTGGTGTTTTCGAAGATGAAGCTATAGATGGAACTTCTAAACAAAATGAAGGCACTACCAGCATATCTCTCCAGGGTAGACCTAAGGAAGTTCTCAAGTTTTCTGGCAAGAATCATGCAGGTGCAGAAAATGAAGGTAACGAGAGAGCCCAGAGGTCTGCAGAGGATAGTGAAAATGCATCTGAGGCTGATGAAGATGCCTCTGGGAGTGAATCTGGTGGTGGTGAGGAGTTTTCTCATGAAGATCAAGAGGAAGAAGAGGATGACATGGATCTTGATAAAAAGGCAAAAAGCGACGGTGGAGCAGAGGTAAATACAGAGGCACAGGGTTTGGATGGAGGAATATCACTGCAATTTTCAGAATGTTTGCAAAGTACAGTTAAACCACTTTGCAAGTACGTTTCCACGGCATTACCAAACCATGAAGAGAAACATTCTCATATATTTTATGGAAATGACTCATTTTATGTTCTGTTCAGGCTACATCAGGTTAGTTTCTTTTTCTTCAATAACCTTGCAGGGATTATAAGTTTATGCCAATGTGGTCTCATTGGCTAATCTTTATTGATCGCAGATCTTATATGAGAGAATATTGTCAGCTAAGACAAACTCTTCTACATCAGACAATAACTGGAAAGCTTCAAAGGATACAAATTCTCCAGACCAATATTCAAGGTATTGTCAACACTCTGGTTTCATGGAAGACTTTTTTTTCTCTCGAACATGCAGGATCATGGAAGACTTGTATATGGCTTACGTATTTTAGTGCAGGTTTATCAGTGCACTATACAACTTGCTTGATGGTTCTTCTGACCACATCAAATTTGAAGATGACTGCCGTTCCATCATTGGGACTCAATCATATGTTCTTTTTACTATAGATAAACTGATATACAAAATTGTGAAGCAGGCAAGTTGTGTCAAAGACCATATCTGTTTTATACTTTTATTGTTGTTTAATAGTTACATTATTAATTTTTTCTACTCTGCAGCTTCAAGCAGTAGCATCTGATGAAATCGGCAACCAGCTTCTCCAGCTTTATTTGTATGAAAAGTCCAGGTCTCCTAGGAGCTTCTTTGATCTGGTTTATCATGAAAATGCACGAGCCCTTCTACATGATGAGAACATATACCGTTTTGAATGTGTAAGCTTCATTTTGTACTCCCTTATAGGAAAATAGATGACGTTTTAGACATCGACACGGTCTCCAAAGTACAACTTTGATTCTCTTTATACTAAAAAATATTTATCAAAAAGTGTTATATATATATATTTCTGAAAGTATTTTTCAAGATAAATCCATTCATATAGTTTTTATATTTTCAAACTCAACAACTTAAAAGTTATTCATAATTTATATTCTCAATGTTTGACTGAAACCATGCCCAAAATGTCATCTATTTTATATACGGAGGGAGTATCTGTATTTCTTGTCTTTGCCTACACATTTTTACTCGACATGCAATGTTTCTTCGAGGAATCCTCTTATCTTACCACACATGAGAGAGGGAGGGAAGGACAAGATCACTTTGCACGTTGCATGTTTGGATCTTCTTGCAACTACCAAATCACGGACACTTTCTGTTGTAATTTGCAGCATTCTGATCCTACAGGATTATCTATTCAGCTCATGGAGTATGGGAATGAAAAACCTGAATTGACTGCTGTCTCATTTGATTCAACCTTTTCACCGTATCTTTATAATAATTATCTGTCAAGTATTGATGATACCAAATTGGCTGATGATGTCTTCCTTAGGAGGTACTGTCTTGGCATAATAATAAAGCCCTCAAATTTATTTTCCTTGCTTCTCGTGATTTGGCATCTTTATTCCAGGAATAAGCGGAAGCAAGGGACGGATGATGACTCCCCAGCTTCTTTGAAGACCATGGACAATGTGATGTTTGCTAATGGTCTTGAATGCAAGATATCTTGCAAAACCTCAAAGGCACGTACAATTTTATTGTGGAAACAAAGTTATACTAAAGACCATGGTCAATGTCATGTTTGCTTATTTCATAAAAGCTACTAACACTCTTATTTGCAGGTCTCGTATGTCCTCGATACCGAGGATTTCTTATTTCGTACGCGAAAGAGGAGAAGCTCCATCTAGTGGAACCATGCCTGCAAAGGCAACTTTTGTGAAACTTTACACTGTAAAATCAATAGTCTCATATATCACTTCAGGCCGTAGGGTCTTGTGGTAGAATTATGTTAATTACAATGGCATGTACAGGTGGGAGCCTCATGTTTAGTTTAGTTGCTGATTTGTCACTTCACTGGAAATGCTTGTTGCCCAATTACGGGAGAGTTACCTATTTAGTGATTCTTTATGTTTTGCTCGCTATCAGTTTTGACCGTGTACCATGGATGAGTCAGAACTAATAGCTCAACGCAACTTTTTTGCTCAACGCAGCAACTTTTTTTTTGATAATCTCGTAGGCAAGCTTTATTGATGGAGAATAGTTACATCGTTTGATAAAAATGGAACAATAAAACTAGGGGGATTCTCATCCCAAATACAATTCTCTTTTGTAACCATAGCTTGCATAGCTAATTTATGAGCTACCCGATTTGCTTCCCTGAGCATATGCTCTATTCAAATCTTCTGAAAGCCACTCCAAACAGTATTGCATTCATCATAAATAGCAGCCATTGAATTAGCAGTGAAACCTCTCTTCCCCACAATATCAACTACTTCCATACAGTCGGATTGAACAATTAGACGGTTGCCTCCAATATATTGGGATAACATCAACTCATCCTTCAAAGCATATGCCTCTGCCATTAGGGTGCATCAACCAGGTGATCTATATAGGAATTTGACGCCACAATCATACCGCAGTGTTGTCTCTGATTATAATGCTCATACTTTTACAACCATTATCATCATCATATGTCACATCAGTATTTAGCAAGATGTACCTTTTCGGAGGTTTCCTCCATCCTTGCCTTAACTTTAATCCTTTTCCTCCTCCTGCTTTGAAGTTCTTAGCTAGAGAAACAATAGATAGGCAGATCTTGACGGGGTGCTGAATGTTCTCCCCATGCACCAATTGTCTTCTTTCCCACCATAAATACCAGCCCTCAGTTAGGATAAGTTCAACAAAGCCTACCTCTAACTCTTTAATCTGCTCTCCTCTTCGAATAACTTCTTCCAATATAATAGACCCCGACCGGTCAGTCAGCAATAAATCTCTAAGCTTCTGCCCAATTTCGATAGAATTCCAAACCGCCTTGGCTCGGTCAAAAGAAAACAACATATGTTTGATGTCTTCAGTCCCGCTATGACAAACCGGGCACCCTCCATCAGGAATGATGTGCCTATTAGCCAATGTTGCTCTACATGCCAGTAAACCATGGAGCCCCCTCCATCCAAAGATCTTGATTTTCCCCGACACTTGGAGTTTCCAAAGATTTTTCCATACCTGTATACTGCTGACGCCCTACTCGGTGCCACGTTCAGTCTAGCTCCAAATTTCTTACTCCATTGGCCATGGTACGCTGATCTGTCAGAAAATAACCTGTTTCTATTGTAGTGCCAAGCAACAAAGTCTTCTCTCCCTGTGAAAGGTCCTAGTTTGGTTTTGGTAATTGAATGACAACTTTAGGTAGACTAATTATGTTTATGTGAGATACACAAGAGATTAGTCCACAGGTACAAGTGTGAAGAAGGAGCTTATTGCATATGTGATATGATATGGAGTCATGTGACTAAGATGGTAAAGATCAAGGCAAGACTTGACTTGATGGACCGATTGCGAAGGTGAAGGGCAAGTTGGAGGCTTTGAAGCTGTTGGTACCGAGTGTCGGGAGGCTTGACCAAAGACTTGGCGCCAAAGGACCGAAGCAATGGTGAAGAGCAAGTAAGGTCAAGATCGATGGACCATGGAGGCCATGTGATAGTATGATGTGGATCATATCATTTGGAGATAGGCTGGTGCATGTGTTGCATCAACACTGAAGGAGATGGAATGGAATGCGCAAGGCAAAGGTATATTTGTAGGGTATTTTATTTCACTGGTCATAGGTGTATAGAGAAGTTTATGACCGAGTTTAAGATAAATGGTCGTACTATTGAGAGGAGCGAACTTGTTTGCATATCGGTCATCTAGTGCCACTTGAGCGATGTAACATTGCGATGTTGTTAGGATCGAGTGGCGTGGTGAGTGCAAGTGTTAATCCTTTGAAAAATAATTTTGAAAATGCTAACACACATGCACAAGGTAGTGTACACTTGGTGGTGTTGGCACATTTGCAAAGGAGAAGAAACCGGAGTTGAAAACGTGGTTTTCAGGCATGACCGGACGCTGCAACAGCAATCAAACGCTGTTGAAACATGAGTCCGGTCACTGTTGAAACATTGACCGGACACTAGTGCAACATGTGACCAGACGCACCTGTTCACTGTTCCCGGGAGGCAACACATGTGATAGTGATCAAACGCTAAGTGTGAGTCCGGTGACCGGACCCGTCCGATCGATGAAAAACGTCTCTAGAACCTCTCTGTTCGCGACCGGACGTTGAGTGAAACATTGACCGGACGCTATTGCAACAATGACTGGACGCGTTCAGTCAGTATGCAGGCAGCCCATCCAAGGAGGTAACAGCTAGTAACGGCTAGTTTAGCCCTTGGGGCTATAAAAGGAGTGTGTGGCCGACCTTGGCTGATGCTTAGCACCCTTGGGACTTAGTGTCCATGCTTGGGGAGTGCTAGGAAGCCCTCTAACTCGCTTGTGCTTGCTAGTGTGCGAATCATTACGAGTGAGTGATCGCTAGTGCGTTGCATTGAGAGATTGCATCGAGTGGCACTAGGTGTTCGTGTTGCAAGCCGGTGGTGCTTGTTACTCTTGGAGGTTGCCACCTCCTAGACGGCTTGGTGATCGAGTCTCCGTCTTGAAGCGCGCGTGAAGATTGTGCGTGGCTCCGGAGAAGGATTGTGAGGGGCATTGTGCTCGCCCCGCGGGAGATCGCGAAGAGCAACTCTAGTAAAAGAGAGATGTGAAGAGCGTCAAGTGGTCCGGCCGGGTCAAGTGCTAGAGCTTGTGGTAAGCACTCCATGTGGGAGAGTGTGACTAGTGTAGTCACCACTAGCAAGAGGACCGGCGATAACCTTGAGCTTGTCTCAATGGGGACTAGCTTGATGGCAACCAAGTGAACCTCGGGATAAAATCATCGTGTCAACCTTGTTCATCCCGTTGGTTTGTATTCCCCTTACACAAGCTTGTATTTACTTCCATATATATTGTGCTTGTGTAGTTGCTCTTGTAATAAGTTAGCTTGTGTAGCTTGCTAGTTACTTTCATTGCTTGTGTAGCATAGAAGTTGATCCCGTGAGTGACTAGTTGACTTGTAGTCTGGCTATTCACATTGCTTAGTTTGTGTAGCTAAGTTGAGCTCTCTAATTTGGCCTGTGTAGCCTTGTTATTGAGCATTGCTAGTGAGCTTAGGCTTTGTGATTTTGCTTAGTGGCATGTGTAGGAGCTCCCCGGTTGATTGAGTACTAGTTGCTTAGGTTTGTGTAACCTTGCAAGCTAGAATTGTTTAGGTGAGCTCTATCTAGCTTGACACCTTATTTGCTTTGTTTAGGATCTTTTATAAGGTGCTAAAGAGTATTGTAGAGGGGTGTAGTCTTGGCTAGGCCGATAGTTTTAATTCCACATTTGTTTTGGTTAGTCGGCGTGATTATTTTTAGAAAGGACTATTCACCCCCCTTTAGTCCACCATCTCGACCCTTCACCCTGGTGTGATCAGAATCTATAATATATCTATAATATACGGGCTGCATCAGTACCCCAAAAATAGACCGGATTAGGGTAGTATCCCACTAAAATCCACCATATTAATAAGCTCCACAACTCTAGTGATTATATTGTTTCCTCTCTCAGAGTTTGGATCTTCATATTAAGACTTCCTAGGATCCAGTTATCCTCGCAAATATTTATTTGAGTGTCATCTCCAACTCTCCATATATATCCAAGCTTAAAACATTCGAGGCCCGCTAGCACACTTTGCCATGTATATGAACTTCCCGCCTTTACTATAACATTTTAAATGTCTCCCATCCGGGTAATAGCGAGCTCTTAGTACCCTAGCACATAAAGAATCATGTTCACATAGAAGTTTGCAAGCTTGCTTTGCTAGCATTGCCAGGTTCAAGGACTATAAATCTCTAAACCCCATACCTCCTTTTCCTTTTGACATACACAATTTCCGCCACTCTTGCCAATGAATCCTCTTATGATCATTGTCATCACCCCCACCAATATTGCGAGATGGTGCTAGTTATTCCTTTACAAATATTTTTAGGAATTTTGAACACTATCATAGCATATACTGGCATAACTTGAGCAATATATTTAATCATGATTTCCTTCCCCTAAACTCAGTAATTTCTCCTTCCAATCATTAATTCTGGAGTTCACCCTGTCAATCAGATGACGAAAGCAGTCACTTCGGTCTGCTACCATCATAGCCGGTAATTCCAAGTATTTATCACTAAGGGATTCAGTCATTATATTCAAAGCTTCATACACCTCTGCCTTTGCATTAACCTCAGTATTATTTGAGAAATATATGCTTGATTTTGCTTCACCGATTTTCTGTCCTAAATTAGCACAATATCTATTCAAAATATCAATAAGGCACTCCACATTCTTCTTATCAGCATGCATTATAATACAAGAATCATCTGCAAACAACAAGTGTGATATCATAGGTGCCTTCCTGCATACCCTGACGCCCTCCAGCTCTCCCCTCTCTTTGGCTCTCTTGATCATACCTGAAAGCCCTTCAACAACCAACAAAAAAAGATACGGGGATAGCGAATCACCTTGCCGCAGTCCCCTTGTTGGTATAATTGTATCTGCCTCCACAAAATTAAACTAAACTTTGTATTTAACTGATCGAACACACACCATTATGAGCTTAACCCATCTTTGATCAGAGTCTAGCTTGATCATGATTTTCTCCAAAAAGATCCATTCCACTCTATCATATGCTTTATGCATATCAAGCTTGACTGTACACAGGCCTATTTCCCCCTTTTTCTTCTTCATAGCATGGATACATTCCTAAGCTAACAAAATATTATCTGTAATCAATCTTTCTGGAGTGAAAGCACTGTTGTTATTTCTTAGCGTAAGCAGCAAAGTCCGCAAGCGCACGAAAGTACCATTGTAGCACTTCACCCGGAAGTATTCAGGGTATCGTATTTTCCACAGGGAACAATGTGTTGTAGCCTTCGGGTTTTAGATCTCCCGGCTTAGGTAAGAAGAAGGATGACTTAGGGTAGCAAGGTTTCTCTAGGTAACGAGTCCTTAGGTGTTCAAACTCAACTAACGTAGCTTGCTTCAGTTAACGGGTGGAGACCGGTTTCTCAGTCTATGCCGATACAGCTCTACCTGAAATCCTGAACGTGGGTGGATTACAAAGGATGGACAGGGCTATCACCACCTGCTGTCTACCTCCTCAACCGTGGAGACCCAGGCAACCAACTTGTAACCGCTTAGCCAAAACACCGCGTTTACGCTAAGGGCCACTACTCTTGAGGCGATCAGGACTTGCACCCTCTTGCTAGAGCACCCACCCGAGGGTGAATGATCGCGGTCCAGCAAACTAAGTTAGCGAAAAGCTAGAACACGATAAGAATGCATAAACAAAGATAAACATGAACCTTAATACTGCAAATAGTATTGCGATTCGTCAAGGTACAAGTGAAGTCGTACCGGCGATCCTGGTATTCCTTCCGCTAAGTGTAGAGGAAGTAGGCGACAGCTCCGGCACTTCTCCAACTTCCACTCACTCGCTCCCTATTCCCGCTATCTCACAAGCTAGAATGTAGCACTACTTCTTCTCTTGAATGAATCCTTCACAAGGTGGGAATGGAACTACACTACTCTACAACTAATTGAATGGAAGAATGAATGAATGATGTAGAAGCTCTTGGGGCCCTTATTTTATAGTGGAGGTGCCTTGGAGGGGTGGAGATCCTCCTGTCCCTACATGGAAAGTGCAAACTGTCATTCAAACCGACCTTCTGGATACATTGAACGTGGACGACCTCGATGACCGACGTGAGGAAGGCGGTAACGAGCCACTGACCAAAGATGGGGCCGAGTGGTGCACCTGGTGGTGCGGGCGCACCCCTGGTGGCCCCTCTCGTGCCTGGATTGCTCTGGTGGGTCTCTGAGGTAGTGTGGGTCGTGTCCATCAAGGTTGTTAGGCCTAGTTTGGAGTTTTGATGGGCTTTGAGCTCTATTTCTCTTATTTGGATTAGCTAGAAGTGTTGGGTCTTGATATGTTGAATTTGGTATGCACTTTTGGTCCATCCCAAGTGTAGTTTTACCTGTGATTCCTGCAAGACAATTGATACATCCAAAACTCGTGGAAATTGTTAGTTTAAATCCTAATTCTAAGTTTTGGTTCTTGAAGTGCAGGTTTTAGATAAAAGTTGGCGGTATAAAATGTGCGTTAAGAACCCAACAAAACCCCCCACACTTAGCCCTTTGCTCGTCCTCGAGTAAAGCTCAGACTAAGGCGGTTTATCCTCCTTGATTGAAAAACCTGCACACAAGTTATTTCAGGCTTCGCTCGCACTTGTGAACATTCAAAGTGTCTACCAAAATATCTTGGGTGATTGGATAATGGAACAGCCTGGATTCAAATCTTCCTGCACATCCTTGCTCAAGGAAACTTGGGTTTTTTATGAAGTTTTAACAATCAAAGATAGCAGATGTTCCTCGTATGATTCTCTCTAGTCACTCAGATATATGTGTGTGTAAGTAGATCCTCACCAAAGGCTTTTTGTCGTGCCTTCTTTTTCATCTTACCTGCTACAAGGTATATGTGGAGCTTGGGATAGGGATAAAAAGCGTGGCATACTTGCATCACATGGTATTGCTAAGTCAAAACCAAAGTACATGGAGATGCAAGTCATACACTTTGATCGAGATGTGCAAGTGTGTGAAATCTTTGATCTTTTGTGCTCTTGTGTCAAGATCTCTCTCTTTTTGGAGTATCTAGAAACTACGAGCTATCTCTTTTCTTTTTCTCTTTTTTTAAGGTGGGTATTAAGTATACCCCTAATTCTACTGCGGGCACGTGTCCATTTTTTTTCAACATGCTCTTTGGCATGAATTTTTTTATACCACATTGGTATGGATATCTCTTTTTGCATAGCATGTAGCTCTTTTTGGAGGATTTTTGTGAGAGAGATGTGTGATGAACATAGCTTAATTTGTGGTGGATGGATGACATGTTTTGCGTAACTCTCAGTGTAAGAGTTAGCGATATATGTGGTGTGTACGTGAATCTCAAATTATGGGTGTATGACAAGAATCTCAACATAAGTCACAACAATTTGACCAAGCTCAACATGATGACAAGTAGCATATGAATGTAGGGTGTTTATAATTCTAAATGATTCATATGGTTTTGGTAGGATATTGCATCATAGAGGAACATGCTTTTTTGTAACATTTTGAAAAATGTAAATCCCAAGTACCTTTGCAAAAGATGGCAAATGTCAAATCATCCTACTATATCTCATATTACAATTACATAGATAGAATGAGGTCCCTATAAAGAGTTGTTCACAGTTTGCAAGAATTCACTCGGAATAACAAGTGAATAAATTTTCAAACAAAGATAGAATGGTTTATGAGTTTGATAATTTGGAAGAAGTAGTGTTTATAATAAATCATTTTTTTCATTTTATTTTCTAGGGAGCTGACAGGTATGTGAAGGAAATATATTGAAATACTATCATACCTGTGTGACGAATCGAGGAATGCCTCCCTCCACACTTGCTTTTGTACCTATCTTTTCATTTTGGAGACAAACATATACAAAAGCAAGTGGCCAATTTTTGCACAAGATAAAATGAGGGGGAAACTCTAATGAATTTCATTAAAGGATAACGTTAGGCACATTACATGATGGTAGTTTAAAATTCGAAGGGAAATAAAACAAATAATCATATGTGCCTAATTATTAGTTTGGAGAATGTTGCACATACCATCGTTTGACGATGAAGGATTGATGAAGATTCTTTTATCATGTCCTTCTGTATGTCAAGACGGTTGACGCTTGTGCAACATGTGGGGGGGAGATCTCGTACGTGTGGTTGTTGAACTCGAGAGATCTCCTCCACACTTTATTCTTGTACCTCTTTTTTTATTTTTAACAAAGAAGCAAAGAATGAAAATACAACAAGGGCTCTACCAGCTGGAACACTGGGGAGAATTTATTTTTATTTTTTTATTATTAAGATGGCAACAAAGAGAAAGAACATATCCATGCTTTTTAGAAAATTCAGAGTATAAAGCTCAAGAAGACATGGATCAAAAAACTTGCCATGATTTTTAATAGAGAGAGGGTTTTTATTCAAAAAGTTTTTTTTTAATTTATTCACCAAACTTCTTATCTTTGAAAAATAACTCAAACAAGGCTAAGGTAAAACATGTAGTACGAATCTAGCCTTGGTTTATCTCCATAAAAAAGAATTACTTTTATTGTTTTATGAAAGTAGCTCCAAGATCATTAACCAAAATTAAACACCATATTTATACCTTGATTAAAGAAGGTCATTTTAACCTAAGCATCATACTTAATTTAAAAAGACCTATGAGCATACCACATGTGCACATGTGGATACACCTAAACTAGAGCATATGACATAGGCAAAGGAAGCATAAATTTGAACGGAATAAGGAGACAAACATGAGTAAATAGATTTAGTGAACATTTATTACCTTTGCATACCTGAGTGTTTACCGGCGACATATGTAGTTTGGAGTTTTGAAGTTCCCGCAGCGGTTGGTTGAAAGTCGGACTCAGGCAGGTGTCGAGGCTTAGGTCATATACACAAATAACATGTATAGACCAGGGGCCTTGATGTCACCAACAAAGGTCATGGAAGAGGAACACCCTTCTTGCTTATGTAAGCAATATATGCGAAGTCTGGTGGATCGCGGGTGTTTTGTGATAAAGGAATGGAACCACTCTGCCTCTTCCTTCTCTTTTACTCTCCTTTTTTTATATCTCTCCTTCTTTTATTGATGATTTTTTTTCAAACTTCCTTTTCTTCTCTCTTTTTTGCACTCTTTCTCTCTCTCTTTTTTCCTATATTTGTTATTCTTTTTTTGGAAGGCACATGGATGTACATGATGGCCATGTGGTGCCACCCAGCTCCTTCTCTTCTTTTCACCATTTCTTCTCAACAAGATCGAGCTTTTTCCTTTTTGGATGGATGGAACCTGAGCTCTCTCCCACACACTTGGACTTTTGATTGAAAGTCAAGTCTGGCATGCTGAGGGTCTCAGTGTTCCACCATTAGCAGTGTAGCTCTCATGCTGTTTGTTGGCGTGTCTTCCCTCAATCTTGTTGATCTAAGCTTGTAAGGTTAGCGAACAGGAATACCCGAAGGTACATACAAACAAAATAGTATGGTCTTGTTTTCATTGAGAAGAAAGGTGGTGTTTATTGTTTTTATTTATTTATTTATTTATTTCTTTTAGCAAGGTGAGCTAGCATGACCTTTGGTGTTTATGGAACGTGACGTTCTTACCTTCCTTCCCCACACTTAAACTTTTGTGAAAAAGTCAAGTGTGTCAGGTTGGGGTCTCCTTTTGAGTGTGCTCCAAAATATCGGAATTTGTTGTGGTCGATGTTCTTTTTTTTTGATAATTCGGGGTATCTCCCGACAGTGCTTTGATTATGGTCATAAGCTTGACGTCGGGAAACCTTTTGAATTGTATCAAAATGTTGGTGATGTGGTTTCCCCTCCAACCCCAACCTTCACAAACCTGAACTGCAAAACTCTTGACAAGCTACCACGAAATTTGCAAGATTTATGGTAAACAAAACTATCTACAACAACCTTTTTAACGATGTTGGGCACATGGGTCACGAGAGGGTTGTCTGTTTTGCAAAAGATGTTAGAGTTATAGCTCAGATTAGGAGATTCTCCAAATGAGCATGGATTTGACGGGATGGGAAGGAAGTAACTTCCATGCTCAGGATCTTTTATTTCAAGGGGAGAGAGTTTATAATTGATATCTTCATGGACTAGCTCTCCCTTTGTGGGTTCGTTCATGGTTTCATCCTTGAAGCGCTCTTGATGTTCAATCGAGGTGCATGCGGGTGTTGAATCGGGGAGCTCAAAAGATTTCCCCAAGTCAGCATCACTGAAAAGATCATCCTCAAGTTCAAAGGAATACACACAAGGATGCGTCGGAGCTTCCTCATTGGGAAGGTCAAGAGTTTCTCCTAATTCCTCCTGGTTTTGGATGAACACTTCAGCATCATTTTCCAAGAACGATTCTATAGGTTGCACCGACATTACCGTTCGAGCTCGTTTGTATAAGAGAGGGGGTTCATCCATAGAATTTTTGACTTGAACTGTTGGTATGGAAAAGTTTTTGCTTCTTATATTGACAGCAAGTTCCCCAGTTTTTAGAGGTTCGTCCAAATGTTTTTGAAGGGGAAACCCGATCAAGACATCGAAGTCTTGAATGTTGAAGACGTGAAAGTCTAGCATGAACTTGACATTGTCATGTTTAAGCGGTATTTTGCGAAGGATGCCTAGACTATTCACGCTTGACCTTGAATCTAGCCTTAAGTGCTTGTTTGTTGGGGTGAAGGACTCGTGAACGATTGTGTTCGCAAAAGATGCGGACATGATATTCGCCCCAATAGTTGGATTGTAAAGCACTTCCATCTAGCCTCCGCTAATTTTAGCGTGGATGATCGAACAAGAGGGTCTGATCTGAATTTCTTCAAAAAAGAGTTCCACTTGTTCCACCCGATCGCTATTTATAACGGGTAGCGACTCCTCTATATGACGGGTTTCTAGAGGTTCAAGAGGAGTAGCAGAAACTGGTGGCTTCTTCCGGCGTGCATACTTTGAGGGTTTTACATGATCGTCAGGGTAATCTTCCTCGAAGAACGGAAAATCCGAAGGAAGGTAAACTTCCTTTGGAGATTCCGTTAGCAATGGGGGTCTCTGAGTTTGAATCTCAATTTCGGCCTTAGCCGGAGAGACCTCCTCATGTCATGGTTCGTTTTCCGTCTGAAGGGGAAGGGGTGTGTTTTCTAGAATAAGATCTAGAAGAGCCTCTCCTTCTTTTGTGGTTTTGCACATGAATGATCCTCCAACGGAAATGTCCAGTTGTAGGGCAGACTCCTTGTTCAGCCCTGACCAGAAATGTTGCAACATCATGTGGTCGGGTAGAGACAAGTCTGGGCCTGATTTTGAAAAAATTCTAAGTCTCTCCCAGACTGCTCTTAACGACTCCTTCTCTTTTTGTTGGAAGTTGAGTGTCTCTTGTCGTAGGTTTACGATATGAGATATAGGAAAGAACGCGAGGCAGAAGCTGTTCCGCAATTCTTTCTAATCTCCATTAACTCTTCCCACGATATGGTTGTACCACTGTTTCGCTCTGTCAAAAAGAGAACGAAAACAATTTCCAACGCAATGTTTCTTATGACTTGCCTGCAATCGTCAGGCACACACAGAGTAACTCAAACTCCCGTAGGTGATTGCAGGGGTTTTCATGATCGTACCCCGAGAAGGGCTGTTCATGAACAATGGCTATGAAGCCAAGACGGAGTTCATAGGCTGAAGCTATGATTGACTTTGACGATTGTGGTGGCTCGCAGAACTCGGCCCGTGGAGCAAAAAAGTTTTGGATTGATTGAGGCTCCATAGGTAAGAACAAAGAAACGAAAGATAGAATGCAAAGGATACACAGGCGAACTAGGTTCAGAGACTAAAGGCGACAACCGTTCCCTGGCAACGGCGCCAGAAATGCTTGTTGGTATTTCTTAGTGTAAGCAGCAAAGTCCACAAGCGCACGGAAATACCGTTGTAGCACTTCACCCGGAAGTATTCAGGGTATCGTATTTTCCATAGGGAACGGTGTGCTGTAGCCTTCGGGTTTTAGATCTCCCGACTTAGGTAAGAAGAAGGACGACTTAGGGTAGCAAGGTTTCTCTAGGTAACGAGTCCTTAGGTGCTCCAACTCAACTAACGTAGTTTACTTCGATCAATGGGTGGAGACCGGTTTCCCAGTCTATGCCGATACAACTCTACCTGGAATCCCGAACGTGTGTGGATTACAAAGGACGGACAAGGCTGTCACCACCTGCCGCCTACCTCCTCAACCGTGGAGACCCAGACAACCAACCTGTAACCGCTTAGCCAAAACACCGCGTTTACGCTAAGGGCCACTACTCTTGCGGCGATCAGGACTTGCACCCTCTTACTAGAGCACCCACCCGAGGGTGAATGATCGTGGTCCAGCAAAATAAGTTAGCGAAAAGCTAGAACACGATAAGAATGCATAAACAAAGATAAACACGAACCTTAATATTGCAAATAGCTACTGTATTGAACCACAATCTCCTCTGAAACATGAACTTTTGAAGCTACAACTAAAACCTGAACTTTTGAAGATCGTGTAAAGTCTAAACTTTTGAGGCTATAACTATTGCACCGTAACTGGCAACTGGCATGTAGCAGCCCATAGCAACGCCGCCCCTAAGTAGAGGAGGAGCGTCTTGCGTGTCGTTCGTTCACTACAATCCAATGGAGCAGCTGAGCCTAGGCACACTAGAAATTGGCAAGCGGCAGCGCAGCAGTGGCGGAGGTTAGTTAGGACCAAAGAGGGCCATGGCCACCCCTATGCTTGACAAATTACTAATAGAACACTTAATTTCATTGCTTAGAGTGCTAAAGAAATACTAATCTCTCCCCTCTGATTCTATTCAATGTCATATTCAATGTCATATTGGGCCCCTCTCTTTTTCTATCAAGCTCCGCCACTGCAGCGCAGGGAGCGGTGGCGGCCACGACGCAGGACCAGCTACAGCACCTTGTGATGCCCCATGGTAATCTTGCTGAGTTGTTATGCATTCGTCGCTCATATAGCTCGACAGATCAGGAACCATCCACGCAGGCAGGGTGCGTCGGCAGCGACGACGCCGGCGCGGTCAACTCGTGCGAGCGGAGGGAGGTAGGAGGCGACGACGGCGCGGTGTTTTTGTGCGGTTTACTGTTCTCATGGGCTTAGTCGCTTAGATGGGCTGCTGGGCTGGTATTTCTATATGACATGCTGCGAATGGAACGAGGTGGACGCTTCGATGCTGGCGGACGGCGTGGATGGAGCGACTGCCGGGAGCAGTCATGGAGGGCGGGGCGACTGCAGAGGGAGGATCCGATTCCCCCGCCGGATAAGAGGGAGAGGAAGCACTTCCCCGCCGATTCCTGCCTGCCATTTGCTCCTCCCCGCCGGCGCCGGACGACCTCCTCCCTGCCGGCCTTGGTCCTCCCTTCCCTGGAGTTCTCGCCGGTCCTGCTCGTTCCCGACTCGCCGCCTGGGAGGTCCTCGTCCCCGCCGGCGCAACCCTCCCCGCCGGCCACCCCAAGGTGAGTTCCCTTCCCCCGCCAGCAGCGCCCCTCCCCTCTCCTGCTCCTCTCCCCTCCCCTCCCCTCCCCTGCTCATCTCCTCCTCAGCAGTTCCAGAAGAACAACTTCAGAACGCCTAGAAAAACGCCTTGAAAAACGCCTAGGCTCGACTAGTCGCTAGGCTAAGGGTCAGCACCTAGAATTTGCCTAGCGCAAACTTTGATTAATTAGCATGGTGTTGAACTTTTTCTATTCTAGTTTATGAAAGCTTAAGACTTATCATGCTATTTAGTGCATATATATACCAAATAATGTTGCATATTTGTGTTTTTTAACCGAATTGGCAAATGGTTTTACCGAATTGTATATGAAATTTTTTGTGCGGTATGCCCTGACATAAAATCCTAGATCCGCCACTGTCCTCGATCCGTTCGGGCGGCCGGCTGGCATTCCTTCAAAACCGGGGATGGTGTTCTACTTCAAGGTGCGCCCCGAGGCCGGCGACTACACCATCTTCATGGGCCTTGACAAGTACGAGAATGAGGACCTTATCAAATACGGCTTCCCCGAGGACATCTGGTAACCTCATCTTCCCTTTGTGGGTCGTAGTAACTGGAGTTTTAGTGGACCTTATATGTATACGTGGGAGGACTATGCGTGATTTCTGTATGGATATGGAGGAAGGGTTTTTGGGTATTTAAATTGCTCTAACTTGTGCAGGTATTTTGTTGAGGGTGGTGGTGGTTGGGGGGGGGTGGTGGTGGTTGGTTTGTGGTCTATTTTTTTTTCTCCTTAAACAAAAACTTTGTTGTGGAATGACATTCTATCTAAAGGATGAAGTTAATCAATCTTTCTTGATTCAGGTCCAGAATAATGAAAAGCTAGTAAGTTCATGGCATTCTATTGTCTTCATATCTTTTTTATGGTAGTATGCTCTGTCATTGTGGTCATGGCAAAGACCATCTCATTAATCATTATACAGTAGTGTACTTGTGTGCCTAGATTCATTAGTAAACAGTGTTTCTTAGTGGTTACCATTTCCAGTGGCATGAAATCATTTCTTCTCTGTGTTTTCTGCTGGACAATTGTCTGTATAATTGTCGGGCAATTGTTAATGCTCTTCTATTGTTTATGTTTATATTAAGTTCACACCTTTTGTACATATCATTGAGTTTTGTTCATTGCATTTTCTCATTAAGTTCTGCAATTAAGGGTCGTGCTTCTTCTTACCTTAAACTGGTTTTGGTGAATACAGGTTTCATGTAGATAAGATGTCGTCTGCACATGTATATGTGAGATTGAATAAAGGTCAAACAATGGATGACATGAGTGAGGGTTTGCTGGAAGACTGTGCACAGCTTGTCAAAGCTAATTCCATTCAAGGTTGGACAAACTACAAAGAGACAATATAACACAAATTTTGGCTTTATCTTTTCTTGCAAGAATGCAGAATGTTATACAAGCTGTATTCTGGCACATGTTATGATTTCTTCATTTTGGCGCAGGTAATAAAGTCAACAACATTGATGTAGTTTATACTCCATGGTACAATTTGAAGAAGACCCCTTCAATGGATGTGGGTCAAGTTGGTTTCCACAACCCTAAATTGGTGAGAGTTTATCAACTTCTTTCCTATTCACTATTTTACAGCAGGATTATGTGCATACGCCAATGTTTTCAGATCGTATTATCGAGGCTAGTCGTAAGACCACCGATCAGACGACCAATCGCGATTAGTCGTCGATCAGGGTCGATTAGTCGGTCTGATCGGTCATAATCATGTCTTAATGAATCATTATCATGGTGATTTACTACTGATTTGGACACTTACCTATAGCTGCTGCTTGCTGATGCCAGATGGTTAAGTTGTTTTGCCTTGCTCTTCTAATTTTTACATTTCCTTTAGTCTTTAATCTTGTTTTTTTGCTATTTTGCCTATTTAACTGATTATTTTCTTTCCCAACTAGTCGTCCAACAAGGCTGATCGAACGACTAATCGTGACTAGTCGCGATTAGTCGGACGATAAGATTTCTAATCGACCAAAACTAATCGAACGTCCTTATCGAGCACGAAGTTACGATAAGGACGACGTGACGAACTTTATGTGCTTTATGGTGGATGTGGATCAAGATGTATATGCTTCTGATGGGGTTCCTTACTGTAGAACTAGTATTTTGATCTGCACATGACTTTAAAAAATGTCCTTACTGTTACTTTGCAAGCAATTTGAATTGGTTTAGACTTCAGAATAACAAAGTTTCAGAAGGGATTATTCTTTTAATCAGCTTTGAATGCTCCTCGATCTTCGTAGTTTTTGCAGAAAGCGAGTGAATTACGTGTGGGAAAGGCGAGGGAGTCACGCCTACACCTTTGTGAGAAGGCGGTCCATCCTGGAATCTGCACCATTTGAGAGTGGGAGGGAAAGAGAGCGGAGAGGGAAGAGAAGCAGGCTGAAGAGCACCCGGAACCCGGTGGCGCTGCCTGCCTGCATCCATCTGTGACCCCAATTTGATTTCTCCAAAATCAGTCCAATCTCTTCTTGGGTTAAGAAGAAGTTAATTACCTAAGTTTCAAACCCTAATTTTGATCAATAATCAGTTTGATCTTTTCTCCTATGTGCTCCTTGATTTGCGACTCTACTTTCTGTTCACAGGACCTTTTTTTTTCTCCCCTCGTTCGTTGTTCCTCCCCCTACGGCCCTACTTCCTCTGCTCTGCTCTGCTCCTTCCTTAGCTCGTACCCCCCTCCTTCTCTGCAATGTTCAGGCTGCTCTGTTTTGCAGTTCTGCTTATGCTTGTGTGGGTGTTTGTCTGGTGCTCTGTTCTGCAGTTCGGCACTACTAATTAAGTTATTATATAGAGACTAATTTCTTGCTATTGAGAGGAGAGATTTCAGATTTGCTACTTTATGTTGTGCACTAGTAACTAGTACTCTAGAAGCACTACTTAATGTGGAATTACATGCTAAGATTTGGCAATATTAAGGTACAGTTTGCTTCTAAATTATAGTGGCATTATATATTAAGATGTTTGTATGGGGTCGCCTCTCTGCCCCTTAAATGCCTAGGCGTCTGTAAGATGGTGTCTCGCCACGCCTTGCCTTTATCGCCTCAAGAACCATGCAAATAACCAACTAGAGATAGAGGAAGGTAATTGTGGGTACGGAACTCATAGATGCATGATAATGCCCAACCCATGTTGCAATATGCCATCTTTCGTCTATTTAACAAGGCATTCCTCTAGCTGAGCGGCAAAAGTAAAAACTGCTTAGGAAAGTCTAGGTGCTAAGCAGAGCCTGACCACATGCCTATCAATTAGTGCTTTTTTGAAACATCGGTTTCATATCCATTTCCCATTATGTGCCGCAATCAGCAATAACCCAGAGTCCATAATGATATGTCAACTAAGAGAACATTATATAATGACCAACTAACAAGATGGACAAAGAACAAACCATGAACATCTGATAATTGTTAACACAGAAGGCAATGATGATATGTCACCATCTGCCACTGAATAAATACATCCATGAACCATGATTAGTGCATAACTCTAATATCAGCAACTAATGACAAAAGCTTGTACTAAAATACTAAATGCTTGAGTTTCCTAACCTTTTCAAAGAACATTAGCTAGCTTACCTTCCTATACCTATTACCATGGCTTTCCCTGACTAACAAAGTGTCAGTAGCTATTGCATCTTATTTTTTCCTATACTTAATCACTAGGATTTATCTCCTACCAACATATTTATTTCTTGTTATTTTTATTGCACATGTTTATCAATACATGGAATAAAACAGATGAATCGCTTCGATTATAATATCTGTAATTCATCTTTTTCTTTTTTGAAGGTTCGCACTATTAAAGTAGAAAAGAGGATCAATGAGATTGTGAACCGCTTGAATAAGACAAAGGTGGAACGGAAACCTGATTTGAAGGGTATGCCACATTTGTTTGAAAGTATTTCTATCGTCATGTTATGTCAGCATTCTATAATGAGCATGGTTAACTATTTTTCTTTTTTGTTTTTGGGCTTTTTGAAGTGAGTATTGACCTCACAAAGGAAGTGAGGATGTGTAATGTCATGTGTAGGTTAGGCCCTGTTTGGGGGAGCTGTAGCTTTTCCAAAAGCACCTCCTGAAGAAGCTTTCTGGAAAAGCTGGAGAAGCTGTTCTGAGGGAGCTTCTCTGTTTTTAGTACAAAGTGCTGCTTTTGGAGCTTTTATCAGCTTGAAGAAGCTACCCTGTTTGGGGGAGCTTCTTGCCTTTTGAGCTTTCTGGAGAAGCAAAAGCTGCCAGAAGTTCCCCAAACAGGGCCTTAGATTACGATTGTTCAGAATCTAAATGCGCAAAAAGATGTTATTATAATAACAAGAACTTTGAGAATCATGGAAGCGTATGTTGGTATCTATTTGGTCTATGAATAAAAGGCATGATTGATGGATTATTGTTTTCATTGAATGATAAATTTGACATGTTGGCTTGCCGCATGTGCACTTCAATCCTGTTATTTTCCTCCAGTAATTTTTTTGTTAGCCTTGCATATATTGAGTCGGTAATCATGGCACCATTTGCTGCAGCTGAAAGAGAGGCTGTTAGTGCTGCTGAAAAGGCAGAAAGAAAGGCACAACTTAGAGACAAGGTAAGCTATTTCTTTCTATACCAGCCGTGTTTTCTTGTGTTGCCATATGCTGGTTATGTAGAAATCAAAGATCTACCCTGTCGTTTCTATTTCTAGAGCATATCAAATTATATTTATGTGCAGCAAACTGGTTGTAACAGATCTGCTTGTAGAAACCAAATATCTATGTAGTTGATTCTATTGTAACAAATTCTCTAGAGCATACCAAATTATACTTATGTGCAGCAGACTGGTAACAGATCTGTTACTCTGTAGTGTTGTTTGACACTGGTCACTGGGTGGTCATTAGTTGTAAATAGGATGTTGCTACTATCTGATAAAATAGCTGAAGTGCTGAACTTTTGATAGTTAGATTACTGACATAACAGATCACTGGATTCTGTTTTTTCTTCTGTTTCAGAAACGTAGGGAAGAGATGGAGAGGCTTGAGAAAGAGAAGCAGGCTGATATCAGGAGCTACAAGGGTCTAATGATCCAAGAGAAGATGACTTCCAACAAGCAAATTGCTTCTGGCAGCAAGACCCTGCAAGAACTTGAAGAAGACTTTATGTGAGAGGGCAGGCATGATAAATGTCATGCTGAAGATTTCCTTGAACTGTTTCTGTCGAAGACAGAAGGGGTATCATAGGCTTGCGAGATACTGGATCTAAATGACTCTGGGCAGGCCGTGGCCTGTTATTATCTCCTCTTGCTGTTGTGGTCTATGTAAACCTGTTTACTTGCTGAAAAACAACAGTGCATGCTCTAACTGTGGTTGATATAGTGGTCTGTTCATCAAGTTGAAATGGTAATGGAGTTCCGATTTCTTGGATTTTTCAAACAATAAATACATGGCAGCACTTACCGTAGATATTCCATTTTTTGCTTGGAGAACGGATCAGGGATAGTTTTTTTGTTTCACTGCTACATTTATGCTCTATGCTAATTTTGTTGTAAGAGTGATAGAAATGTACCACATTTAGCTTATATTTGGAGATTCTTGAATTGAAGGACAGCCCATTTTCTTTTACTTCATCTACTATTCTACAAGATTGCTATGGTTGAGGATTCGTACCCCGGTAAGGCTTCATTTGGCTGCAGATGGTTATTATCCATGGGTGATTTCACCCACACGTGGAACAAGTTGATACATGTGGACCACCCAATACATGTCTGCACCAGTTTTGATTACACGTCCAATTCAAATACACGTTTGGATCACTATGGCTTGTGCAGTACACGTTTGGATCACTGTGGTTTCCACAGTCCATATGATATTGTTATATGATACTTATATATTAAAACCCTATAATAAAAAAAACAAAAAAGAGAGAAAAACATTGAATAGTTAAAATCCACAAAATCATAAAGGCCCTAAAATCATAAGCATAAATCAGAAAATCAAATAAAATCTGAAAACCACAAATGTCAATATATGAAATACTTAGACATGATCTTATATTTATGCATGACTTTAAGTAATATACTAGAATTCACTAATCCCAAATGCAAATTACAGTCCTCAAACTAGGCAGCAAAATACAAGTGTCTAGGCCAATCATTAACCCAGCCATGCATCGATAGAAAAAATATACGTATCATAATACTGTTATGGTTGACTAGAAAAAAAATGACTAGTAATATGCTTATGATGAACTTGATAACTTGGAAGACAACTCAAGAAGCAACAGTTCTCCCTCCTTCCATCAGAATTATCCCTGTATCACATGAAACAAAAAGCACAAGACAAAAAAGTTCATTAATGTTGAACTGCAAACATATTTTTGAACCTGATGATAGATGCCTATTAGTATGAATGAACCAACATGCATATATGATCAACAAAGAAACAAGCACAATATTCTGTGTGCCAACAAACAACACAATTGAATATCGGTTGAAACTTAGAACTTAACACACATGTCAATAATGTCAACCTAGAACTGATGCACAGCTCAACATTCCATACAAAAGGTAATTGCAGAAAACAATTTCATTCCAAAGACTAACACATGACATTTTACAGATATATGCATATGAATTTGTAACCTACTGAAGCTTCGTACTTGTGCAGATTATTGTAGATAAGAAAAACAAACTAGCTATCACTAATTCTTGTGCAGAACTGTTACTTGTTCTTAGAAATTCAAGAAAAAAACCCATGATACTTGATAAAGACACGCCTAGGATGTCCAATATTTTTCCCAATCTTTCACGGTACAGATCAATTAAGCGACAAGCAAAGGCAGCGCTCTTAAAATAATTGTAAATAAATATGGCATACTCTTTGAATCTAGCACTTGACTTCTGACAATTTTCTTCCGGAAACGAATACCAGGTAATCAGCAAATAACAAAAATATATGCTCTATAACTAGCAGGTCTGACCATTCATAGTTCACGGTTATTGAGAAGAGCAGATCAGGTCACAGCAGAAACCAGCAAGCAACAACACACGCCAAGTAATTTGTATTGCCGCAATTTCAGCGGGACACACTAATTTAAATATTCAGCCAAGCAATGATGTTGAGCAACTGAAACTAATTAATTGGAAGCACACCTTTCGACAATCTTAGCAGCAACGACAAAGCCAAATACACACGCATCCAAACGAAGCCTAAAGATGTATGTAATAGAAGAATATAGGGTTGATGTAAATTTTCCAAGAATATAGGGTTGATGTAAATTTTCAGAAGCTTTGCTTTCTGAAGTTAAATTACCATCAGTCACTTCCAAAATTGCCATTGACAAACTGCTCGGGGTTTCTGTACTTATTGGCTTTAGCGGCGGTTGTATCGACAAACAACAGATATCCGTTTTATTTTAACAGAACTTTGGAATCAGTTTGATTTTACCGAAATGTGTACTTTATTGTATTATATCATATCAATATGATTTGCTGATCTCAATAGAAAAAAGTCTAAATAACCTCTGAAAGAATCAAGATGCCCAAGAGAGAGATGAATTGGGTTAATCTATTTTTTTTTGCGATAATTAAGCCCTACAATAGCCCAATGTCACCCCTTTGTGCCTACAAGTGTGGTTAAGCTAACTCTACCGCACAAAAGAGTACACCTAGTTCAAATCCTACTCTAGCATGACATTTCAACAATGTAATTGCAAGAAGTAAATGTGAGAATTGAAATGCTCAAAGTAAATTGCGAAAGTAAAGAGAGGAAGGAAGACACCGCGATTTTTTTTGCCGAGGTATCTAGGTGTCGGCACACCCTCTAGTCCTCATTGGAGCACTCGTGCAAGGGTATCGCTCCCCCTTGATCCGCGCAAGGATCAAGTGCTCACTATGAGCTGATTCTTCACCACTTCGGCCTGATGAATCACCCACTACCGGTCACAACTTGAGTTGGGTCATCCACAAAGTCTCCAGATGATCACCAAGCTCTCTGATCACCACCAAGCTGTCTAGGCGATGCCGATCACCAAGAGTAACAAGCTAGAACTCTCACTTGACCGACGCAAGGCCAAAGAAATGGATGGATGCACACTTGCTACTCACAACTCACTAATAAGGCGATTAATCTCACAATTAGCAAATCTGGGCTCTTCCACTCCCTTGCACACTCAAGGATGTCTTTAGCTGATCAAATGGGTAAGAGACCCCAAATAGAGGTGCTGGTGGAGTATTTATACTCCCCAACCAAACCACCCACGAGGGGTACAAACCATTGCAGATGAAGGGGCATCAGAGGCTCCGATGCCTGGCATCAGACGCGCCGATGCCCTGCACAACGGTAACATGTACTGTGCTATGAAAGCACACGTCATGTGACATCAGACATTGGCAGCGTCCGATGCCTCCACATCGGACACGTCTGATGTGAAAATGACCTCTCTGAAACCTCTCTGCATGGACATCGGACGCTGGCCCTCAACGTCTGATGTTAGTCCGATGTGATGCTATGATGTTAGAGTCCGATGTGATGCTGACTTCACTTGCAAGTGAACAGTGCAACCGCTGTGTCCGATGCACCCCCATTAGTGCGTTTGATGCGGCGATCCAGACTAGGTCAAGTCCTGCTGGCATCGAACGCGCGTCTGATGCCAGTACGACCAGCGTCCGATGCCCTTCTGAGGACCAAAACGACTTCGAATCGTGACGCTGCCTTCACGACTTTTGATCCTCATGACATAAGGGCTATCTCTGAGCTACCTAGAGCTATGAAATACCAAGTGTGCACCACACCTACCTCAATAGACTCACCTAGGTCAAGCTTCTCATTCACGCTCCCCTTTATAGTACAGCCAAAGGAAAAACAAAGACCTATGAGTAAACTAAGTGTCCTCCAACACCATATGACACTTAGAACTAGCCTATCTCCGTATTCGTCGTCCGTCATTATCGATTTCCATTGCTAGGGGCATGGATACCAATTGCTGTATCGTCGCCATATTGTGACCTAACACTTCTCTGTTTCTGCAAAACACACGTTAGTCACAATAATCTTATGTTGTCATCCAATCATCGAAACCCACTCATGGCCTATATGCTTTCGATCTCCCCCTTTTTGGTGATTGATGACAACACATCTGTTAGTGTTTTGACCCCGGGGGCCAACACCAACGAGTGGATTTGTGATTGCGTGCTCCCTAATCCGGATGGTGATGCAAGAAGAACACAAGCATTTATCCTGGTTTGGGCAAGAGAAGGCCCTACGTCCAGCGGGGAGAGAAAATTTGTATTATCTTGCACCGAAGTGCTTGTACAGGGGCGAATACAAGCATGTGAGAGAGGGGGTGTGAAGAAAGGAGCTAGAACTTAGAGAACCTGGTTGCGACGAGTTGCTATGAGCTTGAGGGTTTATGTCTATGGCTAGCTGCTTGACCCGTGCCTTTTCCTATGCCCTGGCGTCCCCCTTTTATAGGCGAAGAGGAGACACATGGGTACATGAATTCTAGGGCTGATGTAGGCGATAACGTTGAAGAGGCGATGCCGATCATGTCGGTGTTGCTGTAGCGACGTGCGTCGACGGGGTGCGTCCTGTAGCGACGTGCTCCGTGCTATCATGGCCGTCCTTGCTACGTGCGACGATGCGATTGATGCTGATGAAGGACGACACCCATACATGGACGTGCGAGATGCCGAAGATGTTGCGTCGGGAGTTGTTGAAGCACTGACCGGTCTTGACGGAGCCCTGCTTGAGGGGGTGGTCGAGGCGGTCGAGGCTTGTCCGGATAAGGTCGAGCCCCGGAAAACACGGGAAATGTGTTGACGATTGCGTCTCGAGGGGGGTGCCTGTCGAGACACAGTACATGACGTGGTGTAACAGTGCCGTACGATTCACTTGTTTCCCGGGTATGGGCAGTAAAAGTTGGATTAGGCCTGGGTATGACTCGCTCTGGTGTCTGCTGTAGCCATACGACTTAGATGTGAGTAGGTGGAGAGCTTTTAATGCCCCTGATGTCGTACAGGGAGTAGGTGCTCGAGGGGTGCTCGACGCCTCGTTCGCTCGGGAAGTTTCCGTATTCGAGGGGTGCCCCGAGCGGATTGGTTTCGTCCCAAGAAGGGGTGTCTCGAGGCTAACGCAGACTGAACCGTGGTGACCCGTTCGTGGGCCGGCCCAGTATGGGTTAGCATTTGGGCTGGTTCAGAAATTGGGGCTGAGGAACATTAGTAGGTTCATAGTTTAGTTTAGTTGTAATCGAGGGATAAGGGTACCCCTTATTTAAGTACCCGACAGTAGCCCCCGAGCACCCGCTCGAGTGCTTGTACTCGAGCTGAGGGTTCAGATTAGCAGCGAGGGGTGACTTGTAATTTCTCCGTGGGGGACGCACGAGCGTTCCCTGCGAGGGGTAGCCCCCGAGGCCTCGGAGGAGTAGGTAGGACTCCTTCGAGGGCTTTACTTACTCTATTTTGATTGTCGCGTGTGGGATCAAATGTGGTTAATACTTCCGTGGGATCGAGTCCACTTGAACTGGGGTGATGGCGCCTCGTTGCAGTGTGCCTTGAGTTGTCGAGCCCCAAGTAAGTTCGACCCTCTTTTCGTCGAGGGGTGCCGGGCGTAGTCGAGCCCTCGAGCCTCGTGTGGCTTAGGGCATTGCTAGCTCCGACGTCCTTCTCACAGGCCCTTTCGATCGGTTGTGAGGTGAGAAGCGTCGTACTACCCTCGATTGGGCGAGTCTCGACGTCCTTGGTGAGCTGGTAATGGGAGAATCCAAGTGAGAGCTCGTGCCCTGTTTGATTGGGGTCGATTGATGGCCCTGAGGCGGTCTCATTGATGCAGGATGCACGAGTGCCTGGATACCGACTCCGTTCGGTAGGAGCCGGTGGCTCGATGCCTCTCTTGGTGGAGATTCCATGGCGACCCATTTGTCTTGCCTTGGATACGCGCGAAGGGATCTCGAGAGTTCGTTCTCGTGCTATGCTTTGAATGAGCTCCCTTGCGCGTACTTGACTTGGACACTCGAGGCCAACTGTTGTTGACGGTAGATAACTCCTATTTTAAACCGTCAACTAACCTCATAAATGACCCGCAATGATCCAAAGAGTGTAGCTATAGGGTTTGATTCTAACGAGTTCCACGAGTTGTGTAGTTCTCACTTGTTTTGTAGGATATTCAATATTTCATCATAAGAATGTATCTCAAGTGAAGAATCAGAGCACACCAGTGAGACGAGCTCGTCGAGACGATCGCAACGAACATGCCACTTGCCATATTTGGAGTCCTGGAGCAAGAGTCCTCGATGAATACAACCAGGAAGACTCTGGAACCCTCTAGAAGTCTTATCCATATGAAGATCAGGGGTGTAACAGACTAGATTCCAACAACTACAAAATACCAGAAATATCCAGGGACCAGATAGAAAGAAGACGACAAGGAATCCTTCCACACCAAGACTCGTTGCGCAAACCAACCGAACAAGGACTCAAGAAAAACAAGGAAGGTGTTAGAAGACTTGCGAACGAAGGAAGAGGCAGGCGGTGCTAGGGGGAGGCTGGCCGGCCTCAACCCTAGGCTGGCCGACCTGGGCCCACATGGAAGCCACCCCTCCTTCATGCGACGTGACCTAACCGACCTCTACTTTGTATCTTGGCCATTGTTCGACGTCGGTTTGATCCGAGGGCTACGGTTCATCCCACCGGGCTATATAAGAAACCCCAAACCCCCTCTTGAATAATCAGATCAAATCATATCTCATAGCATAGATCAATCATTTAGAGTAGAGGTAGCCTAGACAACCAGGAGCTCCATCATCCAAGGGCGTAGCTAGAATAGAATTAGAAGAGTCGAGGGAAGCTCAGATTCCGGATCTAGTCAAGAGGAGCTAGGTAATTAGCCTTGTCTTCTCTCTTGTATCAACATTGTTCTTCTAATTGTTCTTCTAATTGTCTAATTGTCTTCTAGTTCATTATCTTGTGTTCTAATTGTGTTCTAGTTCATCTTCTAATCTCTCTAGTTCATCTCTATGCTCTAATCTAGTTCTAATTACCTCTCTAGTTCATCTCTGTGTTCTAATCTACTTCTAATTATTCATCTAGTTCTTATTCTTCTTCTAGTTCTTGTTCTAGTTGATACATGTCATGACTTGTTACTATTTCATGTTCATAATTATAATGTTCATCGTCTACTTTGATTATATGTCTAGCATAGCTAGGGTATCTTTATGTTTATGCTCTTGTTCGTATAGCGCTCATTCTGTCGATCGCGGGGTGAGTGGTCAACATTGTGTAAGCATGGTGCTTATATGTTGTTTACCTGCGAATGCACCCTATATTCCGGGCCAACAAGTGGTAGATCATGAGGGTGACTATTATAGCCTTGTTGAGTCCTTTGTAGTCCATTCCCCGAATATAGGGCAAGTAAGACCTGGTCACCCGGAGGTGATAAGACTCTAGATCTGATCCTCCATGCGTGATGTCTCCTGCATATAAATATAAGTTATTCTAACCATGATTGCTAAACATAATTGCACTAATTGATGTAGTCTATGACCTATAGTTAGAACCATGTTAGGAAGTTAATCTATCTCTTTCTAGTTTTGGCTACGATCCGACCTTGGGTGAGAATGCTCTGTTGGAACTCTTTTATATGGTTTACTCTGTTCTATTACATTTATCTTATTTATCATTCTTCATTGATTCCTATGTTGAGTATAGATCTAGTGGAACTCTTATCATAATCATGCATGTGTGTGTCATAGTTGTAGATGTTTATCTCTTCTCACTCGGTTAACTAACGATATGCATTGCTCCGTTATAAATAAATGATACCTTGGAAACTCTTTTCTTGGTGAAATACTACAACAGATGTTGTTAACACCAGATTTTCGCACGCACGAGAGGATGACAAGAGGGCCCAGCCAGCAGTAAGGGGGACATTCGGTAAACGACCAGGCGGTCCGCTAGTTTTCGGAACTTCGGCAAATGCCTGTATAATTGGCTGTTTTGCGAAACGGTGACTCCATTCGGGAAGTGAAGATGGTTTGCGCAAGAAAATACGTGACAATGGAGGACACTGAGAAAAATAGGAATGGTATTTGTATCTTTCCAAAATTCGTTATGTAAATCGTAATCGTTTAGGACTCGTGTTTCGTCCAGGGTATAAATATAAACCCTTGACCATTGTAAAATTGTTCACAACCATATCAATACAAACCGGCCCCGTGCCACCTTCGAGTCCAGTCATGTCGTCGAGTTCTTCGAGAGGAATCATCGATCCGTCGACCTCCGTAAGTACCGGCAACCTTGCTATCATGTCTAGTATCATGCGGTGGATTTAGATATGATGCAAGTAGTCTCGTATGTTAAGCTTAGTATCGTGCGGCGGATTTAAGCTTATGACGGGAAGTTTTTGCTTATGCCTTGTATCGTGCGGCGGATTAAGTCATGAGTAAAAATAGTTATCGACTCTATTAGATTTGGCAGATCCAATAGATTCATTAAGTTATCATGTGTTATATGTTTTATTTATTTAATTCTTGTAACACTCTTTTGCCCAATCTAGATTGATCTTTGTTCGGCCTTGTCGCACTAGTTTTCTTGTGCTCTCTTTTAATCATAAGATCATGATGGCTGAATCAACTTTCGATCTAGATTGTCACATGTTGTGGGTTCATGCATGTCAATCATGGTTAGGCTTTGATGAAACTGGGTATCGTGCGGCAAGTGCAGGTTTTAGATTAGTTTAATCGTGCTTGCTTGTTTGTTCCTTCTTCATGGACCCCAATTCGGCTGGTTTGCCGATCTTGGTTAAGCTTACACGAGTAATGAGCCTTTATAGATATGTTCAAATGTATGCATGCTTTTAGCTTGTTATAATTAGATTGTATCATGCGGTGGATTAATCTAATTATAGGAAGTGGTGTAGGCTTATAGCAAGTGGTATCATGCGGTGGATTAGCTTTGCTTGAGTTTATGCCTAACCGGTTTATGAAGACTAAACGTGCAGTAGATTAGTTAGATTAGCCTATGCATGTGTTATTTGAATAGATCTATATTTGCAAGTTACCTGTTTATAATATCTTTAATTTGTTCAAGCATGTTTTTTCTTTACATATGCATTCGGTAGTCAATATGCTTTATATACTCTGTTCTCATATCAGCCGAATGACTTTATAAACATGCCCTGACAGACAGCTTCTATAGCTGTGTGCCGTCGTGATTGGCTTCCAAAGCCGTACATATCGAACTGTCTGGTTTTATCCGGCATGTTCCAAAGGTATTCTCACAGTTTTTTCCCTTGTTGGTTTTCAGGTCAAACCGACTGGCACGTCTCCGGATTCAGCACATTCCGGGCACCCGATTGAAGCTAGCTTTTCGGCTTGCTGTGTGCTTGGCGTGAGGTGTCACGTTTTGCGTCAACACACTTTTTGGCACGCCCGGTGGGACGTGAAAGCTCATTCGAGTGATTGATTCTCAAAGCAATCCTTGGATGGATAACCCAATTGACGGAAACGAAGGGAAATTGGGACAAGGCTTTATGTCGGCCTATAAGTTAGAAGAAGTGAACATCGGTAGTAAAACCGAAGCGAGACCGATATATGTCAGCACCAATTTGGATCCAGAGTGTAGATTGAAATTGATAAATCTTTTGAGGGAGTTCAAAGATTGTTTTGCATGGGATTACACAGAGATGCCTGGATTAGATCGCTCCATTGTTGAACATCGGCTACCAATCAAACCCGAGTATCGTCCTCATAAGCAACCTCCTTGGAGGATTTTTAAGGAAGAGGTACTGGCCGATGTGAAAAAAGAAGTTGAGAGGTTATTGAAAGCGGATTTCATTCGACCATGCAGATATGCGGATTGGATTTCGAATATAGTTCCAGTGTATAAGAAGAATGGAAAGGTGAGGGTTTGCATTGATTTTAGAGATCTCAATAAAGCTACTCCGATGGATAGTTACCCGATGCCGGTTGCTGAGTTGCTTGTTGATGCAACAGCTGGTTACGAAGTCATCAGCTTTATGGATGGTAACGCTGGGTACAATTAGATCTTTATGGCAATAGAAGATGTTTCAAAGACAACTTTTAGATGTCCCGGTCATATTGGTCTGTTTGAATGGGTTGTGATGACGTTTGGATTGAAGAATGCCGACGCAACTTATCAAAGGGCTATGAACTACATCTTCCATGAATTAATCAGCAAGATTGTAGAAATTTATATTGATGATGTGGTCGTGAAATCCAGGAATCATAAAGTACATTTGGCTGATTTGAGGAAGACTTTGGAGTGCATAAGGAAGCATGGTTTGAGGATGAACCCAAACAAATGTGCTTTTGGAGTTTCGGCAGGAGAGTTCTTGGGGTTTCTGATCCATAAAGGAGGAATTGAGGTTGGAAAGAAGAGCATGGAAGCAATAGACAAAGTTGTCCCTCCAACAAACCTCACAGAGTTGCAATCTTTACTTGGCAAGATTAATTTTGTAAGAAGGTTCATATCTGGCTTATCAGAAAGAGTTTTGCCTTTCTCCCCATTGCTGAAGCTTAAAAAAGATCAAAAGTTCGTATGGGGTGACGTACAACAGAAAGCTTTTGACGAGATTAAAGAATATATGAAGGCACCGCCAGTATTAATACCTCCTCAGCTTGATAAACCTTTCAAATTGTACGTGGCGACCGATGAACTGACAATAGGATTGGCCCTTATGCAAGAATTTGAAGGAAAAGAAAGAGTAATAACTTACATTAGCCGAAAACTATTAGACCAGAGATGAGGTATTCGGCTACGGAAAAACTTTGTTTATGTGTATATTACTCATGCACAAAGTTTTGACACTACTTATTAGATGCCGGATGTGTGATAGTTTCTGAATTTGACGTAATAAAGCACATGCTATCAATGCCTATTCTGAATGGAAGAATCGGCAAATGGATCCTGGCACTATCGGAGTTTGATTTGAGATACGAATCGGTAAAGGCGGTGAAAGGTCAAGCTATTGCTGATTTCATTACTCATCAACGTGATCCTTCTGCTACTATGATAAATGTTGCACCTTGGACGTTATTTTTCGATGGCTCATCCTGCAATAAAGGTGGTGGCGCAGGTGTTCTCTTGATTTCTCTGCAAGGGTTAACATTTAGATATGCTATCCCCATTGAGTTCTATGTTACTAATAATCAAGTAGAGTATGAAGCCCTACTCAGAGGACTTCGGCTTCTTGTGGAGATAAAAGCTTTTGCTGTCGAAATCTTTGGAGATTCTGAGTTGGTCATCAACCAGTTGATCGGTCAGTATGAATGCAAAAATGACGTATTGAGGGAATATTATGAGGAATGTCAAGAACTTTTGAAAAATTTCCAGTTACATCATATCCCTAGGGGGCACAATGAGAAGGCAAATAAATTAGGTTAAGCTGCTTCGGGGTATCGGAAGGATCAAGAAGTTCTTGCTTTGGATGAAGGTCATATGTTTAATGATTGGAGAAAGGAAATTGCCGATTACTTGAAAAATCCATCACAAAAAGTTTCCCGAAAGCTCAGGTATAAGGTTGTCAAATTCACACTTCTTGATGGTCAGCTGTATTATAAGTCTATAGATGGGGTGCTTCTGAAGTGTTTAAGTCAAGAAGAAGCAAAAAAGCTGATGTACGAAGTGCATGAAGGATTATGTGGCGCGCATCAATCGGCCTACCGAATGAAATGGATAATAAGAAGGACCGATTATTTTTGGCCGACTATGCTTGAGGACTGTTTTGAATATTATAAAGGGTGTCAAGATTGTCAAAGATTCAGAAATGTGCAAAGAGTTCCAGCATCGGCTATGAATCCAATTATCAAGCCGTGGCCATTTAGAGGATGGGCTATAGATTTGATTGGTCAGATTCATCCTCCTTCTAGTAAAGGACACAGATTCATACTATTGGCTACAAATTACTTTACCAAGTGGGTCGAAGCTGTGCCTTTGAAGAATGTTACGTCATAGAACATAATTAGTTTTGTCAAGGAGCATATAGTTCACAGATTCGGGATCCCTCAAACTATAACTATGGATCAAGGGACCCAGTTCACATCATCCAAATTCTGTGATTTTGCCAAAGAGATGGGGATTAAGATGTATAATTCTTCTCCTTATTATGCGCAAGCCAATGGTCAAGCTGAAGCATCCAATAAGATTATGATTAAGATTATCCAGAAGAAGATCGATTATAAACCGAAAAAGTGGCATTCGGTCTTAAGTGAAGCATTGTGGGCTTACCGAATGGCATGTCATGGGTCTACTCAAATATCTCCTTACGAGTTGGTTTATGGACATTGTGCTGTGTTGCCTTGGGAGTTACAATCGAGTTCGAGACGAGTTACGTTGCAGAATGAATTAAAGAAGGGAGATTATGAGAGTTTAATGATGAATGAACTGGAAGATCTGCACCTAATTCGTCTCAAGGCATTGGAGAATATAGAGAAGAACAAATTACATGTTGCCAGGTATTAAAATAAAAAAGTCAAGGAAAAATGCTTTGAAGAGGGGGATTTAGTTCGGAAGGTTGTATTACCAATTGGAACGAAAGATAAAGCATTCGGTAAATGGTCTCCAAATTGGGAAGGTCCTTTTCAGGTAGTAAGACATGTGCCTGGCAACGCGTATATTTTGAAGACCTTGCTAGGGGAAGAGTTTTCTAGAGCTATTAATGGGAGATTTCTTAAGAAATTTCATCCTAGCTTAGAGGTCGGTACATAAGAGTCATATGCAATGAATTAGCCGATGAGAAGCGTCGCCTTTAGCAGAAAAATGTTTGAACAGCCGACATGACATATGTCGCCTTTAGAGCAAAAATATTAGTCTAATTGAGTAAAGATGATGTCGTGCAAGGGTTTTGTTTTCGGCAATTCAAGAAACTGCAGACGAGTACTTCACAGGAACAGATGTTTTGCAAGGAAGAGCAGTTTATTTACAGGCATCCCTAAGTACGAACTACTCATCAAACAACCTGTTCAAGATAGATTGGGCATCAGAAGCCTGGGCAAGCACGGTCGCATGGTCCTCATAACTTTCCAGAAGATCTTCAATATCCTCTGAAAGATCCCCACCATGGAAGCCAGTCGGCATGGCGGAGAAGTCCTCGCGCGTCTGGGTGGACATCGCCGCCAACCCCAAGGCAACACCATGGTGTACGCCGTGAATGGCAACTCGATCGACACAACCATCCGCATCGTCAAGGCGCGCCTCCACGTTTTCCCCCTGGGCGTTCACCTTGTTGGCTACCCTGGTTCCCGCGACTTTCAGGCGCTCGACCTCTGCAGATAATGCTGGATAGAAAAGGGGATATATCAAGCAAACAAGTCCGATAAGGGGGAATCAGGCGAAAATTTCACTGACCTAAAATTGCGTCGCAGAATTGTTTCCGCTGGTCCTCCCAGTCGAGCTAGTCAATGCCGTATTGCTTAGAAATTTCGCTCAGCTCCTCTCGGGCCTTGTCCCTTTCCTCCTTAAAACGACAGGCATCGCGGTGGCTCCACCGGTCGGAGTAGGAGGAATCCGAGGAAGAATCCGAGGAGTTGGAGGAGCTGGAGGATCCGGATGACGGAGTTCTGGGTCGGGGGAGAAGGTGGTTTTGGCTGCTGGAAATAAATCTTATCCTAGAAGAAGAGAATCAAAATCGAAACAATGGATAAACAGGGAAATAGAGATTGCAAGGGGGCAAGGTGACCGATTCTTACCCATGACGCCGGCGTTGCGGTACTCGGCTGCCTTCCGCTTCTCCTTCAGCAGATCGCTTGCCGGGGTCATCGCCGTTTGCCATTGCTACAGGACTAGGGTTTTCTTCAGGGTTGAGCCGACAAGAGGAAGTGAAAAGTCGTGGCGAAGTCTACGGGGTAATGGAGTAAGAATGCCAAGCAAAAGAATAGGGTTTTCCTTTCGGCTGGGCCGTTTTAACTGGGCTAGGCTCAGCTAAGTCGAACGCCACTCGACTATTTGTTTGAGATCTTTGAAAAAGGGGGGGGGGGGCTCATTCGGCTATTAGAAAATGAAGACAATCGGCTATATCTTATCACAAGGAAGTTAAGGGAGAGAAGCCGATTGCATTCTCAGGCGAGTGGAAGCATAAAAGTATCAAAATGGTTTTACAAAGATGAAGTATGCTACACTTGGTTTGTTACAAGATCAATATTTACTCATTCAAAAGCTGATTGATTGTCTTTATGGCCTTGGCTCTGATTCAGCTGACAGTATAAAGTACTTTTTGATCTTCATCTTCGGATTTTTGGATTCTGGATAATTTAGCTTTGATTTGTTGATCTTCTTTGAGAGCCAAAGTTATCTTCAACGAGGCTGCTTCTATGTCCTCTGGCAGATCAGCCATATGAGCCCTGTGAGATTGGATTTTAGTATTCAGTTTGGCTAACTGAGCTTCTAGCCTGCTCTTGTCTTCCTCCATGACTTTCAGTTCAGATTCCAAAGTTGCCAGGGAATTCTTTGCAATTTGAATATTGGAATGCAAATCTTTAAGTTCTAGTTCCTTTGAAGATCTATCATTCTGCAAGGCAGCCTTGGATGATTTGTTTTTGGTTGCTCTCCTTACCATTCCAAAAAAGTTGTCGAGACAAGCTGCAGATTCCAAATGGGTCAGAAGAGCGGAAGGAATATCTTCATCAATAAGCTCAAGAATATCTCTTATCTGATCTGCATCTTGAACCATATTGACGACGTCCTTGTTCAATAAAGTGATTATTTCCCTCAGCCGGGCCTGGTTTTCTGTTGATAAAGTATGTTGGGAAGTATTTTCTTCGTCTTCTTCAGTAATATAATCTTCAACAGGGAGAGAATAACTTGCAATCGGCTCTTTAGTATTTTTCTGAAGAAAGAAAAAGGTGTTAGCCGACTAAGTGTATTTGGTGAAAGCGATGTGATTCGGGGGCAGAATCTTGCCTGTTGGGCTGATTGATCATCAGAGGACGCTGCGCCTTTCCTTGCTCGAGAAAAAGTCATGGCGAAGTCTACGGGGTAATGGAGTAAGAATCCCAAGCGAAAGAATCGGCCGAAAACAGAGGAGACCGGCGCGTCCGCGCGGGTTTGGCCACAGTCGCGGATAGCTAGCGGGGTGCCCAAGATGCCCCATGCGTTTCCAGAGCGCGAGGCTTCCGTCCTTGGGGCGAACCGGGCGCCGGGAGGGGGACGATGGGGTAGAAATAGGCCGTGTACTAGCGTTAACGGAAAAATCGGCCGAAAACGGAGGAGACCGGCGCGTCCGCGCGGGTTTGGCCACAGTCGCGGATAGCTAGCGGGGTGCCCAAGACGCCTCATGCGTTTCCAGCGCGCGAGGCTTCTGTCCTTGGGGCGAACCGGGCGCCGGGAGGGGGACGATGGGGTATAAATAGGCCGTGTACTAGCGTTAACGGAAAAATCGGCCAAAAACAGAGGAGACCGGCGCGTCCGCGCGGGTTTGGCCACAGTCGCGGATAGCTAGCGGGGTGCCCAAGAAGCCCCGTGCGTTTCCAGCGCGCGAGGCTTCCGTCCTTGGGGCGAACCGGGCGCCGGGAGGGGGACGATGGGGTAGAAATAGGCCGTGTACTAGCGTTAACGGAAAAATCGGCCGAAAACGGAGGAGACCGGCGCGTCCTGTGACACCCTAGTGTCAAGCACTGCATTAGGAAACACATTTAGCTACCAAAATGCATAAGCAATGAATTGCATCATTTCATGTGCATATGAGTGCTTTTTGCCTTTTTGTTATTTGGATTTTAGATTTCTATTGGACTTGATAGTTTAAGTGGATTTCTATCTTGGCAAATAAGTTTATAAAATAAAGAATATTGAGTAGAGTGCTTTTCATGTTGGCATTTTGACCTGGTTCAAAATAGTTTATCAAATAAAAATGAGTTAAACAAAATGGCTTATGTTTCAAAATTGGCTTTATTTATGTGGAGGTTGTAAAAATAGTTTTCAGAAAAAGTGCCCTATATGAAAGTTGTAGATAAAATTATTTTGAGCAACTTTTATTTTTGGGTCAAAACCTAGTTTGGAGTTTTGAAACTGTTTTTGAGTGGTCACAGTTTGAAAGATTTTTGGAAAAAGAAAAAGAAAAACAAATTCTTTCCCGCGCTTCCCATCCGGCCCGCTTAGCCTTTCGGGCCACCAGTGCCGCGCCGGCCCTGCCGCTCGCCCGCGCGCGCGCCCGCCCGCGCTTGCGCCGGTCGCCGACCGCGCCGCGCCGTACGCCGGCGTCCGCGCCACGTGGCCGCCAACGCCTGCCGCGGATCTGCCTCCGCCACTCCTCGCCCGATCTTGCACCAACGCGATCACGCAAGCTATCTCCCCCAGCCACTCTCGCTCCGCCTCGCCTGCCGCGCCCGCTCGCCGTGCACGCCTGCGCCTGCCGCTGCTGCACGCGCCGCTCGCCGGCCGTGGCCCCCGCCACGACCCCCGGCCGGTCACGACCGTGCAAAACCGAGCACCCCTTCGCTCTTCACTCACCCGCGCTCACACCCCCCACTCACTCTCGCTCTCTCTCTCTCTCGCGAGTGCTCGTGGTGAGCACCGAGCCGCCGAGACCACCGCCGCAACCACCCCCTTCACCGTTCCGGCCTCACCGGAGCGCCTCCCTCCGATTCCTTCCGCACACCGCTCCACCTCACCGTTGCACACGCGGTGCGCACGCTTCCACCCCCGGCCGACCATCCCCGACACCGGAACACGTCGTGCCTCCGCCGGCCGCCGTTCGCCACCGCGGAGCCCGTGTCGTCGTTCCTCCCTGACCCGAGCTCCACCGCCTCCCTTCTTCGTCCTCGAGCCTCACCGAGCCAAGGCAAGGTGAGAACACCCTCCACCCGCAACGCTACCGCCCTCTCTCTCCCTCTACTCCCCGGCCGAGCGCCATGGGCGCCGCCGCGGCCCTCTCACATGGCCAAGCTCCTCTGGAGCCGTTCAAGCCAAACCAACCCCATAGTCTTGCTCCCTAGGGTTTACTTAAGCTTTCGCCTTCCCCAATTTCATCGGCGACCGCCGGAAACGGCGTAGCCGTATGTCGCCGCCACCACCGCTCGCCGCCGGCACACTGCGGCCGTGCGCTGGCCAAACCATCCACACCACCCGATGCGCCTCGTCGAGACGAGTCCATCAAGAACCACACCGCCGCCGGAGACCTCGCCGCCGGCGAGCAATCGCCGGTCAAACCTCTCCCCTGCTTCGCCCTCTCTGACAGGTGGGTCCCATTGACCAGCGGACCCTGCGCGTCAGCCTCACCCGTTCCATGGACCACGTTCACGCAAGGCCGAGCCGGGAAGTTTCAAATGTTTTTCTTTTTGTTTTATTTTCTAGAAATGCTTGTTATTTTTGTGTAGCACGTTTTACAAGTCCAAATGAAGTACTTTCAGTTTTGTTAGCTTGTTTATGAGTAGATCTATCATGGAAAAATATGAAAGTATTTTTGGTGTAAGTTTATTTTACTGTTTTTATTTAATTCAGTTTATGTGCTTTTGTTTAGATAAATGGAAATAGGTGTTTTCTGGTTGAGATAATTCATGGGAAAATTTGTGTAGGTTTCTTATTATGATATGTATCTATGAAAAATATATGAAGCAGTATTTATGTGGAAAAAGTTTCTGTTATGGTTTAAAGTCCTTTTTGGCTGATTTCTTAGAATAAATGTTAAGATGCTTTATGTGTAAAAATAAATTATGGGAAAAATTATACAGTCTCTGTGTATGATGTTTTAGTGAGGAAAAATGTAAGCATGGATTGTTATGTGAAGAAATATGGAGTTGCTTTACAAATGTACTTTTCTGTGTGTTTCTTTGGAAATTCATGTAAGAAATAATATAATGTTTCTATTCGTGGAACTTTCTTGATAAGTATGAAATGTGAAGTAAAATCTGGGAAAAATATGAAAATGAGTTTAGCACCCTTTTCCAGTAGGGTTGCAGCTCAAATGGTTTAATTCCGAATAGATTTGGTTATTTTGTGTAGGCTTGTATATTTATGTTATGACAGTAAATTTTCTTCAGTAGAATGTCTATGAGTAGTTGAAGCTAGAAAAATTATGAACTCTGCTGTTTGACACCTTTTGTGTGAAAAGTCAGTTCAAAGCACCTTTTGAGCAGTTTATTTGTTCTTTTTATATCTGCAGTTCTATATTTTATTTCTGGCTAAAAATTGTTCAGTGAAGTTCAGCAGGTGTTAATTGCCTTCTAGAATTTTTGTGGATTTTTCTGAGTTCAGAAAAATGCACTTGCAGTTCAAACCTGAATTTCTTTTGAAATTCTAAATGGTTGAATTAATGATTTTATTTTATGAGATAAATAAGTATTTACCTCAATGTCAAAAGTGGTTCAACAAGTTGGTTTTGTTGGTTTGCAAGAAAGGTTATTTTTATTACCGTCGTATCCCGCACCACATATTAGTTACTCATTATTTCCAACCGCATTGCAATAGGATCGACATCTCAGGAACAAGACCAGGAGCAGGAGACAAACGTCGAGCAGGAGATCTCGGAACTTCATCAAGCCGAGGAAGTCGACCCCGCGCAAGACACTAACCTGCCTGAGTGCCCCTCCCACGAGGCCTCAGTCTTCTCTCAAGGCAAGCCCCAGAGCATTTTAAGCCTCCTATCTTTTGCAATTAAAATTACTTGAGTCCTTTTATATTGTGATGCATTAGGTATAGGAGTTGATTGAATCCTATTTGATGCATTATCTTCCCTTGATTACTGTTTACACCTGCCTTGTTATCCTGTACTTATTTATCATATAGAATTGCTTAGTCTGCTAAATAAAAGGAGTAGTTAAGGATGTTTCCTTATTACCCCTGGTGGGTATTTACCGGATCATGGTTGGCTATGCTATCGTGGAAAAGAACCTGAATAGTGATGAAATACGGTCAACTGGAAGGCAAGGCACAAGTATGGAAACTTGGGGCAGTCCGTCTGTTGGATCGTGTAGGTTTGTATCGATGTTGGCCCTCGTTCATTTTTGAACGCGCCCTTTTACTTAGGGATATGTCGGTGCTGTAATCATCGACCCCAAAGCCGGTTAGAAGCTGTTCGGGCCGGTTTTGACCCGTGTCGCGCCCTCTAGTATGAAAATGCGATCTGCCGCGTGAGGCCATCGCCAGGTTCCAATTGGGCGGTCCGTGCTTGAACCGCGACGATTACCACCACGAACAAGCGTCGAGCGGTTGCCCAATGCATGGACCCGACGGGGAAAGTGTGGGCTGGTATTAAAGGTCTTTCACCAGCTGGATTGGAATTCGATTCGAGTCGCTGTCTCCCCCGGTTAGTGGGAAACTATGGCGAGCTTCACCACGATACAACTCCATGTGACGATTAAAGGTTCAACTAAAATATGGATAAGTCAACTGGATATGGTTATACTATTGCTTGTTAGACTCAAGTGTGTGTAATAGTTCAGGTGCAAACCTAGAGTAAAGAAATAGGTCTAAAACTGACAGCTCATCTATGTCATTTAATACTCCTTATCTTAACTGTGAGCTTTTCGCAACTAAAAGATCCCAGCTCCACCAAAAAGGCCTTGCATATCCTTGGTGTCTTTATTTTTAGTTGGACGGGTAAGTCTAGCTGAGTACATTCCCGTACTCAGGGTTTATCCCGTTTGTTGCAGATGGCCAGGTGTATTATGGCTATTGTAAGCACTGCCTCTACCCGGTGGAAGGTGATGAGGAGGAGGCCCAGGGCAGGGTCGTCCAGAAGCTTCCCTTTTTCTTTTGCTGGTCTGAGACTTCTAGTGGCACATTACTTGAAAAAGGAGGAGTGAGTTGTGTTGAGTTAAGTTATCAAACAATGTTTTATTTGGACCACATGTATGTTGGTCGTGTTTCAAAACTTATTTAAGCTTCCGCACTTTAAAATTGGGTTTGTAATAACTCCGTTTTAAATTCGCACTCTGAGGTTTTAAATACGGTTCGTTTATCTCTGATGTATCCTTGCGAATGTAATTCTTGGACGATGCGATCCTGTATGTTGTAAGATGATAGAAATCCTTCGAGATTTCCAGACTACCGGGGTTATATGGGTTCAAGTATGAGTCGATGTCAGACGGATTTGACTAAGACGGTACTTGAGCTCTTATAATCAGGACGGTTCCGCCACACGTCCGCGCGGGTTTGGCCACAGTCGCAGATAGCTAGCGGGGTGCCCAAGACACCCCATGCGTTTCCAGCGCGCGTGGCTTCCGTCCTTGGGGCGAACCGGGCGCCGAGAGGGGGACGATGGGGTAGAAATAGGCCGTGTACTAGCGTTAACGGAAAAATCGGCCGAAAACGGAGGAGACCGGTGTGTCCACGCGGGTTTGGCCACAGTCGCGGATAGCTAGCGGGGTGCCCAAGACGCCTCATGCGTTTCCAGCGCGCGAGGCTTCGGTCCTTGGGGCGAACCGGGAGCCAGGAGGGGGACGATGGGGTAGAAATAGGCCATGTACTAGCGTTAACGGAAAAATCGGCCGAAAACGGAGGAGACCGACGCGTCCGCGCGGGTTTGGCCACAGTCGCGGATAGCTAGCGGGGTGCCCAAGACGCCCCATGTGTTTCTAGCGCGTGAGGCTTTGTCCTTGGGGCGAACCGGGCGCCGGGAGGGGGACGATGAGTTAGAAATAGGCCGTGTACTAGTGTTAACGGAAAAATCGGCCAAAAACGGAGGAGTCCAGCGCATCCGCGTGGGTTTGGCCACAGTCGCGGATTGCTAGCGGGGTGCCCAAGATGCCCCATGCGTTTCCAGCGCGCGAGGCTTCCATCCTTGGGGCGAACCGGCGCCGGGAGGGGGACGATGGGGTAGAAATAGGCCGTGTACTAGCGTTAACGGAAAAATCGGCCGAAAACGGAGGACATCGGCGCGTCCGCGCGGGTTTGGCCATAGTCGCGGATAGCTAGCGGGGTGCCCAAGACGCCCCATGCATTTCCAATGCGCGAGGCTTCCGTCCTTGGGGCGAACCGGGCGCCGGGAGGGGGACGATGGGGGTAGAAATAGGCCGTGTACTAGCGTTAATGGAAAAATCGGCCGAAAACGGAGGAGACCGGCGCGTCCGCGCGGGTTTGGCCACAGTCACAGATAGCTAGCGGGGTGCCCAAGATGCCCCATGCGCATCCAGCGCGCGAGGCTTTGTCCTTGGGGCGAACCGGGCGCCGGGAGGGGGACGATGAGTTAGAAATAGGCCGTGTACTAGCGTTAACGGAAAAATCGGCCGAAAACGGAGGAGACCGGCGCGTCCGCGCGGGTTTGGCCACAGTCACGGATAGCTAGCGGGGTGCCCAAGACGCCCCATGCGTTTCCAGCGCGCGAGGCTTCCATCCTTGGGGCGAACCGGGTGCCGGGAGGGTGACAATGGGGTAGAAATAGGCCGTGTACTAGCGTTAACGGAAAAATCGGCCGAAAACGGAGGAGACCGGTGCGTCCGCGCGGGTTTGGCCACAGTCGCGGATAGCTAGCAGGGTGCTCAAGACGCCCCATGCAATTCAATGCGCGAGGCTTCCGTCCTTGGGGCGAACCGGGCGCCGGGAGGGGGACGATGAGGTAGAAATAGGCCGTGTACTAGCGTTAATGGAAAAATCGGCCGAAAACGGAGGAGACCTGCGCGTCCGCGCGGGTTTGGCCACAGTCGCGGATAGCTAGCGGGGTGTCCAAGACGCCCCATGCGTTTCCAGCGCGCGAGGCTTCCGTCCTTGGGGCGAACCGGGCGCCGAGAGGGGGACGATGGGGTAGAAATAGGCCGTGTACTAGCGTTAACGGAAAAATTGGCCGAAAACGGAGGAGACCGGCGCGTCCGCGTGGGTTTGGCCACAGTTGCGGATAGCTAGCGGGGTGCCCAAGACGCCCCATGCGTTTCCAGCGCGCGAGGCTTCCATCCTTGGGGCGAACCGGGCGCCGAGAGGGGGACGATAGCGTAGAAATAGGCTGTGTACTAGCGTTAACGGAAAAATCGGCCGAAAATGGAGGAGACCGGCGCGTCTGCGCCGGTTTGGCCACAGTCGCGGATAGCTAGCGGGGTGCCCAGGACGCCCCATGCGTTTCCAGCGTGCGAGGCTTCCGTCCTTGGGGCGAATCGGGCGCCGGGAGGGGGACGATGGGGTAGAAATAGGCCGTGTACTAGCGTTAACGGAAAAATCGGCTGAAGACGGAGGAGACCAGCGCATCCGCGCGAGTTTGGCCACAGTCACAGATAGCTAGCGGGGTGCCCAAGACGCCCCATGCGTTTCCAGCACGCGAGGCTTCCGTTCTTGGGGCGAACCGGGTGCCGGGAGGAGGACCATGGGGGTAGAAATAGGTCGTGTGCTAGCATTAACGGAAAAATCGTCCGAAAACGGAGGAGACCGGCGTGTCCGCGCGTGTTTGGCCACCGTCGCGGATAGCTAGCGGGGTGCCCAAGACGCCTCATGCGTTTCCAGCGCGCGAGGCTTCCGTCCTTGGGGCAAACCGGGAGCCGGGAGGGGGACGATGGGGTTGAAATAGGCCGTGTCCTAGCGTTAACGGAAAAATCGGCCGAAAACGGAGGAGACCGGCGCGTCCGCGCGAGTTTGGCCACAGTCGCGGATAGCTAGCGGGGTGCCCAAGACACCCCATGCGTTTCAAGCGCGCGAGGCTTTGTCCTTGGGGCGAACCGGGCGCCGGGAGGGGGACAATGAGTTAGAAATAGGCCGTGTACTAGCGTTAACGGAAAAATCGGCCGAAAACAGAGGAGACCGGTGCGTCCGCGCAGGTTTGTCCACAGTCGCGGATAGCTTGCGGGGTGCCCAAGACGCCCCATGCGTTTCCAGTGCGCGAGGCTTCCGTCCTTGGGGCGAACCGGGCGCCGGGAGGGGGACGATGGGGTAGAAATAGGCTGTGTACTTGCGTTAACGGAAAAATCGGCCGAAAACGGAGGAGACCGGCGCGTGCGCGCGGGTTTGGCCACAGCCGCGGATAGCTAGCGGGGTGCCCAAGACGCCCCATGCGTTTCCAGCGCGTGAGGCTTCCGTCCTTGGGGCGAACCGGGCGCCGGGAGGGGGACGATGGGGTAGAAATAGGCCGTGTACTAGCGTTAACTGAAAAATCGGCCGAAAACGGAGGACATCGGCGCGTCCGCGCGGGTTTGGCCACAGTCGCGGATAGCTAGCGGGGTGCCCAAGACGCCCCATGCATTTCCAATGCGCGAGGCTTCCGTCCTTGGGGCGAACCGGGCGCCGGGAGGGGGACGATGGGGTAGAAATAGGCCGTGTACTAGCGTTAATGGAAAAATCGGCCGAAAACGGAGGAGACCGGCGCGTCCGTGCGGGTTTGGCCACAGTCACGGATAGCTAGCGGGGTGCCCAAGATGCCCCATACGCATCCAGCGCGCGAGGCTTTGTCCTTGGGGCGAACCGGGCGCCGGGAGGGGGACGATGAGTTAGAAATAGGCCGTGTACTAGCGTTAACGGAAAAATCGGCCGAAAACGGAGGAGACCGGCGCGTCCGCGTGGGTTTGGCCACAGTCACGGATAGCTAGCGGGGTGCCCAAGACGCCCCATGCGTTTCCAGCGCGCGAGGCTTCCATCCTTGGGGCGAACCGGGTGCCGGGAGGGTGACAATGGGGTAGAAATAGGCCGTGTACTAGCGTTAACGGAAAAATCGGCCGAAAACGGAGGAGACCGGTGCGTCCGCGCGGGTTTGGCCACAGTCGCGGATAGCTAGCAGGGTGCTCAAGACGCCCCATGCAATTCAATGCGCGAGGCTTCCGTCCTTGGGGCGAACCGGGCGCCGGGAGGGGGACGATGAGGTAGAAATAGGCCGTGTACTAGCGTTAATGGAAAAATCGTCCGAAAACGGAGGAGACCTGCGCGTCCGCGCGGGTTTGGCCACAGTCGCGGATAGCTAGCGGGGTGTCCAAGACGCCCCATGCGTTTCCAGCGCGCGAGGCTTCCGTCCTTGGGGCGAACCGGACGCCGAGAGGGGGATGATGGGGTAGAAATAGGCCGTGTACTAGCGTTAACGGAAAAATTGGCCGAAAACGGAGGAGACCGGCGCGTCCGCGTGGGTTTGGCCACAGTTGCGGATAGCTAGCGGGGTGCCCAAGACGCCCCATGCGTTTCTAGCGCGCGAGGCTTCCATCCTTGGGGCGAACCGGGCGCCGAGAGGGGGACGATAGCGTAGAAATAGGCTGTGTACTAGCGTTAACGGAAAAATCGGCCGAAAATGGAGGAGACCGGCGCGTCTGCGCCGGTTTGGCCACAGTCGCGGATAGCTAGCGGGGTGCCCAGGACGCCCCATGCGTTTCCAGCGTGCGAGGCTTCCGTCCTTGGGGCGAATCGGGCGCCGGGAGAGGGACGATGGGGTAGAAATAGGCCGTGTACTAGCGTTAACGGAAAAATCGGCTGAAAACGGAGGAGACCAGCGCATCCGCGCGAGTTTGGCCACTGTCACAGATAGCTAGCGGGGTGCCCAAGACGCCCCATGCGTTTCCAGCACGCGAGGCTTCCGTTCTTGGGGCGAACCGGGTGCCGGGAGGGGGACCATGGGGGTAGAAATAGGTCGTGTGCTAGCATTAACGGAAAAATCGGCCGAAAACGGAGGAGACCGGCGTGTCCGCGCGTGTTTGGCCACCGTCGCGGATAGCTAGCGGGGTGCCCAAGACGCCTCATGCGTTTCCAGCGCGCGAGGCTTCCGTCCTTGGGGCAAACCGGGAGCCGGGAGGGGGACGATGGGGTTGAAATAGGCCGTGTACTAGCGTTAACGGAAAAATCGGCCGAAAACGGAGGAGACCGGCGCGTCCGCGCGAGTTTGGCCACAGTCACGGATAGCTAGCGGGGTGCCCAAGACACCCCATGCGTTTCAAGCGCGCGAGGCTTTGTCCTTGGGGCGAACCGGGCGCCGGGAGGGGGACAATGAGTTAGAAATAGGCCGTGTACTAGCGTTAACGGAAAAATCGGCCGAAAACAGAGGAGACCGGTGCGTCCGCGCGGGTTTGTCCACAGTCGCGGATAGCTAGCGGGGTGCCCAAGACGCCCCATGCGTTTCCAGTGCGCGAGGCTTCCGTCCTTGGGGCGAACCGGGCGCCGGGAGGGGGACGATGGGGTAGAAATAGGCTGTGTACTTGCGTTAACGGAAAAATCGGCCGAAAACGGAGGAGACCGGCGCGTCCGCGCGGGTTTGGCCACAGCCGCGGATAGCTAGCGGGGTGCCCAAGACGCCCCATGCGTTTCCAGCGCGTGAGGCTTCCGTCCTTGGGGCGAACCAGGCGCCGGGAGGGGGACGATGGGGTAGAAATAGGCCGTGTACTTGCGTTAATGGAAAAATCAGCCGAAAACGGAGGAGACCATTGCGTCCGCATGGGTTTGGCCACAGTCGCGGATAGCTAGCGGGGTATCCAAGACGCCCCATGCATTTCCAGCGCGCGAGGCTTCGTCCTTGGGGTGAACCGGGCGTTGGGAGGGGGACGATGGGGTAGAAATAGGCCGTGTACTAGCGTTAACGAAAAAATCGTCCGAAAACAGAGGAGACCGGCGCGTCCGCGTGGGTTTGGCCACAGTCGCGGATAGCTAGCGGGGTGCCCAAGACGCCTCCTGTGTTTCCAGCGCACGAGGCTTCCGTCCTTGGGGCGAACCGGGCGCCGGGAGGGGGACGATGGGGTAGAAATAGGCCGTGTACTAGCATTAACAGAAAAATCGGCCGAAAACGGAGGAGACCGGTGCGTCCGCGCGGGTTTGGCCATAGTCACGGATAGCTAGCGGGGTGCCCAAGATGCCCCATGCGTTTCCAGCGCGCGAGGCTTCCGTCCTTGGGGCGAACCGGGCGCCGGGAGGGGGACGATGGGGTAGAAATAGGCCGTGTACAAGCGTTAATGGAAAAATCGGCCGAAAACAGAGGAGACCGGTGCGTCCGCGCGGGTTTGGCCACAGTCGCGGATAGGTAGCGGGGTGCCCAAGACGCACCATGCATTTCCAGCGCGCGAGGCTTCCGTCCTTGGGGTGAACCGGGCGCCGGGAGGGGGACGATGTGGTAGAAATAGGCCTTGTACTAGCGTTAACGGAAAAATCGCCAAAGACGGAGGAGACCGGCGCGTCTACGCGGGTTTGGCCACAGTCGCGGATAGGCAGCGGGGTGCCCAAGACGCACCATGCATTTCCAGCGCGCGAGGCTTCCGTCCTTGGGGCGAACCGGGCGCCGGGAGGGGACGATGGGGTAGAAATAGGCCGTGTACTAGCGTTAACAGAAAAATCGGCCAAAAACGGAGTAGACCGGTGTGTCCGCGCGGGTTTGGCCACAGTCGTGGATAGCTAGCGGGGTGACCAAGACGCCCCATGCGTTTCCAGCGCGCGAGGCTTCCATCCTTGGGGCGAACCGGGCGTCGGGAGGGTGACGATGGGGTAGAAATAGGCCGTGTACTAGCGTTAACGGAAAAATCGGCCGAAAACGGAGGAGACCGGTGCGTCCGCGTGGGTTTGGCCACAGTCGCGGATAGCTAGTAGGGTGCTCAAGACGCCCCATGCATTTCAATGCGCGAGGCTTCCGTCCTTGGGGCGAACCGGGCGCCGGGAGGGGGACGATGAGGTAGAAATAGGCCGTGTACTAGCGTTAATGGAAAAATCGGCCGAAAACGGAGGAGACCTGCGCGTCCGCGCGGGTTTGGCCATAGTCGCGGATAGCTAGCGGGGTGTCCAAGACGCCCCATGCGTTTCCAGCGCGCGAGGCTTCCGTCCTTGGGGCGAACCAGGCGCCGAGAGGGGGACGATGGGGTAGAAATAGGCCGTGTACTAGCGTTAACGGAAAAATTGGCCGAAAACGGAGGAGACCGGCGCGTCCACGTGGGTTTGGCCACAGTCGCGGATAGCTAGCGGGGTGCCCAAGACGTCCCATGCGTTTCCAGCGCGCGAGGCTTCCGTCCTTGGGGCGAACCGGGCGCCGAGAGGGGGATGATGGGGTAGAAATAGGCCGTGTACTAGCGTTAACGGAAAAATTGGCCGAAAACGGAGGAGACCGGCGCGTCCGCGTGGGTTTGGCCACAGTTGCGGATAGCTAGCGGGGTGCCCAAGACGCCCCATGCGTTTCCAGCGCGCGAGGCTTCCATCCTTGGGGCGAAACCGGGCGCCGAGAGGGGGACGATAGCGTAGATAATAGGCTGTGTATAGCGTTAACGGAAAAATCGCCGAAAATGGAGGAGACCGGCGCGTCTGCGCCGGTTTGGCCACAGTCCGCGGATAGCTAGCGGGGTGCCCAGGACGCCCCATGCGTTTCCAGCGTGCGAGGCTTCCGTCCTTGGGGCGAATCGGGCGCCGGGAGGGGACGATGGGGTAGAAATAGGCCGTGTACTAGCGTTAACGGAAAAATCGGCTGAAAACGGAGGAGACCAGCGCATCCGCGCGAGTTTGGCCACAGTCACAGATAGCTAGCGGGGTGCCCAAGACGCCCCATGCGTTTCCAGCACGCGAGGCTTCCGTTCTTGGGGCGAACCGGGTGCCGGGAGGGGGACCATGGGGGTAGAAATAGGTCGTGTGCTAGCATTAACGGAAAAATCGGCCGAAAACGGGAGGAGACCGGCGTGTCCGCGCGTGTTTGGCCACCGTCGCGGATAGCTAGCGGGGTGCCCAAGACGCCTCATGCGTTTCCAGCGCGCGAGGCTTCCGTCCTTGGGGCAAACCGGGAGCCGGGAGGGGACGATGGGGTTGAAATAGGCCGTGTACTAGCGTTAACGGAAAAATCGGCCGAAAACGGAGGAGACCGGCGCGTCCGCGCGAGTTTGGCCACAGTCACGGATAGCTAGCGGGGTGCCCAAGACACCCCATGCGTTTCAAGCGCGCGAGGCTTTGTCCTTGGGGCGAACCGGGCGCCGGGAGGGGGACAATGAGTTAGAAATAGGCCGTGTACTAGCGTTACGGAAAAATCGGCCGAAAACAGAGGAGACCGGTGCGTCCGCGCGGGTTTGTCCACAGTCGCGGATAGCTAGCGGGGTGCCCAAGACGCCCCATGCGTTTCCAGTGCGCGAGGCTTCCGTCCTTGGGGCGAACCGGGCGCCGGGGAGGGGGACGATGGGGTAGAAATAGGATGTGTACTTGCGTTAACGGAAAAAATCGGCCGAAAACGGAGGAGACCGGCGCGTCCGCGCGGGTTTGGCCCCAGCCGCGGATAGCTAGCGGGGGTGCCCAAGACGCCCCATGCGTTTCCAGCGCGTGAGGCTTCCGTCCTTGGGGCGAACCAGGCGCCGGGAGGGGGACGATGGGGTAGAAGAATAGGCCGTGTACTTGCGTTAATGGAAAAAATCAGCCGAAAACGGAGGAGACCATTGCGTCCGCATGGGGTTTTGGCCACAGTCGCGGATAGCTAGCGGGGGGTATCCAAGACGCCCCATGCATTTCCAGCGCGCGAGGGCTTCGTCCTTGGGGTGAACGGGCGTTGGGAGGGGGACGATGGGGTAGAAATAGGCCGTGTACTAGCGTTAACGAAAAAATCGTCCGAAACAGAGGAGACCGGCGCGTCCGCGTGGGTTTGGCCACAGTCGCGGATAGCTAGCGGGGGGTGCCCAAGACGCCTCCTGTGTTTCCAGCGCACGAGGCTTCCGTCCTTGGGGCGAACGGCGCCGGGAGGGGGACGATGGGGTAGAAATAGGCCGTGTACTAGCATTAACAGAAAAATCGGCCGAAAACGGAGGAGACCGGTGCGTCCGCGCGGGTTTGTTGCCCATAGTCACGGATAGCTAGCGGGGTGCTCCAAGAGGCCCCATGCGTTCCAAGGCGCGAGGCTTCCGTCCTTGGGGCGAACCGGGCGCCGGGAGGGGGACGATGGGGTAGAATAGGGCGTGACAAGCGTTAATGGAAAAATCGGCCGAAAACAGAGGAGACCGGTGCGTCCGCGCGGTTTTGGCCACAGTCGCGGATAGTTAGGCGGGGTGCCCAAGCCGCACCATGCATTTCCAGCGCGCGAGGCTTCCGCCTTGGGGTTGAACCGGGCGCCGGGGAGGGGGACGAGGTGGTAGAAATAGGCCGTGTACTAGCGTTAAGGACGAAAATCGCCAAAGAAGGAGGAGACCGGCGCGTCTACGCGGGTTTTGGCCACAGCCGCGGATAGGCAGGGGGGTGGGCCCAAGACGCACCATGCATTTCCAGCGCGCGAGGGCTTCTGTCCTTGGGGCGAACCGGGCGCCGGGATGGAGGGGACGCATGGGGTAAAATCGCCGTGTACTAGCGTTAACGGAGAAAAACGGCCTAAAAAAACGAGAGTAGACCTGGTGTCCGCGCGGGTTGGTTGCCACAGTCGAGGATAGTAGCGGGGTGGCCCAAGACAGCCGCATGCGTTTCCAGCGCGCGAGGATTCCGGATCCGTGGGGGAACCGGGCGACGGGGGGGGACGATTGGTGTGTAGAAATAGGCCGTGTTACTAGCGTAAACGGAAAAATCGGCCGAACACGGCGGAGACCGGTGCGCGTACGCGTGAGGTTTTGCCACAGTCGCGGATAGCTAGTAGGGTGCCTCAAGACGCCACTGGCATTTCAATGCGCGAGGGCTTACGTCTTGGGGCGAACACGGGCGCCGGAGGGGGCACGATGAGGTTAGAAATAGGCCGTTTGGTACTAGCGTTAATGGAAAAATCGGCCATGAAGAAAAACGGAGCATGACTGCGCGTACGCGCGGGTTTGGCCATAGTCGTGGATAGCTAGCGGGGGTGTGTTCCAAGACGCCCCATGCGTTTTCAGCGCGCGAGGCCTTCCGTCCTTGGGGCGAACCAGGCGCGAGGAAGAGGGGGACGATGGGGTAGAAATGGCCGTGTGTCCCACTAGCGTTAACGGGAAAAATTGGCCGAAAACGGAGGAGACCGGCGCGTCCACGTAGGGTTTGGCCACAGTCGAGGGATAGCTAGCGGGGTGCCCAAGACGCCCCATGCGGTTCAGGAGCGAAGGCTTCCCATCCTTGGGCGAACCGGGGCGCAGAGAGGGGACCGATAGGTAGAAATAGGCTGCGTGTACTAGCGGTTAACGGAAAAATCGGCGACACGGAGGAAGGACCGGGCGCTGTTCAGCAACGGGTGGCCCCACAGTCGCGGGATAGCTAGCGGGGTGCCCAGGACGCACCATGCAGTTCCAGCGTGCTGAGGCTTCAGTACCTTGGGGCGAAACCGGGCACCGGGAGGGGGTGACGATGGGGTAGAAAATAGGCCGTGTACTAGCGTAACGGAAAAATCGGCTGGAAAACGGAGGAGGAGAAGGAGACCAGCGCATCCGAGCGGGTTGGAAACAGTCACAGATAGCTAGCGGGTTGCCCAAACGCCCCATGGTTTTACCAGCACGCGAGCTTCCGTACTTGGGGCGAAAGGGGGTGCCGGGCGGGGACGATGGGGGTAGAAAAGGTTGTTGTGCTAGCATTAACGGAAAAAAAATCGGCCGGAAAAAACGGAGGAGACGGCGGGTCCGCCGCGTGTTTGGCCACCGTCGCGGATAGCTAGCTGGGGCCAAAGACGGCCTCATGCGTTTCCAGCGGCGAGGCTTCGGCATTGGGGCGAACCGGGAGCCGGGGAGGGGGGACAATGGGTTGAAATAGGCGGTCCTAGCGTAGCAAGCGTTAACGGAAAAATCGGGCCCAAAAAACGGTAGGAGACCGACGCGGACGCGAGAGTGGGGCCACAGTCGCGGATAGCTAGCGGGGTGCCAGACGCACCATGCGTTTCAAGGCGCGAGAGGCTTTGCCTTGGGGCGAACCGGGCGCCGGGAGGGTAGGGGGACAATTGAGTTAGAAATAGGGGTCCGAGCGTAACGGAAAAATCGGACGACAAACAGAGGAGAAGGGGCGTCCGGCGGTTTGTCCACCAGTCGGGATGAAGCGGGTGCCCAAGAAGCCCATGTGTTCCAGTGCGCGAGGCTCGTCCCTTGGGGCGAAACGGGAGGCTGGGGGGGAGGGGGAAGATGGGAGTAGAAGTAGAAAATAGGAATTGATTGTGTAATTGATGGACGTTAAAGGAAAAAAAAAATAGGAAGCGGAACAACGGAGGAGGGAACGGAGAGTAAGAGAGGGGGGGGGGGGTTTGGCACAGAAGAGATAGATAGCGGGGGATGACCAAGACGACAAAATGCGTTACAGAGCGT